>ML685755.1:56485596-56606705 GCA_007922175.1 Pelusios castaneus
GAGTTTAGTTGGGCTGTAGAAAACTGAAGTGGGGAGAATATATTTCCTGCCCTCTGCATGTCTCAACAGCGTGGCTGAATGTCTAGGTATCCTGTGCCTCGAGCTGGCGGGTGAGCCCTTCTGGCCGGGGCAGAGAACCCATCTGTGACTGAGTCAGTGGGGCATTCTCGCTGGCGTGGTTTCTGCAGAGATCCACCTAAATCTTCAGAGAAGAGAGACAGCTGGTTGGTACTCCCCACCCCCTATTTCTCTGGTATCTCGGGGATCTCCCAGAGATCACGGATGTGGTCCCAGGCATGTTCTTTTACTGCTTTGAAACCAAACAAACCGCCTGGCTCTAGATAAGGAGAGGACAAGAGGTGTTAACTATTTGGTTGCCAATAGCTTTGGGCTTGATTTCTAGTCTAGCCCTGGTTGGGGGCTCTGTTGGCTGAGTAGCGTTTGACTCCCACATCTGCTGGGCCGGAAATGAAGAGCAGCACAGGGCAGTAACATGGGATTATCAAAGAGAGCAAAGCGCTGCCAAATTCAGCAGCAGCTCCAGGCACCGGTGATTAAAAACAGACCTGAGCCTCCAGGAGCCAAGGGCAGGAGCTGTGTGGAACAGATTCTAGTTTGCTTTTCATTTCAAAGGACAAAGCCAATTCAACCTTGGGCTGGGGCAGGCCACAGGACCATGTGTGCTCCCTTTTAACACCCCCTCAGTGTGCAGGGCTGCCCAACTGAAGGGATGCAGAAGAGAGATTGATTTCGCTTCCCACTCCGAAATCTATTGGGGCTGAGCCTTAAGGATGGAGCTGTGTGATTTCCCTGCTTAGGCGGGTTCTCTTGGTTAAAGAAGTGATATTTAACCACTACTGCTTTTGCCAAAGCACGCGATCCGGGTAGAAATGCTTTTCTCCGGAGTGCCCACACCTGAAATGAATGCCTAGCTCTTACCTGACCCTCTTCAACTCTAGGTCTCCTTGCACTTTACACCCAACATCTGTATCATTCTCCCCCTTGAAACTGAGGGCTGCCCTGATTTGACCGCATTGGAGTTTAATTGATTTAACTGAATCAGCATTAATGCTGCAGCAAAGCAGGCTTCAGGCATTGGAGGCATGGCACTTTACTTAGAATTGTGTCCAGAAGAGATGGCGATCTCTGTCCTGTGTTTGTTATGAATAAGCTCATTCTGGAAAGGGGATGACAGCATCCAACTCTGTAACCGCCTCCCGTGCCCATGCTCTGGACCTTGGGGGGGAATGAGATCAGTTCTGGAGCAATAGTAACTTAACCTTTCTACTCGAGAGGCAGCAGAATCCCCACTTTCTTCCCAGCAGTGTCCGCAGAGTCTTTTCTTTCCCTCTCAGCCCAGTGGGTGCAGCCAGAAAGAGAAATGGCCATGGAAACCACAGGCAAGTTATGTGGGGTGGACAGACAGATTGGAGGGAGAGGGATGATGAGCCATTGGGGGTTAGGGGAGAGATGTTGGATAGACAGGGCTGGTGGGAGAAGACAATTCAAATCCTGATAGAGGCTGGAGCTCTAGGGCAGGCAGGTTGTGACCCAAAACTCCACCATCCTGTGAACATGGATCTCCTTTCCCTGAAGAAAGCTATTACCCCATGCCATGAGATCCCCCGTTCCAAGGAGACAGGAAGAGGTGTGCCGGGGTGATAACAGGATATGGAGTCTTCAGCTCCAGGCTGCTGCTTGGAATCTGCCCCAAGCCAGAAAAGACTAAGGAGAGGGGGAATATGCCGGGCTGATTTTGAACCCATTCCACTGGGATCAAAAATTCAACTCAAAACCAGGTGGTGCTAAGTGCTGGAAACAGGCTCAGAGAGTGGGCACAGTGGAAAACAAACAGAGGCTGTGAAGGCATGTGCAAAGCCAGGGGGACAGAGAGTCTAAGAGGGTAAACCTCAGGGAATTCTGTGGCACTTTCAAAGACTAGCAAATGTATTTGTCGCACGAGCTTTCATGGGCACAATCCCTCTTTGTCAGATGGAGGAACTGGAAAATATATCATGTAGGCTGTAAATATATAGGTGCAGAGAAGGGTGAGTCACAAGGTTAATTCAAACAGATCTAGAAGCATCGAATGCTGGCCTCTCTCTTTAAAGTAAATAAGATGTTTGGATTCAAAGAATGGAATAGGAAGGCAGGAGCTGAGGAAGGTGAGTTAAGGGAAATTACCATTTGTAATGACCCAGCCATTCAAGAGTTTTATTCAAACCCAGTGTGAAGGTATCTCGTTTGCATACGGATTCCAATTCTGCAGTTTCACATTCCAATCTGTTGTTCAAGATTTTTTGGCTGAAGTACTGTAAATAGCATGACTCCTTATGTCTCCACTTTTGTGTAGCCAAAACCTACCTTCTGGAGAGGTGCCAAATTGCCCCCCCCCCCTTGTAGGCAGTCTCAGGCAGGTCAAAACTATATGGGGCTATGGCGATAGCCCCCTTTCACCTGTTGCGTCAGGGTTAAGATGTGGCCCAGGACAGTTCAGGGAAGCAAGTGGTGGGTTCAGTGGGGATTTTAGACACTAGAACTGTCAACTAGGCATCTTTTGCCAGCCCCAAATTCCCCTAAACACATAGTTGTGGGTTTTTTTTTTTTAATGACAGCCTCATCTAGAACCACATACGATGCTGAGTGTCACAGAGTAGGCAGTTTTGTTTCCCTTGAGCCATAACACAAGAACAAGGGGCCACTTGATTTGCTTAAAAAGCAAAAGCTAAAAATACATATATATATAGAGAGAGATTTTTTTTCACAGATTTATTGTTAATCTGTAGAATTCCCTCCACTGGCTAGGACTAGCATGACAAAAAAAATGATCAACCCCCATGCTTCAGGGCACAAGCTGATCACAAGATGGGGTCAGGAGGAGAATTCCTTCTTGCCCACCAGCCATGACACAGTAATGAACAATTATTGAGCACCAGCAGAGGTGGATTCTGGACTTGGGGCCCAATCCCGCACACTCTCAGGCATATCTCCCTGGAATTTGGTGGGAGGTGTCTCAGCAAGGACTATACGGGATTAGGCTAAATATGGACCTTGCATTTGATCTGGCATGTCAGCTCCAGTGGAACGGAGGACAGCAAATGGTGGTTGGGAAACTTCCAGCCAGAAGCCCTGCACCCACATGAAAGCAGTAGTACAATAAACATGGAACATGAGGCTGTGTGATTAATATTGGACTAGTAAGTGGAGCATAAAAACAGCAAAGCACCGCCCAAGAGCTGGACGAGTGTCCACTTTCGCGGGGTTGCTCCTTCCTCTCTGCTTTTTCCTGGGGTATCTGGCTCTGGGCTTCTCCGGTTCATCCAGGTACTCGGCCATTGGGATGTTACAGAAGCCTTCGGCATTGTCCAGTGCTGGCAGGTCTGACAGCCTCTTGGGGTCGTCTGCGGAGGATGGCTCCTCCAGCCCACAGGGGCCAGCTGGGGGCTTTGGCCCCCAAGGCTCCAGGCCTCCTAGCTGCTCCCCTGGTCCTCTGTGGAGGGCAGCTCCTCCAGATCTCAGGGGCTGGTCAGCCCCTCAGGTCCCCAGGGCTCCGGGTCGGTGTGCTGGTTGGCTGGATCCTCCGCAGAGGGCTGCCTCCTCTGGTCGCAAGGGCGTGGTGTCCCCTCTGATCTGCTGGGCACTGGCCATTTGGGGAGGTCCTGCGGGTCCCAGGCTGTAGGGAGCTCTGGCCAGGCCTCCTTGTAAGCTTGGCAGGGTGTAAGACCCTAGGACAAGGGCCTAACTGAGGGGAAGAACTGCCCTTTTATACCTCCCTTTCCTGGCCCGCCCCCCTGCTTCCAGTCAGGTGGGGTTGGAGTTCCTGGTCCCACCCCCTCCAGCGGGGGACTGGCCTGCCTTCTACGTCCATCCCTGTGGGAGGCTATATTTCCTGTCCCTTACATGGGGATTACACCCTTTCTCTAACATCTCTATTCCAAACGCAGTCAACTGCTTGAATGCCACGTTTCCTACTTCCCCGTGGCCGCAGCTTGTAGAGCAGCAGAACTAAAGACTCAGAATGCAGGTAGGATCGGATGGGCTCTCAAGAGGTTTTCTAGTCCAGTTCCTTGCACTCAAGGCAGGACTCAGTAATAACTAGATCAGTGGTTCCCAACTTTTCTAGTAACACGGCACACTTCCATGAAAGAAACAATTCCACGGCACACCCTCTTTTTGCAGCTGAACTGATTGCTTATAAACATCACATTTACTTACATTTACAGTCTTACTAGATAGGTTTGCAACATAGTGCATACAACAAACTCAAGAAGGAGCAAATGCATTCATGTTTCAAATCCACCAGCAAAACAAAATACACATCATCTCAATTTTGCCCTTTGGGAACCTGCATTTAGAATGTTCCCAGTTCAGAATCGAAAGACCGACACCTCGCTTTTAACTCGATGATTAATTTCCACGAGGTTTATGAGTTGTAATTTTGGTTGGATAGACTATTGTTTAAAATGAAACAATGTTCGTTTTACATCGATTTTCATTACCTTTGTACAAAATTTCACAGCACACTTGGACAGTTCTCACAGCACACCGGTGTACCGCCGCACACCGGTTGAAAACCACTGAACTAGACCATCCCTGACAGGTGATTGTCTAACCTGCTCTTAAAAATCTCCAATAATGGAGAGTCCACAACCTGTCTAGGCAACTTATTCCCATGATTAATTACCCTGAGAGTTCAGAAGGTTTTCCTGATGTCTAACCTAAACCTCCCAGACTGCAAATAAACTCATTGTCAGGACAGAATGTGGCCTATAGTTTGGGGGGTTTTTTAAATTATTCTAAGTAAAACAAAATTATGAATTTGGAATTTTTCTTGCTTGATTTTTGCTGATTCTGGTACCGACTGGTTCCATTTCCCAGTTTTGCTCCCATCACATGAAATACATTACCCACCCCATCCCATCCGCTGGCTTATGGAGAATTAAAATTAACGGCAGGCGGCGTCTCCCCTTGGCAGGGCTCTTCGGGCAGCGGTTGGAAGACACGGTGCAATATGAGCGGAAATACGGCCTGCGGCTGGCCCCACTGCTGGTGGAGCAATGTGTGGATTTTATCCGGGAGCGAGGCCTCACCGAGGAAGGGCTTTTTCGCATGCCGGGTCAAGCCAACCTCGTTAAGGACCTGCAGGATTCATTTGACTGTGGAGAAAAGCCCCTCTTTGACAGGTGAGTGGGTATCTTAGTTGCTTAAGGCGGGTGCCAGACTCTGGATCTGAGTGTCACTGTATCATCCCTGGCTTCTGATAACATCCAAGATGTGGCAGTCTCAGAAGATGCTCGTTCCTGACGGTGGCTTCCTTTATTTAACATGTTTTCCATTGGCTCAGTCTTGAAAGGGTCACTGGGGGTCTAGTCAAGGTGTGATCTGAAATTTGAGCATCTACCCAGTTGATGAGTCTGCTCATGGTGCTTTAAGATAGGCGCCTGCTGAAGCTCTTTGCTGAACGGGGGCTGGAAGCGTTGAACAACTTACGAAATCAACCCATAGAACAGATGTGTCTGGGGAGGGTGTCTGATCACCTGCTCTGGGAGGGTCTTCTGACCATGTGCAAGATCTCCAGCAGGACACAGGCTGTGCTGGCTTTTTCTTTCCGCCCTTTGACTGGTCAAAAGTCTTGGCCAGAAGCACTGATGAGACATTCCCTGAGCATTATGGCTGTAGTGTGAAGAGCTGGTTAACAATGACTTCTTGATAAAAATAGAAACTTTCCCCCTGAAATTCCAGCAACTGAAACAAAATGATTGGGGCTGAAAACTGAAAAGGGTCTGTTTTCATTTGGGAGAAAATTGAAACATTTCTGTGTTTTCGACACCCCCTGCACAAAAAGAAAGTCACAGAGAATTCTGGGGAAATGATGATGCTTTCTGGTTGTATTGGAAATTTTCCTAACAGGAAAACTCATTTCCTGTCCCGAAACGAGGAATGCCCGGCGATGCAGGGCACGTAGGGCCTCCCAAACGGCTATGTGACTTTCATAGCCTCATAGAATCCTAGAAGATGAGGGTTGGAAGGAACCTCAGGAGGGATCTAGTCCAACCCTTGCTCAAAGCAGGACCAATCCCGACTACATCATCTTAGTCAGCGCTTTGTCAAGCCAGCCCTTTAAAACCTCGAAGGATGGAGATTCCACCACCTCCCTAGGTAACCCAGTCTGGTGCTTCACTGCCCACGAACCAAAATGAGACCAAATATTATTGCCCACCTGAGACTAGACTAGTATGTGCCACAGGCAGAGAATAGAAAGGAACCAAGGTGCACCAGTGGCTAAAGCATTGGCAGGGACTTGATTGAGATACACCCCGATAATCCTGGTCAGGGACCGGTACCCCATGCTGCAGAGGAAGACCCCCCCCCCCCCGAGATCCCTACCAATCTGACCTGAGTGAAAATTCCCCCAACCCCACCTATGCTGACTGGTTAGAGGACACTGCACCTGTGAGCAGGAACCAGCCAGCCAAGCGCCGGAGCAAGAAAATGCTCAGAGCCAGTTCAGAGCCCTGCCCCACCCAGTCTTCCATCTCTAGCTGGGCCGTTGTCCCTGATGCTTCAGAGGAAAGAGACTAAAAATCCCCTCCCAGAATACATGCAGAATTACGCATGCTGTGTGCCAAATGGATCCCCGCCAGTAACCCTGATCAAACCCCACCTGCATAGCTGAACCCCAGAGAGATTTGGATCCAGGTCCAGGCACTGGGGAATTCTGGATCCTAACGTTGCTAGTCATTTTCCCAGTTTTTTCTGGTGCTGTAAGCAGCCTCTGAATGCAGGTCTTGTGGCCAGTCCACTGAGTAATGATGCCACCTTCTCCTTGTCCCTGCAAGCCAACCGATGGCTTATGTCTGTTCGTGCCTCCAGCCCACGCTCACTGCTGCAGGAAGGGATAGCGTGTGTGATGCACAGTGGCTCATTTCCAGCCCGGGAGGAATGTCTTTAGGAGTTTACTGAAGACATTCTTCCAATTCTTTCCTCCCCATCTTTCCCTCTCCACTTCCGGGCCACCCATCCTTCACTTTGATTCCTAACCACAGTCAGCATTTGCTCGCTCCCAGGACCTGTCCAAACGGAGTCGTTCCCATCTCCCCCATGCGACTGGATGACTCCGTACGCTATGGTACAGCTTCCTGCTGGAATGGGAGGGGAGGAGGTGTGTGGTTTGCATCATCTAGTCCAGGAGATGGCGGCCGGAGGGGGGGGGCGTTGTGTGATGGTGCTGCTGGCCATGTAACCCCCTGAAAGGGCCTCTGCTCGTTGTGTTGGGGAAGCTTTGCCCGAGTGCCCTCCGTCCTGCAGATCTCCCAGGGCTTGTCTGTTCGGGATACTCAAGAAAGTGAAGATGAATTAACTAAAGGCACAAAGTTCATTTAATCTGCTTGAGCTTCATCCTCCTTCAAAGGGAATTCCACTGCAGCGAACTGAGGTCGCTTCACTTCCGAATGAGAGTGAAAAATCCACGCCACTGAGGGGCGTAAGCTGACCTAAGCCCCCTGCGTAGGTGGAGAATTCTTCTGCCTCTGGTAGTCTCTACACCAAAGTGCTACAGAAGTACAGCCATGTTTGCCCCTTTTCTGTCATTCTGGGTAAGAAAGTTCCTGCCCATTTAACTACAGACTGGAGCTCTGGGGCAGACTCCACCGGTAAGGGGCAGCTCTCCTTTGTGTAATTAATCCCAGGGCAGCTGTTCAGACATTGCATTGTGCAAGGAAGCTGGATTGCAGAGAGGCTAGGGAGCCCCAGACTGATAGCAACTCAGAGACATCACTTGGATAGAAAGTCCGTGCTTGAATAATAAGAATATAGCAATAGGGATATGCTACCAACCACCTGACCAGGATGGAGAGAGTGACTGTGAAGTACTGAGGGAGACTGGAGAGGCTATAAAAATAAAAAACTCAGTAATAATGGGGAATTTTAACTATCCCCATACTGATTAAGAACATGTCGCCACAATATGGCAGGAACAGATAAAGTTTCCTGACACCTTAAAAGACGGCTTCTTGGAGCAGCTGGTCCTGGAACCCACAAAGGGAAAAGGCAATTCTTGATTTAGTCTTAAGTGCAGCACAGGATCTGGTCCAGGAGGTGAATATAACTGAAGCGTTTGATAATAATGACCATAATGTAATTAAAATTTAAGATCCCTGTGGAGGGGAGGAGGACGCCAAAGCGGCTCACCACGGTAGCATTTAATTTCAGAAAGAAGAACACCACAAAAATGAGGGATAGTTAGAAATTAAAAGATACAGTGACAGCCTGAAATCCCTGCAAGCAGCATGGAAATATTTTAAAGATACCATGATATAGGCTCAATTTAAATATACGCCCCAAATTAAAAAACATAGCAAGAGGACCTGAAAAGCGCCACTGTGGCTAAACAAAAAAGTAAAAGAAGCAGTTGGAGGCAAAAAGGCATCCTTTAAAAAGTGGAAGTTAAATCCTATTGAAGAAAATAGAAAGGAGCATAAAATCTGGCAAGTCAAGTGTAAAAATATGATTAAGAAGTCCAAAAAAGAATTTGAAGGCCAGCTAGCCAAAGATTCAGAAACTAACAGGAAAAAAAAATACGCACATCAGAAGCAGGAAGGCTGCTAAGCAACCAGTGGGGTCACTGGACAACTGAAATGCTAAAGGAGCACTCAGGGAAGAGAAGGCTATTGCGGGGAAACTAAGTGAACTTTTTGCATCGATCTTCACAGCTGAGGATGTGAGGGAAATTCCCAAACCTGAGTCATTCTTTGGAGATGACAAATCTGAGGAACTGTCCCAGATTGAGATGTCAATAGAGGAAGTTTTGGAACAAATTGTTAAATTAAACAGTAATAAATCACCAGGACCAGATGGTATCTGAAAGAACTCAAATGTGAAATTGCAGAACTAGTAACTGCAGTCTGTAATTTACCATTTAAATCAGTTACTGAACCTTATGACTGGTGTGATGTTACTTTTTTAAAAAGGTTCTAGAGGCGATCCTGGCAATTACAGGCTGCTCAGCCTAACTTCAGTACTAAGCAAAAGCAAATTGGTTGAAACTATAGTAAAGAACAAAATTATCAGACACAAAGATGAATAAAATTTGTTTGGGAAGAGTCCACATAGTTTTTACAACAGGAAATCATTCCTCACCAATCTATTAGAATTCTTTGAGGGGATTCATACACATGTGGACAAGGGTGATCCAGTGCATATAGTGTACTTAGATTTTTCAGAAAGCCTTCCAAAAAATCCCTCCCCAAAGGCTTTTAAACAAAGTAAGTGGTCATGGGATAAGAAGGAAGGTCCTCTCCTGGATCAGTAGCTCATTAAAAGATAGAGGGGAAAGGGTGGGAATAAACATTCCGTTTCCAGAATGGAGAGAGAGGTAAATAGTGGAATCCCCAAGGGGTCTGTAGTGGGACCACTAGTGTTCAATATATTCATAAATGATCTGGGAAAGGGGATAAACAGCGAGGTGGCAAAGCTTGCAGATGATGCAAAATTACTCAAGATAGTTAAGTCCAAAGCAGGCTGAGAAGAGCTGCAAAGGGATCTCACAAAGTTAGGTAACTGGTTAACAAAATGACAGATGAAATTCAGCATTGACATATGCAAAGTAAAGCACATTGGAAAAGCGAATCCCAACTATAAATATAAAATGATGAGGTCTAAATTAGCTATTACCACTCAAGAAGGAGATCGTGGAGTCACTGTGGATCGTTCTGTGAGAAAATCCACTCAGTGTATAGCAGAACATCAACAAAGCTAAGACAATGTTGAGAATCATTAAGAAAGAGATAGACAATAAGATGGAAAACATCACGTTACCTCTTTATAAATCCATAGTACATCCACACCTTGAATACTGCATGCAGATCTGGTTGCCCTATCTCAAAAATGTATATATTGGAATTGTAAAAGGCACAGAAAAAGGCAATTCAAATGATTAGGGGTGTGGAAAAGCTTCCATATGAGAAGGAAAAGACAGCAGGTTTAAAACAAACAAAAGGAAGTGCTTCTTCATACACCAAACAGTCAATCTGTGGAACTTGTCGTCAGAGATGTTGTGAAGGCCGATACTATAATAAAGTTCAAATAAGAACTATATAATTTCATGGAGGACAGGTCTGTTGATGGCTATTGGCCAGGATAGGCAGGATTGCTGTTTGTGCCAGACACTGGGAATGGCTGACGGGATAGATTAGTTGATGATACCTGTTCTGTTCATTCCCTCTGAAGCACTGGTACCAGACACTGTTGGAAGACAGGGTACTGAGCTCAATGGACCACTGGTCTGACCTACGGTGGCGTTGTGGGATTTCCAGGATTCAAGGGGGGGCTGATAACACAGCTTGTGATATCAGTGGGCTTCAGGAGATTTCTGCCTGTGTGGGCCTTGTGAGAATTCAGTACTTGGCATACCTGAACCCAAAGCTAATTTGGAATTGAGCCCAAAATGTGCACTGCATTTTCAGTCTACTATGGCTCCTGCCATCCCTTTGCTTGCCCGTCTGCACTCCATGGAAGCTGTTATTCTGTATTACAACCAGAGTTTTCTTTACATGTGCTTAAGGAGCAGAGACCCAGCCAGAGTGGAGACTTTCTCATCGTCTACACCCAAGATTGTGCCAGTTTAAACTGGTGTAAACTTCTGGTTTGGTGATCTTACTTTAGTTTAAGAGTAGCTCACTTCAGTTTAATGCGAATCTCTGCCTAATCGACTTAATAACCTCCAAACCCCCAAAAGTCACAGTTAAACCAAAGTAAGGATCAAGACAGTGTAGACATAGCCAAGGGGAGCAGTAAGCGCAAAAGATCTAACTGGCTCCAAGACTCAGCTTGGTATGTTTATAGAGGGGCAGGTAGGATGGGACAGCCTACGATGGCAAGTGACTGAGCTCTAACTGCTAGGAGCAAATATCTCTGACAGCTGCAGATAGGACACTACACGGGGTGGGCTGGGAGTTATTACAGAGAATGCTGGCCCAGGGCCCTGGCTGGAGGTCTAGTCCATATGCTCAGGATCTCACTCATTTTGGTTGGGGAAGAAACTTTCCCCTGGGTCAGATTGGCAGGAGACCCTGAGTGTTTTCTTTGCATCTGTTACCATTATGAGGCATGGGTCCTTTTCCAGTTTGAACTACTGGAAATGGTAGATTCTCTGTAACTTGAAGTCTTTTTAAACCGTGATTCGAGGACTTCAATAACTCAGCCCAAGGTTAGGGCTCTATTAAAGGAGTGGATGGGTGAGGTTCTGTGGCCTGTGACATGCACGTGGTCAGACTAGATGATCATGTGGGTCCTTGCTGGCCTTCAAGTTCTCCGAGCTCAGGTGGATGGCCCAGGGAATACGTGGCATACAGCGAAGGCTGCTGCGGGCAGTGGGCAGGCAAGAGCATTGCACAATACAGCTACAGCTGTAACACACTTTCAGCTTCCGTTCTTCCATCTGCAGTTTCAGTTCCTCACGCCCTTTTCCATACAAGTCTGAGAGCTTTCGGGATGGTCCTGCGCCGAGGTGAATGTTTTTCTGTACCCTTGCTCCATTCGGTTTGCCCGGAGTGAAAGAAATCCTCTCTGTGTCACTGAAGCCTTAAGGCACCTTGTTTGTCTCCAGCACCCTCCACCTGGTTTGAACTGGGACATGTGAAGGCAGGAGGAGTGGAGGAGCTGCCCCTGCACAGAAGGGGAAGGGATTCCCTCCCTCTCTGGAACACGACCTGGGAAGGGAGAGGGACATGAAAAGCATTTAGAGATGGCCTCCCCCAACATCTGGACGAGGGCAAAGGGACCCTCCTGCAGCCTGGAGTGTGTTTGAAAAACCCCAGTAAGAGCAGAGAGGAGATTGCAGGGGGAGGAGGGCACAGCTGATGGTGAGCTGGGCAGAATTGATGGAAACTGAGGGGATGAATTGATGTGGCTTGGGCAGAGGCACATCCATTCATTTTTCCTGTGTTTACCGTCCTGCCATGTATTTAGCTTAGAACCATTTCCATTTAAACACGGTGGTGCTGGATTGTGTTGATGCATTACGACATCCAGCGGAGCCCCTTTAATCAGGCACTTAATCAGATACTCTCACGCCACAAAGCGATCCGCAACTGACGTGCTTTCCTTGGTTAACTCAACTGCCTGCAGCCCAGGACTTTTCCGAAAAAGGGACGATGCAAGCGAGCGTCAAAATTTCAGTCAATTAGAAAGGGAAATTAGATGTCAGCACGTTTAACTTCTAATTGTAATTAGCTTTCATCGAATTAATAGCATGCTATTTGAATCACATTATAGTGAGATTGTGTAACTATTTGTGGGCTGGGTTTCATTGGAATATTGTCTACTGGCACATTCAGCCTTTTATTTTGTGATTAATAAATACAATCTGGCGCACAACTCTTGCAGCCTCTGGCTGGTCACAGGCTTGCTAGGGAGCAAACACCTGAGGGCCCTTAATGGCACCGTTTGACTTGCCAAGATTTGGACATTGCTTTATCCGACCCTCCAGAAAACCTAATTGAATACTGCTGCTGTACATAAACTTGGCACTAGGAACGAATGCTATAGCATCACTGGGTGTATTACTACCCGTTTACTTGCCGAAATTAAAATGGTTTTGTCCACTTCAACTTTTCTTCCGCTTTACAACTGGTCTGTCACATCTAAAAGCTGGAAGTGAAATAACCAAGATAATTCAACAATCGAGTGTTTGGCATCAGGCCTGGGTGATGGTAAAACAGGAAAGGGCCAAAAGAGGGAGGCTTTCCAGAATTAAATAACATTATTACAACTGGCTAAAAAGAAACCAAATCAACAGGGTGTTATTGCAAAGACGCAGATTTGAGCTGATAATGAGCAATTCCCCATTATCACCAGGTGTTCCTTTCTGGGAATTCTTTGCCAGAATAGGAGAGCTGAAAAAGGAAAGCTGGTGTATTTAGGCTTTCAAAAGGCCTTTGACAAAATCCTGAACAAGGGGCACTGAAGTACCACTAACATAGTCCATTTTTGATCCATTGCCACACTTTGCCTCTCACCCCTGTCTAGGAGACAGAAGAGTAGGAGTCAGGTCCCTTTTCAATATGGTAAAATGGTCACAACAGGGGCAGAAAGGTTCCATACTAGGGTCTGTGTTCTTTATTTATTTCAGTTAATGGATTATTTATGAATGACCTGGAAAGGGGGAGTGAGCAGCATGGCAGGATAATTTGCAGAGGACACAAAGTTATTCAGTTTAGTCAGAACCAGAGGGGACTGGTGAAAAACTTCAGAGCAAACTCAGCAAGCTAGGGGAATAGAGAAGAGAATGGCAAATGAAATTCAAATGTTGATAAATGGACAGTAAGGTATGTTGGGTGGAATAAGAGAAATTATTTAAACCTTACAGGCTTTTTAATTAACTGCATCCACTCAAGAAAGGGACCTGTCTGTTGCTGTTGATAGCTCAACGAAGACCTCCGCTTAATGTGCAGCTGCAGCCAGCAAAGAAAACAGGATGTTAAAAGGCACAAAGAAGGGGACCAAGAATAATGCCTAAACCCTTATAACATCATGGAAACGGAGAGCTGGGGGATCATTCAAGAGGCTGTCAGATCCAGCCCTTTACAATGAATAAAGCAGGGCCCTGAGCCTAGACCAGGTGTTGACAACCCAAAAGATAAGAGCCATTTTAAAAAATTCCTTCAATAACCAGTTGTTTTGAGAGCCACAGTGGGTGTAGACTCCTGGTAGGGGGAGCTGGGCAGGGCACCTGCAGGGTCCCCTGGCGGGGTGGGGGGCCCTGAACCAGGAGTGGCCCCCCACAGGGTCACCTGGTGGCAAGGGGTCCCAGAACCAGGAAAGGTCGTCCGCAGGGTCCCCTGGTGGTGGAGAGGGGGGGTCCTGGAGCTGGGACAAGGGCCGCTCACAGGGTCCGCCCAGTGGTGGGGGGGCCTGGGGCCCAGAGTCGCAAGATGGCAGCTAAAGAGACGCATGCAGCTCTGGAGTCACAGCATGCAGATGCTTGGCCTAGCCATTCCTGACAGATGTGTGTAAAACCATTTACAAATGTCCAGCGATGGAGACTACACCGCCTCCCTCGGATGTCTGATTCAGTGTGGAACTCTCCTTCCAGTCAGAAAGTGTTTCCTAAGATTTAACCTAGTTCTCCCTTGATCAAACCCATTACTTCTTGCCCTCCCTTCAGTGGGTGTGGAAAACAACTGATCACAGCCCTTTAAAAACAACAGTCTGCAAGTATTTTAAGAGCTCAGGTCCCCCCCTCACTCATCTTTTCTCCGGTCTAAACATGACCATTTAAAAAAAAAAAAATTCCACAGAAATCAGGTTTCTAAACCTTAACGTTTTTGTCTCTCTCCTCTGGATTCTCTGCAATTTGTCACATCTTTGCTAACTTGTGGTGCCCGGAACGGGACACAGTACTCCAGCTAAGACCTTACTCATGCTGAGCAGGGCGGGATCATTGCCTTTCCTCTCTTGTATACGACATTCCTGTTAACATGTCGCAGAATCAGATTAGCCTTTTTTACAACTGCATCACATTGCTGAGTCATATTGAATTTGTGATCCACTAATACCCCTGATCCTTTTCAGCACTACTACCCATTATTCTCCATCTAGTAGTGATGCATTTGATTTTCCTTCCTAAGTGAAGTACTTTCTGCTTGTCTTTGTTGAATTGCAACTTGATTAATGAAGAGCACTACTCTAATTGGTCGAGGTGGGTTTGAATTCTAACCCAGTGCTTGCCACCACTCTTGGCTGTGTGCTCTCCCACTTTGACAGCAAGCCTTTGATAATTACTTTTTGAGTGTGGTCTCTGGGCCAGCCACCTTACAGTAATTTCAGATAGGCCATATTTCCCTAGTTTGCTTATAAGATGGCCATGAGGGACTCTAGTGAAAACTTGACTCGAAAAGAGATATAGCACATCTGATCTCTGTAGGGGAAATGTGTTTACACGCTGTAAATAAAGAGCATGGGTATCTGTCCCAAGGAGAAGAGTGAGTCTTTTGTGGGAAAGATGCAGGGACGGCCACGCCCTGTTACAGGCCCTAACGGCTTTCAAATATCAAACTTACCTATCTAGTCTTTAAACTGTTCTTTCCGTTTTGGCTTGGGTTCCTTCCCTCGTGTTAATGTTAATCATGTTGGGTATCTGGCCACTTCTCACCTTTTTAGGAAAAACGGAAGCAAAATAGGCATTAAACACTTCAACCTTCTTGATGTCATCAATTATTAGCTCTGCTAAATGGAGGACTGACACTTCACCTTTCTCTTGCTACTTCTGTATTTAAAGACCCCCTTCTTATCGTCTTTTATGTCCCTTGTTAGGCACAACTGATTTCTTCCCTTAGCCTTTCTGATTTTGTCCCTACCTGCGTGTGCTATTCTTCTGTTCCCTCCTTAGCAGTTTGTCCACATCTCCTCTCTTTGTAGGATTCCTTGTTTATTATCAGATCACTAAAGAGCTCCTAATGCAGGCCTTTTGCTTGTCTTCTGTCTTGCCTCTGTAGTCGGATAGATTGCAGTTTTGCCTGCAATATTCTCTCCTTGGGAAGCTGACAGCTCTCCTGAACTCCTTTATGCCTTAGATGTCGTCTCATGAGACATCTAACGGTTTTCAGGTTTTTTTAAATTGGCTTTTTTGAAGACCAATTGGCCTTATTCTGCTGTTCTTGTGCACTCCTTCCTTTCCTTGGACTCATGAAATCCATCATTCCACGGTCACTTTCATTCAAATTGCCTTCTATCTTTAAATTCACAGCCAGATCCTCCCTGGGCATCAAAAGATTTCCCCTCCCCACTAACCCATTATCCATCACCACAGACAGCTGGCTTCAGCTAACTCCATGATGCAGTTCCAAAGGGGGAGCCATGTTAGTCTATTGCAGAAAAACAACAGAGTCCTGGGGTACTTGTAAAGACTAGCAGATTTATTTATCGCATGAGCTTTCATGGGAGAAAATCCCATTTCGTCAGACGCTTTGGTCTGTTTGTTTTTCCATGATGCAGCTTTATCTTGATACTGAGGGTCCACCCATCTCTAAAAGGATATTGCAGAAGGATGGTGGGAGGGTCAGAGAAGAGCAATGAGAATGATTAAGGCCCTGGGAAAATATCCTATGAAGAGAGACTGTTAAGATGGATATTGTAACCTTCAAAAGGGGATGAGAAAGAGTTCTGGTAAAAATAAAATCTATAAAATAAGGGATTGTCTCTACAAATGAGCTTATTCAATGAAATTAGAAGGTGGGAAATGCAGAACTGAAACAAGGAAAGATGTTTTCACACAACATGTTATTAAACTGTGGAACTCACTGCAACTGGAAATTGTTGAGGTCAAGAATTTAGCAATATTCCAGTAGGGACTGGACATTTCTGTGTATATCAAGAGTAGCCAGAGTTCTTCTAATTACAACAAAATCTGGCAAGGATATTAAACCCTGTTTCAGGACTTCAGCTGATCTATAATGCTTAGATACCCAGATGGGACCTATTCCACATCTGCTACTGCAGAGTTCATATGCCATCCTCTACTGCTGGGCACTATCAGCAATAGGACATGGGGCTAGAGTCAGGCAATTCTCATGTCACTCATCTCCCAGGTGCTCCCTTTTGCACACAGACAGCTGTCTCCTGCCGGCCCACCCCTGTGACAAAAGATCCAGCTCTTTCTGGATACACTGAGGACGAAGTGGGCAGACAGCGACCACCCCTGCATGATCAGCTTGACCCAGAAAGCAGCAGGCTGAGCAGAGTGACAGGAGCTGCAGGAGTGGAGCAGAGAAACTGGTGCTCAAGTGCCAAATGGCAGGGCGTGTGGGGCAGACAGCCCCAAATCCCGGGGGGAACCTGGGCAGGAGTGACATCTACTGTGCAGCGCGCAGGGCAGAGTGGGTGGCAGACATGGCGTGGATTCCTGTCTGCCAGTCACAGCGATGACGGGCGCTGTTGGGGGAGGCAGCAAAGCTTGTCACGGGATACACATCCGCGAACCCCCAGCATATATTCTGCGTACCTTTTCGGCTCAGTTTTGCAATGTAATGGTGTGATTTGATGCCAAATACGCTATACCGGGTTCCTTCATGAATGCTCATCACATATTCTGCAGAATGGCTGTGGGGCCATGTTTCCTACAGCAACACGTGTACACGTGTGAAGCATGTTACAGGTTCAGACTCTCAGGACAATCTCTAGCAGAGAGGCTGGAGAATTACATGTCAAAGGGGGTGCTAATGCCCTGCCTGGCTCAGGTAGACGTACGGAGAATCACACAGCAGGACAGAGAGGGGGGGACTGTCAGGTGTCTGTAAAAACAAAGACACAGATTGAGGGAGAGAAGCGGCAGGCATTCATGAAGGAACCTGATCTAGCGTATTTGGCATCAAATCACACGATTACATTGCAAAACTGAATCAAAACGTTACACAGATTATATGCTGGGGTGCACGGATGTGCATCCCGTGACTCGGCTACACGGTTGTGCCAGACGCTGGGTTAGTTTGGAGGGCACAGAGCTTTATTTTCAGTGCAACAGTCCCAACAGCATGGTCCCCTGGGCACCACCCCACTCTGCTCTCTCCACGATTGCTGCACCCCAATCTCCCGGCCTCTCCAGGAACTAAAGGTGACATCATCATGGGCTGAAGCCTCCAGGAATAAGTCCCAACCCAAATGGGTGTCTGCCCCAAGGAGTGTAGGAAAGGAGGCACTTTTCCGTCTGATCTCGTGCTTTGTCTCTGTCACCCTGTGGGGTGAGGAGGGTATCCCCCGCCGGCCTGCCCAGGGGTTTTGGGACTCCCTCGGGTGGACTGGCTGGAGCTGGTCGGACACTCCTCAGAGCCTGCCCTTTTATGCACCTGAAGGCCTCTTTCCCCCGCCCCCAGGGCTTTGGAGCAATCGGCCCTCACCCCTCTTTTCTCTCCCGTTGCAGCAACACAGATGTTCACACCGTGGCGTCCCTCCTGAAGCTTTATCTCCGAGAGCTGCCAGAGCCCGTCATCCCCTTCGCCAAATACGAAGACTTCCTGCTGTGTGGCCAGCTGCTTTCCAAGGACAAGGGAGAGGTCTGTACTGCGTCTAACGCCTCCTTTTCCCCTCGGCACCATTCTTAGTGTACGGTAGCCTTTCCAGTTCCTCCTCCCAGGCCTGAGCCGAAGCCCCTGAGGGCCACAGGAATCATCCCATTGACATAGGGGGCTTTCACACAGGCCATATCCGTATCATCGCTGGGACTGGGGTATTTGAAGGGGAGTCTTAAAACCCTCTGGTTCTTAATGCCCATCAAACTTATTCTATGACCTCTTGGGCAAGGGCTGTTTCCTGCTCAGCAGGGCTGTCCTCGAGTTGTTGCAGTAAGAATCATGCGTCAGGACGGCTGGGTTTTATTACCGGCTCTGCTACTGACTTACTCTGTGACCCTGGCCAAGCCACTTTGCCTCAGAGTCGCCAGCTCTTACGGGGGGGATATCCATTCCTACCTCACAGGAGCAGAGAGAGGTTTTTCTCACTGACGTTTGCAAAGGGCTTTGAGCTTCTCAGTGGAAAGGAGCCAGAAAATTACATTATCCCATGTGGTGTGAGGGGAAATAATAATATTGAGCCCTTCTACATCTCCTTTCCCCTGGAGTCTTTTCTTCACCTTCTTCTCTATCTTATTGCAATGGAAGGGAGGGAAGGAGCCCTCAAGTTCCCTAGTGGTGCTGCTAATTCAGGAGGGTATCTTCTCCCATGGCCTTGTTAGGAGGGGTGGGGTAATTGGCAGGGTGGTGGATCCAGCTGATCACCAGTAATCAGCAGGGCGGTGGATCCAGCTGATCGCCAGTAATCGACAGGACGCTAGATCCATCCGATCGCCAGTAATTGGCAGGCGGTGGATCCATCCGATCGCCAGTAATCAACAGGACGCTGGATCCATCTGATCGCCAGTAATCGGCAGGTGGTGGATCCATCCGATCGCCAGTAATTGGCAGGACGCTGGATCCATCCGATCGCCAGTAATCGGCAGGGCAGTGGATCCATCCGATCGCTGCATCCTGCTCCTCTCATGGTCATATCAACTGGATGGCAGGTCTTAGCTGCTGTTGTGCGTGTGTGATTGGGAAGTTTAAAAACCCAAGGCTAGTGTCAGCCACAGAAGAACAGATGCCTGTGGATTCAAAAGTCCAGGGTGGGTCACCTCCACCATGGATGTCTGGTCTATATCATGTCACCAGGACAGGTCTCCCTCTACTGGCTGGTCCTTGGCCTATAGTTAAAAACCTGCTACTCACAGTGAGAGAGTTCGCTAACTCAAGTGGCAAAAGTCTGTGGTGACAATGTCCATGGCCCCAGCTTCAATTCCTGCTAATGACGTGCACATGTCCACCATTTGTTAACTCAGTGTGCAGCTGTGAGCCGCCACACCTGGATTCTGCGTTCGGCGCACAGTTTTCTTACGCTTTGATACAAGCGCTGCTGTCCTGCTGCTGAATAAAAATAGCAGCACTTTAGCGTCTGTGAAGCAGGTTTACTTTGTGGGCCGGGTTTGATCTACACAGACTGAGGACAGAGTTTTGGATTCCCATTACACATGGAGCAGACTCCGTGCCAAATTTGGCAACCATTATTTTTTAGTCTCGTGTAGCTTATTACCCACACAGCTGACCAGGGTCTGTTGGTGCAGACTGCAATTGTCTAGGAAGCACCACCTGTTGCTTTTGCATGAACGATGCTAGACTAAAATGAATTTTATTGTAAAATTCTGTGGGACACAGAGAACGGCCAGTATCGGGGCATTGTCTACTGAAAACGCATTTGTCACAGCGTTTGCATTGTCAGGAAGATTTGGAGTCTCAATGTGGGTTGTTTCTTTGGAGGAATTGAGACCCATATCCAGCAAGAACAGGGATTTTCCTGAAGATTTTAAGTGCCCCATAAGAGCAGGTAGCATAACTGATCATGCAGCATTGCACTGGCCCTTAGAGCTGACCGACATGTTTTACGTGGAAGGCTTTCCTGCTAAAAATAGTTTCATTGAAACTGACATTTCTCCTGGGGAAAATGCTGGAAATTCTGCTGAAGAATTCCAGGTTTCCCCTGGGGAGTTTTGAGATGAAATGTGTTTTGAATCAACTCTTGGAAACAAAATATGAACTTTCATTTTGACTTCACTCATTACTTTGGTTCAGTTCTTTTTCTGAATGAAATGAAAATCTTTGTTTAGAATTGCGTGTTTTGACTTAAAATGTCTTTTCATTTAATTTATTTGAAACTGGAAAAATGAAACAAAATGACAAGTGAAAAGGTCAATTCAAAACAAAAGAGTCATTTTTGCTTGAAAAACCTAAATACAGGGACCTGTATTTAGTTTTTTCAAGCAAAAATGACTCTTTTGTTTCATTTGAAGCACTTAGAAATTTCCCGTGGAAGTGAAATTTGCAGTTACTGTTCAGAGTAGAACTGCCTGTTAGGCATAAAACTTGGCATCCGGACTCCTGGGTCCTTTTTCCTGGTTCTGCTACTATGCTGTGTTGGAGTTGCCCTGTCCTCTCTGTACCTCAGTTTCCCTGTTTGTTAAATGGTGAGAATGTTACTTCCTTCCCTTGCTGGAGGCTAAATCCACAGATGTCTGTACATGGCCTTAAGATTCTTGCATAGAAGATGCCGGGGAAGCACAAAGGGTCGTTCCCCCCAGCAAAATGAGTGCAGATCCTTGGACCCTTGTGCACAAGGCTTGCACACACTCAGCTCCTCCTCGGGGACAGAGTGGGGGCAGGGAGGAGCTGGTTGATCTGCAAAGACATTGTGTCTTTTGTTCTTTCCCCCCACACTTTCCCAGAACTGGAGTGCAGCGCCCTCTGGTTACCAGTTTGCTGGGGATGACAGGGCACTCCCCAGTATCCACGGCGCACCCTGCTCAGTGTCTATGGCAGGGGTCGGCAACCACTGGCACCCACGCCTATTTCCAGCAGCAAGCAGGGCTCCCAGCAGGGAAGAGCTTGCTTTCCTGCTCGGCTCTGCTCCCCTCCCCTGCTGGCCCCAATCTCCAGTGGAGGGCGGGGCCAGGAGGGGGTGGGCTCCTTTCCCCTGCTGGCCCCCCCGTGGCACCTGCTGCCGGTTGGAGCAGCGGAGCTGACACGTGGGCCGGCGAAGGTTTCCGACCCCTGGTCTATGGCTTGGCATCTCTACATTGCACTCTTCTCATTGTGTGTGTCCTCCCGCAGGGCACCAAAGAGCTGGCCAAACAGGTGAAGACCCTGCCCCAGGCAAACTACAACCTCCTCAAATACATCTGCAAGTAAGTGGCATTAAGTAGCGCTCAGGAACATCAGAGCTGCCGCGTTTTGTGCGGCTCCATGCGCAACGTCATCTGCAACTGGCAGCAGGAGCTGATTTGCACATTTGAAAGGAACTTGCATCTCACTCGACTCCTGCTTTAAAAACACGTGTGGGTATAAAGCTCCTGCAGTGCTTGGTTTATCTCCAGCCCAGGCTGCCCTGCCCCCAGCTCTGAGGATTAATCCTGCTTTGTATTTCATGGTAGTGCGTAGGAACCCCCTTGCTCTAGGCCCTGTCCCAACACAGAGGAGCAGACAGATCTTGCCCTAAAGTGTTTAGAGTCTACATAACTCTTTATTAACTGCTGCTGCTAAACAATCTGTTCCACCTCGGATTTAGCTAGGATGCTCTGAGGATGTTTCTCAGACCAGAAGAAGAGCTCTTTTGAAGTTTGGAAATTTGTCTTGCTCACCAACAGAAGTGGGGCCAATAAAAGCTGTTAGCTCCCCACTTCGTCTTTCTCCAGGCGGGCCCCAGCTGCGGAAAGCAGGGGAACGCATGAGTAGCATGACCAACTGTAAAAGCAACAGCCTCCATGACCTGTGTGGCAATCAGTCTCGCTCTAGGCCCCACCCGTTAGTGCAAAGCCGGGTGGCGAGTGTGCGAGGTGGCACCTGGAGCAGAGAACGCGTCATGCACGGAGAACCTGGAACTGACAGCTTGTCCACACGCACAACGCTGCACCGCTCTAGCACGTTAGGAAAAATGCTACTCTGCCACTGAGAGAGGTCGCCCGTCGGCGTAGGTCATCCACTTCCACCAGAGGGGGTAGCCGTGTCTCCTGTCCACCTGATGTTTTCTGCACCCGGGCTAGGCTGGTGCAGTGATGTCACTGAGGAGTATGGCCCCCCATGAGGCAAGGAAGTGTTATTGTCCCTCCCCTGAGGAATCTGGGTGAACAGCACTGGGATCACCTGAGTGCAAGCCTAGAGCTCAAAACACGAGACCAAATCAGAATTGACCGAACAAGCCAGAGCGAAGGCAGAAGTGCCCAGTAGGCCCTGGTTCCCCCCTACTGTAAGACTTTTGGGGTCATTTCTTCTCCATTTTTCACTCTTTTCCACAAAGATGGGTGGCATTTTTTCCCCCTCAGATTTAAACAAGAAAAAGAAAGGCTTTCAAGCCCCACGGAGCTCTTCCGGCCTGGGAAAGGTTCTACGGCCACGTCAACACTACAAAATTAAGTTGACTATTTGGGGTTGGCAGTAATCGCGTCGCTTGGCTGTGTTCCCACTTTGCGCCTTGGGCGGTGGCGCATGTCCTTGCCAGGAACACTCCTTTTGATTGTAGTGTCCGTTTGGGGCCTTGGGGGAAGGCTCCTGAAAGCTAACAATGGGGCAATGGAGCGGCCACGTTGCAGTGATTGACCTTGGCTGCTCACGGAGGTGGCGTGAAGTTGGCTGGAGTGAAATTGAAATATTGACGTTTCACTAGCCAGGTCGACGCAAGCTGCTTTGTCTTAGACAAAACCCTGGCTGGGGTGATTTAGTGGGAGTGGTCCTGCTTTTTAGCAGGGGGTTGGATTAGATGATCTCGTGAGGTCCCTTCCAACCCTATTATTCTATGACCGAAGGCCTGATCTACACTACATTCTAGCTTATGTATTGCTTCGTCACTGAGAAGTGTGAAGAATGCCTCCCCCCCCGAGCGTCATAGTTAGACCCTCTCTAGACAGCACTGCGTTGACGGGAAAGCGTCTCCTGCCAACGTAGCGAGTGCTCCCAGCAGCTTAATATCTCCACCTCCACCAGGAGCAGAAGCTAAGTCAATGGCTTGGAAGATCTGCATCAGAAGCGCTACAGTGGCTCAGTTGCATGTTTGTGGTGTAGACCAGGCCTAAGCGTGACACAGCGGAGGCACAGATAACACCTATTGCTAGAGATCATTCCAAGTGGAATTGGCAGTTAAAATCTCAACGGTTATAGCAGGGGTATGGTCAGATCTGCTTTTCTGGAGGGCTTGAGTCTCCACGGCAGGGCTCAACCAAACTGCTGGCCGTCTGGGCTCCCAGCTTCACACTAGGGCACCCAGCTGGGACGCCCCTGTCACCGAAAAGCTGCCGCCATCACTTTCCGTGGTGGCACAGAACCCCCTGTTGCTGAAATGCTGCTGCATCCCCTGAGCGCCACAGCAGGTCTGGCTGGGGATGCATTGCTGATGGAGTTCTGTGGTGGAGCTAGAAACTCCAGGCACCATGGCAGCCTGGCACTCGAGGTTTGTCGAGCCCTGCACTAGGGTTCCCAGCTACTTCCTGCTTCCAGCTACATTCAGATGATGCTCCAGTTGCTAGGTTGCAAGTGGAGCTGGAGCATCAGCCACACTTGTGCTTTTGCTTGTTTTTTTGGCATGTCGAACCTCTGCTGGCTGAAAAACAAGCGAAAGCTGAGGGGAGCCAGGGGAGCATCTGCTCTCATTTGTTTTTTGGTGGGAGAAAGATTGACTGGCCGGAAAACAAAGGAAAGTAAAGCACAGCTGCTGCCCGCCCTCCAGTTCCACTTGCTACCTAGTAACTGGAGTGGCATCTGGCAGCCTTTTTTCAGCCAGTCACTTCCTAAACAGCCGGCTTCTGATCACATGATCAGAAGCAGGACGTTCAGGCAAGCAACCAGCCAAAAACTGCCTGACTCCCAAAATGCTACAGTTACTAGGTGTAACAAATGGAGTGGCTGCAGCCCTCCCATAGCTATGCCTCTGAGTTCTAGGGCAAAAAGGGGTCGGTGCCGATTATTGCAATGAGCAATAAATACAGTGTATTTATGAGATCTACAGCCATGTCTACCCTCACACTTTTGCCAGCAAAATTTTTGTCCCTCAGTGGTGTGAAAAAGTACCCCGAGCGATATCAGATTTGCTGGCCCAAGGGCTGGTATAGTTGCATTCAAGAAAGGAGAGCTTTCCCGCCTACATAATAAAACCACCTAAACAAGTGGCAGGAGCTACATTGGTGGGAGAAGTTTCCTGCCAACATAGTGCTGTCCCCATCAGCATCTGCTCCATCACTCAGCAGGGTATCTTTTTCACATCCCGGAGCGATACAAGTCATCCTGACAAAGGTGGGAGTGTAGACAAGTCCTAAGTTTCCCCCAGCTTGTCTTTTGAAGGTGTTGTGCCGGTTTCCTATGAGGACTGAGGGGTCATATGGGCTAGTTTGTGAAAAGTAATCACTCCCAGATGCTGACACGTATTGTGAAGCCTTGTTAAAAGAGGCGTTTACACACAGGTTAAATGGCCCTGAGGCGCAGCATAGGGGTCACTGGTCCTTTCCTCTTCTCAGTCTGGTGGAATTGGAGCAGTTGTTATATGATTGTTCTGGGGCAGCACCGAGGAGACCCAAGTGCTATAAAAACAGATCAAAAACCAAGGTGTTCCCACCCATGTCTAAGACAAGAGACACAAGGTGGCTACAGGAGAAACAAGCAACTAATGAGAAAGTTTCATGTGGCATTTACTCTTTTTTAATCCCTGTTTTTTTTCCTGGGTGTGCTCTTGAAGGTTTCTTGATGAAGTTCAGTCTCACTCCAGTGTGAACAAGATGAGTGTCCAGAACCTCGCCACAGTGTTTGGCCCAAACATACTGCGGCCCAAAATGGAAGATCCGGTCACCATCATGGAAGGTGGGTACTCTGGTTACTGAGAGGGAGCCATGTTCTGGACCCGCGTGGAAGTCACTCATAAAACACCACTACCAGCCATGAGATGCCATTTCTCAGGTTCCCTGCAAATAATGTGATGGGGGGAGTCATCCCTCACAAGACAATGGGCATGATCTCAGTCAATGATTGTGCAAGAGACATTTCCCTTTACTCCTGCTCTAGCTGGAAAGTATGCCTTCTAGCAGCAGGGGGGTGTCCCCATAGAAGCATAGTGTTCTTGCTGTGTAGAGAACACATGGCACCAAGTTTTGAAAGACTCAGGGAATCGGTTTAAAAATCACAATTAGCTCTGGATCAGCTCACCTTTAAAAGTCTTTACTCCGAAACTTTACAAAATCCCAAGAGAGATTCTATTTCCGATACACCCCAAACAAATGGATTGTTTCAGTTCAAAATCGGGGGAGGGCAGAAACCCAGGCACAAAAGTACTGGGCATGGATCCTCTCTTTAAAAAAAGATTTCCCCATTTTAATTCTTTGTTCTGGGAGGAGCTGGACATTTTTCTTCTGAAGTTGTCGCCCCTCATTTGGGGTGCAAGACTTTACGAGCCAAGAAATGGGGACTCGAGACAAAGTATTTATACCAAACATTGTTTCTGGCTGGTTGGTCAATCATTGTGTATTCTGTGCGCACTGCAGCCGGGTTCAGAGGTACTGTGATATGGTGGTAAACGGCTGTGTCTGTTACTCAGCCACCGAGCCATGTACGTCAGGCCAGCTCAGCTGTGCCTCGCTTCATCCTGCCCATTTTCCTCTCCTTAGGCCTCCCTTGCTGTGTAAATTACATAGACTCTCTTAGGGTGCATCAACACTTACAAATTAAGTCAACTTAATTTACTCCACGTCTACACTGGTCTTTCCTTAATTCGACTTAAGCTGCTCCTTAAATCTAATTAAGGAAAAGTTAGTTCGAATTAACACCTCATTTTAATTTGAACTAGCGCTTAAGTCGACTTTTTAAGTTGACTTAAGCCAGTGTGGACACCCTAAGTCGACTTCTTCTAAAAGTCAACCTAGGGCAGGGGGGACAAGGAAGTCCCGCATGGCTCCCTGGCAGAAGGGAACCACCGTGGCTCTCTTGTAGGACCTTAGCATCGCTAAATATCAGACCTCTTGTAGAGATCTTGTAAATATAGTTCTAGGTGCCTACTTTAAAGTGCCTATATTTTAAAATTTTGGCCTTATTCTTCGTTGATCTTCTGTTAAAAAAAAGATTGTAATTAATGAAATAGCGGCTGAACATTGTTTTCTCATTTATACGGTCGATAATGATTTGTCATGGGCGTGTTAAATGGCATTTTCTACGAATTTCTGTTTCACTGCTGAAAATGCAACTAAAACTCACTTAGGAATTGGATTTCCCATTTGTTAAGTCTCTGACATTGTGTGTAGTGTATTTTGCTCAGTATCGATGAGTTAAACTAGCGTAATTCCACTGAAGTCAAGGGAGTTACACCAAAAAACTGAATCTATCCCTGTAATTTTAAAATTTATTTATACAGCACTTTCCAAACAGATATGTAAACTAGGGACCATTTTGTCTAGTTTGAAAAGCAGCTGCCTCTGAGACTGGGACATCACAGCTTTTTAAAACTCCAGGTCAGGATTGCTTAGTGCCAGATGTGAAAAACAAGACGATTCTGTTTGAAACAGAAGCATAGAAACAGGAAGCTGGATTGAATGGTGCAGAAAGCCATTTGGTCTGCTCGCATACAGGAAGCCACCCTGTCCACCTAACAAATGCCTTCTCCGGGATTCCTTGCTTAAGAAGGGGAGGAAGCGTGGTGTCCTGGGAGTTAGATCTCATGGGATCTCATGGAAACTGGATCAAAGAATGCCTCTGTGCCTCATGTCCCCCCCTCTAATAATGAGAACAAGGACTCTCCCCTTCTGTCGTCTGTGAATGAAAGGTTCCCAGAGTGGGTTGGTTCTACAGACCAATTGTGGCTGGTTCCTGTAGACCTGCCCCCGCCTAGGAGAGTCCCGGGTTTCTCCAAGACAGGAAACGAACACCTGGGCCGTCTCATTTCTCGCATTAAGCTCTTGCCTCCATTCTGTCCTTGCAGGCACCTCGCTGGTCCAGCACTTGATGACTGTGTTGATAAGTGAACATGGACAAATCTTTGCCGTTTCGCAGGCTGACGTGGCAGGGGCCCAGCCCGGAGCCCGAGCAGTTCTGCAGCGCAGCATGGTGGAGTGGATCTCCGAGGAAGACGGGGAAGAGAGCAGGTCGGAGAAAAGGGCCCTCAGCCCTGCCGAATTGCCTTCCAGCAGCGTCACGCCGCCGGACGCCACACCCAGCTCACTGGCTAGAAACACCCCTCAGGAGCGGGGCAGCAAAGCCACCCAGCCCCCCACCAGCCCCAGCAAGAGAGGGCAGACATTACCCACCTGGAAGTACTCCTTCCGGCAACAAGCGGCACGGTCCGTCAGCCCCAAGCTGGGCAGTTCGTCCTTAGACATTCCTAATCTGCCCTCCAGCGGGAACTGGCTGATGAACGGACTGTACTCTCTCCGAGGCCACCGCCGGACGTCCTCTGGGGAGCGGGTAAAAGACTCAGGCTCATCCCAAAGACTCTCCACCTACGATAACGTCCCCTCCTCCAGCCTCTCCCTGAGCGCGCACAGCATCACCAGCACCGCCTGGTCCACCTCGTCCTGCGAGATCTCCGTCGTAGACTCCGTCAGCAGCTGCCCAGCCTGCCGGGCCAGCGACTCCACCGCCTTAAGCTCCCTCAAAACCGAATGGGCCACTCAGGGCTCGTTATCCCAGAGTGAGGTCAAGACCGTGGATCTGGAGAACAGCCTGGAAAGGTTTGAAGCCTGCATCAGCAGCTGCAGTGAACAGAGTGACCTGATAATTGCTTGCAAAGACTCGGCCAAGTGTTCCAGGGCTCTGCAAAGCCTGGTTGCGGAGCTAAAGACAGAACTGAGTAAACAGAGGACTGAGTACCAGTCTAGTATCAAAAGGTAACAACCGCCGACTGTTCCCCGGCTCTCTCTTGTCCCGGTCTGAGCAATACAACCCCGCTTCAAACAGAGCACACCCAGCTCTGTCGCAATGGGCCTGAGCCACAATGTTGGGCGCTCAGAACCCGGGATTGAGTTTGTTTTAGGAGACAGGGCTGCAAAGTTTAGATACAGATCTGGATTGATCTCCCCCAAAACTCTGCTGCCAACTTTGCTCCCATCTCTAACACTCTACAGCTAGAGTTGAGTGAAAAGTGAGATTTCCGTCCTGGGGGAAATTCTGTCCTTCTCAGTGGGAGAGGGAAGGGCTTTAGTTTGGTCTGCTGACCTCATGGGGATATAGTTCAGCTGGAGAGCTCAGCCCTCAGATGGGTGAGGAGGCAAAAGGCACCTGAACTACAACTCGCATGAGGCGCTGAGTTAGCTCAGGCAGACACAGAGACTCACATCAGCCCAGCCGGAAATAAAAAGTTTGGTTAAGATGGAAAATTCTGCTGAAATTGATCTTTCCTCAGGGAAAAATGTGATTTTGACAGAGCCCCATTTTTGTGTGTGTTGCAAGCGGGACTGGTCTAAAAATCGCAACTTCACTTTTATACTTTCAAAGTTTAGCTACCCTGGTCCAGGACTCCCCTTTGAACACAGACACGCGCCAGTTCCCCTCCCTGTGCTTGCATTTGTGAGCTCGCACGAGATACCGAGTGGCTTGGTCCCTGATCTGTGCAGGGAACAGTGCTTGAAGTGGGGCACAACCTGAGCAAATTCACATGCTGGTTTGAAAACACAGCCCTAATTTAGGGCCCAGGCCTGCAAGCTTTGCACATACAAACCTCAGGAAGTCTCTCGGGACATGAAAACGTAGGGGCTGCAAGATCAGAAAGGTGTTTTTAAAATGGTTTTGAAATGTGCAGGTGTTTTATAGGGATATTTGCAGGTAAGCCTGAGTGTGAAATACATTGGGGAGTTTACAAGACTTGGATGGGCTGATGAGGAGTGCAGCATTGGTCTATGGAATAACACCAAGCTCGTACATAGTGCTTTCATCAATGGTTCGCAAAGCACATTACAAAGGAGGGAAGCATCATTGTCTCCATTTTACAGATGGGGAAAACTGAGGCACCAAGCAGTGCTGTGGCTTACCTAAGGTCACCCAGCAGCCTGGCTGAAGAACAGTTTATATGCTCAGGTGTCCGGTGTAACCCTGTTAGGTCCAGAAATAGCTGGTGCTGAATTTTTGTAAACTGTAGATCCCTGGGTGTTTGTACTGGCTTTTGATACTTGGCTTGATATTTCCCAGCGTCATGGTGCTATTACTTCCATGGTGAGCAGGAGCCCCAGTCAGAGGCCGGCACTGCGTCATACTCGCTCGTTCAAACATAGCCCACCGTGACCAGAACTGGGCTAGATACAGGAGTGCAGTTTTAAGTCAAGGTGGTGGTTAGTTCTCTTCGTTACGAGATCATTGGATCCTCTCACCTGCCGTGGGGATGTCCATCTGAGGGAGGTCTGTATTGACGGTGGCACTGGATTAATTCTGCGGGATCGGTCGAGTGGCTGTGGAGACCCACTCAATTGATCCAGAAGTTAACACCATTAATCCAGCCCCGCAAAAAGGTTAACACAGGAGGGCATTTCCTGTTGGTGCTCCGCAGTAGGGATGCCGTGCTAGGTAAAAGTTAGGAATTCAATAGGAAATAAGTAACCTGCATATCTCCTGTCGATTGTCACCAGCAGAGCAGACTAGGCTTGAGATCCGTCTCCGAGTGCCTCTTTCCTAGAGCTGGTTAGCCCACCGTATGTGACGGGATGGCAGATTGGCAGTCCCTTTACTCTGCTGGTTTTTAACGTTCAGAATAAATATTTGTCTTACTAATAAGGACATTGGGGGGACTGTTTCACATATGGGTGTTTTCTCCAAGCAAATGTCAAAGGCTTTCTGCTGGCTTTCCTAGACATGTAGCCAAAGAGTCTGAATCTGTCCCCAAAAATGTGCCTCTTGACAGCTTCAGGAGAGTCTGAGGCTGGTTGAAGTTGTTTTATGGAAGGGGTTGGGAGTCCTTTCCCATGGGATTGTCTCAGGGGGGATGTGGTGGGGTGTGTCCATGCCTGTGTGTCTCCGTGTACACACACATGGGGAGGTATTTGCTCAGGTGTCCCCTCTCTGGAATTCCTGTCTGCATTGTGATGGAGCCATTCGGAGCTGCATGGAGAAATGGTTGTTCTCCTTTACTCCCGCCTGCTTTCCTGAGTCATTGGGTCCCTCACTGACCTCTGCCCAGATCTTTCCAAGCTGGGGCTGTTTATAGCCATCCCATCACTGAAGAGAGTTTTCCTTTCCAAAGAGGCAGACTGCCCTTGGTTCACACACACGGATCCCATCGCAGTCCGAGGGATTCATGTACTTACGACCAAGCACTAATCTTGGCCCCAGGAGTGTGGGAGGAACAAAACCGAGTTGCTTCCATGTGACCCCTCTGCAAAGCATCTGGGCGGTTAACAGGCCAGCTGGGAAAAAGAGCATTTGCCAGAGAATTTGTGGGGGTGTGGAGGGGACATCAGCCCATTCTCCTGCTGCAGGGCCCCAATCCAGTAACGGCTGAATGTGTGCTGGGAAAGACACTCGGGAGTGCTCCCTGTGGTGGCTGAGAGCTGCTGCCTGGGTGAGGAAGTGAGGAGGTGTTTGAGGAAAAATTGATAAATTTGTCTCCATACAAAAAGCCTTTCCTGGCCAGTTATCGTGGGCTGTGGCCGTGCTTGCTGGATTTTCAGAGCCCGGTCACTATAGCAAGGTACGTTTTAACGAGGGACTCTGAGCTTTATCAAGCCGCGGAGCGTGCAAACTTATGCCTGGGAGCCGCTGCCGAGGGGTGGGTTGCTATGTATTGTCGCTCAGTGCTCTGTCTCTCTCTCTGTCAGAGGGAGACAGAGTTTAGAGCTGGCCTGTGAGCAATGTTCCAGAGCCGTCCTCACTGTGTAATGATCAGGCTGCCGGTATTAGAGTGCCGGGTAAAAAGGACAGCTGCAGGAACGATTCTTTCTTAGTGGACGTTCTGGAGGACGTGTAATAGGGATGTAAGCAAGAGGACTGCATGGGAATGGAATAGCGCTCCCAGAAATGACTCAAAGAACCTATAGACTCTGACCACAGGCTCTTCAGACTCATTTGGCTCTAGAGAAGGGTTAATTAAAACCTCTCTGGAATTTTTTTTTTTTTGGTTAGTCCAGGGTTTTTCCAAAGCAAAAGCTGGATTTTCTTCCCTAGCTAACCGACATCACTGGGTGCGAGGAAAGCTGCCTGGGGTTGCAGGAGCTGCCACGTTGTAGCTGGCATCTTCATGCCAACATGTACTGATGCTGGGCGATGTCCACACTTACAAAAGCTAGTTCAAATTAGTTAACTATTTTTACTAAAAATAATTGAGTTAGAACTAAAATTAGTTCGAATTAGTCAGTTGCAGGAAGGTCAATCTACCGATTAGTTCAAACTAAGCAGTTAGTTCAAATTAAGTCAATGTGGCCATGTTAGTTCGAATGTATTCGTTCGAATTAAGGAAGCCCTTAATTCGAACTAATGAAAGCCTAGTGTAGCCAAGGCTTAAGTTAGTTCGAATTAAGCATCCTTAATTGGAACTAACTTGCCAGTGTGGACATAGCGAGATGTTGGTTCTGGCTGTTGTGTGCATTTTTCATGGCAACAGGAGCAGATGTGAAGAGACTAAAATGCTCTTTGTTTTCTCTTGGCTTTAAGAATGGAAGAAACAAGCGCCGAACTGAGAAAACGGGTGACTAGGTTAGAAGAAGAGCTGGACCAGGAGCAAAAGAAATACACAATGCTGGAGATCAAACTGAGGAATTCAGAGCGTGCGCGCGAAGATGCCGAAAAGCGAAACCAGCTCCTGCAGACAGAAATGGAGGAGTTTTTTTCAACGTTAGGAAATTTGACAGTTCCAGGTCGGGAAACTACAGTGCCGAAGTAACGGAAGCAGAAATAAAATGTCGACCGTGTTTTGTAAATTCCGGCACAACTCCTTTTTGGTCTGGTTTACTCGTGTATCATGAGTAATTCTGAAGTGATTCCCTGCTCTAATGATATTTGTTATGTTCTTTTGTTTACATGTGCTGTGGTATTTGGACTATCAGGGAAATGGATTGCAAAAGGCAATGCTGGAAATTGTAGACCCCAGACTGCGGACAGACGGACCCCAGACACAGACTGCGTTTCTGCCGTGACGTCCCTAGCTTTGGCTTTACTGTATCATCCCTTTGCTGGTCCAGGGAAAACAGTAACGCTCCCATCACGGCTGTCACGGCTACCATCAAGCTGCAGGGAGGCCGGAGCACAGCTCCTCGGGAGGAGAAGCTTCTAGGCCGGCAGCCAGTTTCGCTCACGTGATGAATCAAGTTGAACTGGGCGAGTTTCCCATTATTTCTGAAATATGTTTAAAAATCTGCTTGGTGAAACTTCTTCTTCCCGTACCTGGTCTTATTTAATGAAGGTGTTTTTCAAAACTAGTGCACAAGCACTTGAAAGCGTTTGGAAGTCGGATACTTCAGAATGGTTGTCAATTACCAGTCGTCTTCTCCTCCCCCCACCTCCAAATCTGACTCGAAACGTTATTTGCACCTCATCCGACTTACTTAATAAAACTGTGAGATGAAAAACCACGGTGGAGGGGCAACGCCCCTGGAGATTTAACTAAATGAGTCTTGCCCCCCTACCCTCTCCAGCCAGGCGCCTGCTCTGGTCTTGGTTTTGAAATAACGACTTTACCGATAATTGTTATAACGGATATCAACGTGGGGGGAGGAGAGAGAGATTTCTAACCTCTTGGCCACTCGGGTTTCAATGAATAAGGTCCTTTGTTAAAGGACCACACCACAGGATACAGTGGGAGGTGAATATATTTGAATATAGACATAAGGCTCCTGTCTCTCAACAGCTATAATGAGAGAGACAGATTCTGTCCCTTGCGGATTTCCCCCAATCCTTGCTCTGAAAGGGGCGTGAGCCTGTTTAGTCCCAGCTAGCTGCCCCCAGCATGGAGCTGTTCATCAGATCGACACACACCTTTGCTCGGACACAGAGACTGCTCACTAGCACCAGCTTTCAACCCTTAGTGGTACGGATCTCAATTCTCTCCAGTGCCTCCATGGCCTAACTCTATCCCCATCCCTATTATCAAGCAGCTTTCACCCCCTGCACTCATTTCCCCTAATCCATCATAAGCACCCCTTAGCTGGGTGCAATCAGTCCCCTTCTCCACTCCACCATGGCCCACTGCCTCAGGAGCCTGCCTGGGAGAAATTGGCAGCGTGCGATGCTAAAAGGAGGGTTTCAGCACCTTTCTGAAAGGGCTGGGCGGGGTAGAGGAGTGAGCTGGCCAACGGGAGGGTCTGGGGCTAGGAGTACAGTATTTGGGCTGGCTGTGGGGTTTCTGGATGTAGCACTCCCTTAGATTCCTCTCCATAACAGGCTTCAGAGTTGGAATGGATTATAATGCACAGCCTTCCCTGCTGTAGCCTGCGGGAGAGGCGTGGTGCATTGTTCCCTTTCCGCTCAGCTACACCAGAGCGACCAGGCCCATCCGTCCCACGCTGCTCCTTTCTACACATGGGGTCGGAGATGCTGCAAATGAGTTAAACGAAGTGAACACACGTCTCGCTGGGCCCTGCAGGAGAGCAGGTTCTGCTACCAGAGGGGACACCAGACGTCGGTCATTTCAGACTGAGCCATGTCATCCTCCTCCCCGCCAGAACCGCCTTTCCCCACCCAGCACAGGGCTGCAATTTGCACTGCGGCCCAGCTGCTTGCTGCATGGGCAGAGCCAGAAGGAAGTTGTATTTGCGTCTTGCCTGGGCAGCGGGTTCATCTTTGCTAGTCGCACTGTATTTCAGCCAACAGAGTCTTGTGGCACTTTTAAAGACTAACAGATTTATTAATCGCATGCGATTAATAAATCTGTTAGTCTTTAAAAGTGCCACAAGACTCTTGTCTTTCTAGAATAGACTAACACGGCTACCCCTTTCGAATTTGTATTTCAGCCGTAACTCATTCAAGCCCAGAGCGACACAGCCAGGGGGGCCTTTTTTAATGCAGCGTAGAAGCAGCTCCTGTTGTAATTCGCTTTACATTCAGAAGCTGTTGGTCACTGGAGGCCACTTTTCCTACCTCGCCCCCAGCACGAAACAGCCGCCTCCTGTGACTAGACTGCAGGGGCAATAAATATTAGTGGCACTTGCAGTGAGACGATGGAGCTGCCTCCACCGCCTTGGCCCGCTCGCGGGATCAGCCACGTACATGGGAGATTTTCCTCCACCTGGTCACGTCTATGGCCCTCATTGCTGTAGTGATGTTTTTACCCCCACACTGTGAGCCAGGGCAGAATTGCCAGCCCCCGGGGCTGCTGGAGAACTGAGGCACAGGGAGGAGAAGAGACTTGTCCAGGCTCACACAGGAAGGCTGCCCAGGTAGTATCCCAATCATTGCCCCCCCGGATTCTCCCTCCATTATGCTCTGGCTTGTGTTACACCAAGTGGTGATTTCACTTAAACTCAGCTCAGGAACCAACACTGCCCCGCGCTGGATCCCACGCCTCGTAGCTAGCGCCGATACAGCCCTTGAGATTGGCAAAGACTCCTCTAACCCTATGGTTGTGCAGGACGGATGCAGTTCAGGATGAAGGGCAGGCGCTGCCGAGGAATCTGACAGAGGCCGTTTGAAACCCCAGCTGTGTGAGCTCTTCTATTCATCTCACAGGGGTTTAAATGTGAGCATTCGCTGCTGATCCAAGCATGCGAGAGAGAGAAGGGCTGTGCTTTGCTACACCAGCGTCACCGTCTGGGGAGTCAAACTTAAGGCAGTATTCCGCCTTTCTTCCTCTTTCCACTCCTGGATCTGAGACACTACCGCAAAAAGACACGTCCACAGAGTAGGGACGCCCGGGGAAGATCGGCTCCCGCTGGGGGTTTGCCGTTAAGGAGATGGCCTATTATTCAGTTTTGGGGATTGTCCATACTCAGCAGAAGAGCGGACAGATGCTTATTTCACCAGAAAGCTGCTGCAGCAGCCCCACTTCATGATTTTTGCTGTCTGCCATCAAGACTCGTGCAGGTGAGGATCTTGTGTTTACAACTGTCCCCAAAGCTGGTTTTGGCTTAGCTAAGGTGGGGCCTATTCCAGACTCAGGCAGTGAGTCCTCTCCCAGCTTTGCTTAACCACCAGCCCATGAAGGAAAAGACCTTCTAGAAGGGGTGGCAGACTGCACAAGCCCTACGACGCGGGCGGCAGGGTGAGGGTGAACTGAAATTAAAGCAGATACCCTGGTACAAGACGGCGGGAAGCTTTCCATTGTTTCCAGGGCTGAATGAGTGGACACAGCCAGTGGCAGAACAGCTTTATTCAGCTCTTTGCCTGTGATGTTTCCATCCTGTGACGCCGCTCCCCGAATGAATGTCGTTTTAAGTGATCCTATGGTTGGAAGGCTTATGAGCCACCCTGTACAAGCAAGGTTCACGCTTCATGCAAGCTGGGACTTGTTAGATTCAAGGAGAAAGCATCTAAACCCAAGAAATCTCCATACAAAGCAGCAAGATAAACATGCTCTTGTTGAGGGTTTCTTTGGGAAGCCCAGCCTGAGTCAAAATTTACACCGGCTCTTCAACGGGCCCGCTTCACCCGAGTTCCCTTTTAGCCAGAGCTGAAAGGAGAGCAAAGATGAAAAAACCGGTAACAGATGCTACAGTCACCAAGGGTTCAGAGCACTGTTAGCTTGCAAAAAAACCAAAAGGAAACAAAACCCAAATGGTTTCAGTTCATCACAGCCACAAACATTCAGTAATCACCAAAGACAGCTCTATCGCAGGTCCCGGGCTGATCTGGTTTCAACTCTGGCTAATTATTCTACACCAGCGAAGAATCTGTGCTAATGCAGTTGCCATTAAACAGCAGGTTAAGCTATCAAGTTTCCTCCCTAGCGTAGCTCCCCCCGTACACTTTAGGGCCACAGACTAGACTAATGCTAATTTACATAGCAACTTCCCTTCCCCAAAACACTACCCATTATGTGCACACAGCAGTTGGTGTCAGAAATCACTCGCACTGTTTACACCAAGTTCCAAAGGGGTAGGTGAGCCAAACAAACAAGGAGTCCTGTGGCACTATTAAAGACGAACAAATTTATTTATCGCATGAACTTCGTGGGAGAAAGATGGGGAACTTACAACTTACAAGTTCCCCATCTTCAAAGCATCTGATGAAGTCGGATTTTCTCCCACAAAAGCTCATGCGAGAAATGAATGTGTTCGTCTTTAATAGTGCCACAGGACTCCTGGTTTGTTTTACTGTTTAAATCACTTTCCCAAGATGAGCTGGAGGAGAAAGCAGAGCACTGCATTATAGAGAAGTGAACTGATTTGCTGGCGTTCCCATTGGACCATCACAGGGGGGTCTCATCATAGTGCAGAGAGTGCAAGTCAAACAGAATATTTAACAGGCACTCAAGGAGGTCAGTCTTACAGCCCCCACCCCCCATCAAGGCTTCCCATGGAGAGGAGAGGTGTGTGAAAATGAGCCTTGCACAAACCTGAATCCTTGGGCCCAGCTGGCCAAGGATGGGAGCCTGAATCCCGGAGCTGCTGCTTGGGAGAAGAGTTGGGAAGCTCCAGGAGGCCTGTTAGAGATGGTGACAGGTGGAGAGAGTGGGGACCCAAAGACCCTTAAGTGCACTCTCCAGCAGCAGGGTCCATGTTGCGTCCAGGAGCATGGCTGCCAGTGTAGACTCTAGGGACTCAGGGGCCACCTTCCATCTGCTGCACTGCTCTTCTGCTCTCTCTCCTGTCAAGGAGATCCAGAAGAAACTATTTGCCCATAGAACTGGGTCTCCCATCCAACAACTCCATTCTTGCACAGATCAGGAGACACGGCCTTCCACCACTAAAGAGGAGATGTTGCTTCTGAAAAGAGAGTTGGCAGAGGAGGGTGGAGAAGGAGTTGCAGAAATACCTTTCGTTCTCTCCCCAGCCAAGTTCAGCTAACCGGGAGCTGTACAGTCCGGGGATGCAGCTGGACATCAGGCAGAACTCTGAGCTCCAATGCTGGAACTCTGCTCAGAGAGCAGACTGCACCAGGGAAGCCGGAACTGGTCAGAGAAGGTGGTGATATGCCCCCAGCAGGATAACATGGCCACCATAACCAACCTGGACACCATGAAGAACAGAGACTTCCCCCAAATGAGGCACATCCAAGTTAAACTGCAACTCTCCTATGAAGTCCACCACGTTACATTAACACTCCAGAACAGCAATGAAGAAACATCGACTCCATGGTGGCCATCAAACAACTTTTTGCCCTTTTTTATTTAAAATATCATTATAACCAATTGACATACTAGATAACAATGTATACATTCCAGTTGTGCACGTGTAATGACCGATGGCATGGATGATAAAAACCACAATGATTTCAGCACTTCCCCACCAGTGGCTTATTTGGAAGGGAGGTGGGGCAGAAAGGAATGGGGGAGGGGAGGGTGGCAATCAGGAAAGAAAGCTAACTGTAAATTTTCTGTATTTAAAAAGGTGCATCCCTTCCCCTCCACACTTCCTAGGACAGAATACACTTAAGTGTCCACACTGAAGGGATTGATCACGCAGATTCATCCAGGTTTACTCAACTTTAGTAATAAGTTAAAAGTTTAAGAACTCTCAAAAATAGACTAGATATTGGGCCTACAAAAGTAATTCATCTGTATGGAAAGCTTGCCAAGAGTTATTCCTTTTGTAAAATGCAAAGGATGGACTGATATTACTAGTAAGTTATTTTTACCTACAAAAAACAGACTACAATAATAAATTCACCAATTTACATCTAACACCATTGTCCGGATGTACATTATTGTACGTTAGCTATAAATTACACATGAACATCTTACGGGAAAGCGTACATGATACATACGTACAGGTATCGTCTCAACATTGGCCAATAGATTGGGATTTTTAAAAAGAAAAATGTACTTCATATTTCACATTCAGGGTAGAGCCAACAGTGAAGGTTAGCTCTATTCACTCAAGAAAGCATAGAAAGTTTGTGTGAGGTAGTTCAATAAAAAACTAGTTTAACATTTTATCAGTAGACATGGAAATGTGTGAATTTAACCTAGTCAAAGTAAATTTCTGTAATGCAGAGAAATCTAAGGTGGGGGGAACCAATAAAATGCGTCTTACTAAAACTCATTTAAGAGCACTTAGAACTAAGAGCAATTAAGAGAGCTGGAAAGTTTGGAAAAAAGTTAAAAATACAACATATTCCTCCATTAAGAACCTTTCTTTCTAATCACACTGAAATACACAGAGGACTTGCAATTCATTTCCATTCTCCAGTCTTCCAGCTTACTATAACTATGTATGGAAAGGCAGGTCAACTGAAACATCAATAGGAAAATACAGAGCCAACAGAGTAAAAGGAACTGCTATAAAAGGTTAGAAAATATTCAGGTATCAGCAATCCAGACGGAACTACTTCAGTGATATATGGCATGAAAACCAGACACAAACTGGAATGTTCTCTTCCCCCCAATGTTTTTAATCGACAGTGTGTGTGAAATAGCATGTGTAGGGGACTGTTCATGTGTACTATTAGTATTTCTGATGGTTTATAATAGCGTGTGTAGGGGACTGTTCATGTGCACTATTAGTATTTCTGATGGTTTATAGTTGCACATCAAAGTTTGAGATGAGTGCGCTGTATATTTAATGGGGGCCTAGCCTAGCCTTGTGTAGACCAGAGTTGACTTGTCCGCTGCTTAGATCTTGCATGCTACCTGGGAGTCAATGCTGCTATTACAATCCACCCAGCTATCTTCAGCGTTCAACTACCTTGCACAGTATATCAGTAGGGGGCACTGTTAGCACAACCTGTAAAAAATAAGACTTGCTCTTTCCTCAACAAATTCCTTGCCACTTTATAGATAATGGGGGATTTATACCCGATATATAGCAGATCTCTTCAAATGTAAAGCCCAAAGGGAAAAGTTAGCCTGGATCAGAGATTGGGCCGTTTCCCCAAACGAGTTAATGGGCCTATCCATCTTGGCATGTAAGTTTATTTATTAAAAGCAATGGGTATTGCTGTGCGACTGCGAGAATGATTACGGCAGTTTGCCTCCTTGTGTTGCATTGACTGACGTCTTTGACACACAAAACAAGTAGAAACACCAGAAAAGGCAGTGCAAGCGTCTCCCTTCCAGTGTTTAATACTGACCTAGAAGGACCTGGGCCTTGCTGCAGCTAGCCAAGTGGGAATTCGTCTAGTTCTCGGGGGGCAGGCGTCCACCTCCATTTACTTAGGACATTAGATGTTGGTCGCTTTTATCCACCGCCAGTCTGGGTTGGACTGGAACTGGCGTCGGAGAGGTGGAAAAGCTGCATATGATTTAGCACAAACTGTTGGGATGGAAACGTCACAGAGCTGTTTATCAAGTTCAGTATTTAGCACATCAGAAAGTATGAAGTGTATTGGATATAAGACATCTGCTTTCATAACGTGAGAATAGCAACGGGCAGGACAATTCTAAGGAAAAGGCAGGACAGTTCTAGCTAGCCACCTGCTTCCTGTTCACATCCATATCAATTGGCCTAGAAATATAAAATGAATTTCATTGAATAAAGAGAACTCAGACTAGCAAATTGTTGCAATGGCTTAGAACCGCAGCGCTGTAACACAGTCTGGCTGCACTAGAAATTGGCCAGGTGTCTGCGATGGGCACCTAAATTTGCATAAAATATAGATTGCAATAATCTGCATATTTACTAGGAAGGTGGAACCCAGGAAGACTGGGAGGCCCCGGCCTGACTGAAGTGTCCTGAAATCCTTGGGGATGCCATTCTGTTCTCATTCACACCAGAGAGCCTGAAGTTAGTGACGACACAAACACATAAAGCCACTGGTAATAAGAAGCCGATTCATGCCCTACGTGTCCAGCAAAAGCAGTCTGTAAACCAGCTCCCCCAAGGTTTAAAGCATGTACCATAGCTGATCAACAGACGAGAACACTGCAAAATTTCAGTCACCCCTGGAAAGCCAGAGCTGCCTCGAGTCTCGCGTTCAGCTAAAACAAGACTGATTGGGGCCAAATTCTGCTCTGTTACACAGTCATAAACCAGGAGTAATTTCATTAGCTGTAAAGGAGTTGCTCTTGATGTATAACAGTGTGCCAGAACATAATTCGGGCATGTATGATGATGTGATCCTGTAATATATGACAAAGACAGTTGGCGTTGTCACAATTGAAAATTTGATTTAGACACAAAATAAACTGCCCTACTGGTCCGAAAACAGCAAGTATGCTAAGCTCCTATAATATAGCTTATCACTTTCTGGTGATGTACAATTTGGCAGCAGTCTGTACAAATAGCTGTTTTACAGTTCAGCAGTGAAATATCTGATGGAAGCTATACCAGTGAAACTACACACCATCACTTAACAGTCGTCTAATCAGGCAGCAAACACACAACTCTGCACTTTCTCAATTGACAGTCGGCTTTCCTTGAGACATTACCATTTCCTGCAACCCCATGTTTCACTCTTTAAAGAGCTGAATTCCTGTTAGATACTGAAACAGTAAAACGTACTTGACGACAATAAGTGGGTAAAGGCAATCTTTCCTCTTCCAATTGTAAATTTCAAAAGGATATTTATTCATCTACAGAACCAATTCTAAAGGAACAAACACTGAGCACCATCCATTTCATTCCTAGAGGATCTCAACAGCTATCTGGATTCACTTTCTAAGAGGCTTTACCCAGCAAGACTCCTTGCTTTTCTTTTAAAAGTTCTTTTTTGTAGGTGTCACTAATTTAAATTCCTCTTCACATTTTAATTCACTACACAAAATATTTATCTACACAACATAGCCTAGGTTCATCAGAAATCTACCATTTTCAAACCTCTGGATGATCATTTTACTCATTCATAAACAAAGTCAGTCCGTTGCACAAATCATTCTGCAGATATAAAATGTAAACAGTTACCAAACTTCTGTAAGGAGCAGCACCATTTTACATGACTACTTAGCAACTGTTCTACATATTTCATTATTGTTTTGTTTTTTAAAAAGAATATTGACAGCTGAAGGCTACTAATAATCATGGCTTAAATAAAACCATTATACGATTCCTGCTATGCTGGTCTGATAATGAAGTGAAAGAGAAATTCTGGTTCTCCAGCCCGGCTATTGCCCCCATTAGTGCATTGGCTACAGAAATCTTACAACCTGAGGTTCTCCTCCCAGTGCCTGGTTTACGTTGGGTGAAGAAAGCGATCAAAAAGCTGCAGTTTCCCATACACACCACCACCAAAGAACTGCCCAATCCTAACACACGAAACAAGGAGGAAATGAAACGCCCAAGAAGCACGTGCTCCGTGCACACCAGATTTCCCTGCTGGCAGTCTAGGTACCCTGGATAGACTTTGTTTTGCATGTATAAAAACAGGCCAATAGCTATTGGAAGTAAACAGTTTATTTGCACTGCAATGTATTATTCATGAAATATCCTTTTTTGTTTCGTGTGATGCCTCAGGCCTTCCACCACCTCCTTTTACAGCTTTCAAGACATGCTTAGCTTTATGTTTAGACTGCTTTCAGAAGAGGTGGCTTTGCCAAGGCTCACAAGCTGGTTTCTTAAAGAAACTCACTGCTGCTGTTATAGGTAAGTAGACAGAATGAAAGGATCCCGTGTTTACTGCTACCACCACGGTAGCGATACCTGCTGTAACTGGCTACAATGAATGATCTTCTCTTCCATGCGGGTAAGACAAGCAATCAAACCTACAACTTTGAAGGATAATCATGAACAAAACATTTGGAAAAAATTCTAATAAAAAAAAATCAGAAAACCTATAAAATTTTAAATAATACATGAGATGGTAGAAACAACATAATATGTGCTTTGATAAAACAAATCTTACAAATTCAGTAAAAAAAGGTCAGCAGCAGCAGCAGAGAAAAGCAAATATGCAAATTTTTTAAAACCATGATAAAATTACCAGGTTTAATATTTTACAGAGTTAATTACAGAAAAAAAAAATAGATTGTGGCTGCTTTTAACAACTTACAGTTTAAAATGACAGAACTTTCAAATGAATTCTACTGTTATTTTTGAAAAACCACTCAAAAATAATACCACTGATTTTTTTAAAGGTGCCCTATTAATGAGAAATGGACTCCTCTCTCTCCCCCCTAGAAGATCAAGTAGTCATCTACAGCAGCCCAGAGGTCCAGCTGATGTTTCCAGACTGCTGTCCGTATCAGAGGCCAATGTTGGATCTGTTGACATTGAAGAGACATCATTGACAGATGACGATGAAGATGGATGTTGAGAACCATTGATCATTGCTGCACCTGTGCTATGAGAAACAAACAAGCCCATCAGTTGCAGATACAGTTGCACGGCTTAATACTTGCATTAGTATTTCGCAATCTAGCTTCTCTTGCCACAAGAGATTTCTTGGAGAGTCCACTACCAACTAAGATTTGAGGATGTTTTTATTTAAGGGAAGGGTTGTATTTCTGAACCATGGCTTTATGCCAGAAATATGAGACTGCTGTAACAAGATTCCGGTTAACCTGAGAAAAACTAACAGCTGAGTGCCAAATCCATGTCTGTGGCTGAGAAAGAAAGGAGATAATAGCATGTCATTCCTCACAGAGCCAAGGAGATCTTCCAGAACCCTCAATTCAGGCTCATAACTATACTCGGGCATAAAAGCGGCTGAATTCTCAGAAGTTCAGCGCATGAATCAGCTCCATGACCTCAGTGGGAACTGCTTAGCGCTCAATACTTCTCTGAGCTTTGGCCACAAGCAAAAATGTGTTGGAGTCAAGACTCCTGGGGCTTTTCTAACTTTGAGCTGCTTAGAACTACACGGGGAGACAATGGGTCTGTGCCTCAGATCCTCCAATCATAGAAAGAGGAAATGTAATGACATAGCTATATTTTATACAAATATACCACAGTGACTTCTGAAGGTCTTTATGCACTTTCTCGTTTAGAAACTAGTTATTCAGGCAAATGATACTAGTGAGAAATTTGATCTCACTATTTAGTAGCCATTAAATACAAGTACTTTTATACTAGTATGCAGGGAAGTGACTTAGTTACAATCAGTAGCAAATTCAAGAGGAAAGCAGCTTGGTCTTACAAGTCCCATGTCTACTCAGGAGCTACTGAATGGCGGAAGCAAAGTTACTAACATATATAATGCGACTCCTGAGAGCAGGATTCGAGAAATTAACATCAGGCAGTGAAAAGGAGCTGATGGGAGAGAACAGCAGAGATTAGAAAAAGGGGTAGTTCACGGAGCAACGCCAGGAACCCTACAACTCCAATAAATATGGTGGTCTCAATCCCAGGTCAAGACAAGAGCTGAGGAGGGAAAAAGCACTGTGGGCGTGGTCAAGAGGGTTGGCCAAGATTTCAGGACAGCTTGCTAAAGGCTGACCTCTGTGACACCACACTGCAGGTTTCAAAGATGCTCTGGCCGGCCCCGGCACTCTTGTTAGAAGAGTTTCAGGAGGAGGACTGAGTCTCACTGAAATTCAAAGAGTGAGTACTAAATATTTTGAAATTCATGTCAAGCTTTCAGGAGCTTAATTTTAGACCTCCATCTCGGTGTGAGCTTGTTGGTTCAATGTCTGTCTGATGATTCTCACTGGACCCTCATTAGCTAATCGCCCTTTTGGGACACTGACCTACTGGACTGAGCAGAGAGGGCCAGCAACTCGGCTTTCTAACCTGAAATCTGCTGCTGATTCACTGTGGGTACCGGAGCCCAGGTGCACTGATCTCCAGCTGTAAAAGGGGGATTTTTGTTTGCATGGTGGTGGCTTTAACAGACTTGAAGAATGTTTACACGGCAAGCAGAAACCTACGGCAGCCAGTCACAGACCCCAGGTCTCCAGGCTCAGGATCATGCTACTGTGCTAAAAATAGCCCTGCGGTTGGGACTAGAGCACAAGTGGTGTAGCCTAGGGAGGAGGTGGGGCCAAACCTGCATGTTTAAATGGTGATTTTTAGCACGATAGCTGAGCCTGAGTCTCTACATCCGGGCTCTGAGGCGCACGTCTGCTTCCCATGTAGACATACCTGGCCCAGAATCCCATGTGCTAGGTGCTGGACAGATATAGTTCCTGCACCAGAGCCTGGTTTCATGGGGTGCTGGGTCAGCTCTGTACAATGTGTTATGTTTCCAAATATCACTCATGAAGTGAAGAAGCTAAAAGCAGCTTCTGCCTAAGTGTTCTTGAAATTTTGGAGTCAAGACTTTGAGCCATATTAACGTTATCACTCTTGGATCAGCCGTGTGCCTTTCTGGATTACCACACAGGGCAGGTTTGTACAGTGCTTTTATTGCAACCAACCTAAAGGGGCTGGTTGTCCACGTATAACCCCGTTCTTGGTCCTTTCCTCCAGGTCCATGACTTCCTTGTATATCAACTCTGAAATCAAGAAAAACATAATAGGTCTACCAATCCAGTACTTCAAAGTGATAAGAATACACGCACAGCTTATTAAAATTAATATTCCAGTTCACTGGCTTCTTATTTTTAGACTACAAAGAAAGGAACTTATTTAGAACTGAAAGTGATGCATCTATTTTCAGCACCCTTCTGCTGAAAAGGTTCCCAGCTCACAGAATGAACTCAAATTGTTTACTGCCTGGTAGCTGATTTTGTTCAGATTGCTTTGAGATGGAGAACTTCGAAGCAGAGCCTCAAGGCTGAGGCAAGCCATTCACTCAATGCTACAGGGGCATCCTGCACAGATGAACAGGACTGGCGGAAACCCAAGGGGTTTACAAGGCCTTCTCTACCTGGGATTAGGATGGCTCAAGACAACATCTTTCAGCAGAACTAGTACCCAGCAGCCCCACAATTCTTGCCTGTGATAATGTAAGTCCATGACAATCTAGAAAGCACACTTGGAAGTCATCAGACAACACTGGATCAGCAACTTATAACGTTCCGAGAAGAACAAACGTTCTCCTGCTCAAATGACATCACTGACTTTCTTTACCCGAAAACCGCCCCCTGTGCCCATGTCCATTTGCTTAGTGCAACTTCCTGCCACAGCCCAGCCTGAAACCCTGGATGGCGTTCAAACAATCCATGTTGTCAAATGAATGGTGTTGGCCTGCCTCTATCTTTTCAGTTATCTTTGCCTGAAGGATACTGGCTAACCAAGGTATTCTTGTCCAATCAGATTTTTAGCAGAGACCTAGCCATAGCTTGTTTGAGATGCATGGACAACCCTTTCGAACAAGAGGCTCAAACATACCCAATAACTCTCACCAGCTACAACATGCACAGTTTTGGGACAGATGAGGATGGGCATAACTCTTCCAGTGTTAAATTCCAAAGGGGTAGCCGTGTTAGTCTATAGTAGAAAGACAACAGAGTCCTGAGACTTACTAAGAGATAGTGGTATGGTTGCACCATCCAGATCCTGTGTTCAGGAGAAAAATCTATGAACTTGGTATTAAGAATAGAGGCTCCTGTTAGAAGATTATAGAATCATAGAATCTTAGGGTTGGAAGGGACCTCATATACTGCCTGGTTCAAATGAAACCAAAAAACCCCCCCAACCATTTTAGACAAAAATTTTGGATGTGCCCACAATCCCTTTGTCTTTGGAGAACTGTATAAGGAGACTCTGCCATCAGAGCCTACAATTCTCTCACTCTCCTTTCAGATGTCATTGCTATGAGGAATGCAATTTTCTGACTCAAAAGCAGAATGGGATGAGAGGCCAGAGGCTTGAATGGAGGGCCTATTGAGGCCATTAGGAGTGAGTTACGGTTTCACAGCGGAACTGGAGAAAGGATATGCTTTCATGGGCTTCAACCCACTTGGGTTGGAGCCCACGAAAGCTCATGCCTTAAGAAATTTGTTGGTCTTTAAGGTGCCACAGGACTCTCGCTGTTTATAACTGGGAATGCTTCTCCATTTCTTCAGGATGGTGTCTGCTCCAGACCGCGAAACAGCGGCACTCTTGGAACCGGAGTGCGATCATCAACGCAAAGACGGCTTCAGTTCCGGAGAAGCCACACTGTCGGTTTGAGCAGGTATTGCTTCTGGTGAAGGCCCCGAGCTTCTGGAGTCTTTTTCTTGAACAATCTGCCAATTGCACAATGCTCTTCTACACAGGGCCTCACTGGGACAGACAAGCCACACATGTAGGGACTGCTGCTGAGGATGGCTCTCCCCCATGAAGGACAACACTTAAATCCCGGCTGGGGAGTCACTGAGGAAATTAAACTAATACAATTAACACCAAGCTAACACTAAGGACAGTACTAACTATCATAGAACCTCGGAATTAGAAACATCTTGGCAACGGAGTTTGTTTTAGAGGGGTAGCACTGTTAGTGTGTATACAGCAGAAAATGAAAGTCCTGGGTTTGTTTTGTAAATCTGAAGAAAATGTTACAGTCGTTCTTTCGAACGATTACAACTGAACACTGACTTCATACAGCTCTGAAACTTTGCTATGCAGAAGAAAAATGCTGCTTTTAACCATCTTAATTTAAATGAAACACGCACAGGAACAGTTTTCTACCTCATCAATTATTTTGTTAAGTAGTTTAGGTTTGCTGTATTTGCTGTATTTGCCTCTTCTGTGGCCTGATTGCAGATTTCTGCTTCCAAATGAGGCGTGTGATTGGCCGTTCAGTTTGTAACTCTGGTGTTCATATCTCTGAAGCATGGTTTATATACTGCCACACTGGGTTGATGGGAGATATGCAGACTACAGTACATAGCTTGTGTATCTCCCATCGACTTATTTACCATCCCTTACTGTGGCGCTTGCACTGGGCTGTGCCAATGGGAAATGCTCTCCGTTTGATGCAGTGTTATTCTTTTCTGGAGGTGGAGTTACTGTGTCGAACGGAGAGTACGTCCAGGATTGATTGAGCGGGTCTACACAGGCTGCTCAATCTATCCCACTGCATCGATCTATGGAGATCGATGCAGCAATTTCAGTACAGACAAGCCCTGGAGGTTCTACTGTATATACAGTAAGAGAAAACTAAACTTATTGAAGGCTGGCAAGGTTCATGCAGAGCTCCAACTTCAGCCATAGGCAGTAAGAAGGAACTGAGGGATGGCCGGGGTACTGCTGCCTCATGTAGCCAGAGGAGGAGCTATGGTTTCGAAGTGCACTCATCACCTTCGACAGGTTCTGCTAGGAAAATTTATCCATCTCTGGTGTGCCCGGTGCACACGCACCTAAGAGGAATATGTGGCTGCATCTGTTCACCGAAGATATTGTTTCTCATGTACGGATATGGCCCATGTGTAACCAGACCATTTCAGAGAGCATAATAAAGGAATAAAACCATTCCCAAAGCCATGGCTCAACCCGTAAATCACTCTTCCAGAAACAGTTCTCAACGCGATCTTGTCTTTGGCTACACTTGCAGTTAAACTGTACTTAGTGTCAGGTCAACTTCACTCACAGCTGATGACATCAGCAGCAACCAGTGACTTTCCTAGGTTAGACAAGTGCCAAGGGTGAAAATGTTTTCCTTATCTCTTGGACAAGGGCAGTCTTTGCTGGCCAGAGCCCCAAACACCAGGTATGAAGTCTGTGTGAACCTGATCTCTGCCACGGAAGAGAACTACCAAACCATAATTGTGCCTTTAAGAAGACTCTAACGACTCTTCATTAGAATTGCAAGCATGCTACATGCAAGTCACTTAAATGGATTCAGAAGGGGTTCAGTGATAATCTAGCCTTAGCACATACTTCAAAATATCCAACTTTGTAAGCTGTGAAGGCCAGTCATTAACAGAACTCTGGTAACACAATAATCCTTTATTGGATGGCAAGCCGCAAGGAAAAAAATAAAACATTCTTCTTACCTTTCCATTCTTCTATTGTGTGCTCTCTTTCATCTAGCTGCTTGTCTGGTATCTTTGGTGGAGGCTGCAAATAGAAGTGATGCATGATAAACACAAGTTAAATGAAAGGGACACACACATCACCTAACGGGAAGACTGTTGTAAAAAGAACAGCTTTCAGAATGCCAACCCAATCATTTAAAAATATAGTGTCGTGTCGGGCCAAAATTGTTAGAAACAGTTCATATCTGGCCACTTTTCTAGACTTCACCGCATGTTTCAAACGTTGGAATAATGGCTTTTCTTACATCATTACAGTTACGTTTGACAAATATGACTAAATGGAGATATTCGATCTAGGTTCAGGATCTTCCATGCCTGACTGACACAGGTCATTTACTGTCAAAAGTTCATTTTTCTCTCTTGCCAGTTGTAAATATTCTGCGGAATTCTAGTTGCTGAAATGTCTTCTTCAGTTCTTACTGGGTCACAGCCAACTACTCCCTTCTGTTCAGAGACTGTTCTTTTTCATCTTATTTCAATAAACAAACAAAAAAAATTTTTTAAAGTGACAATTTTATGTTCAACTCGTCACATTCACCAGTGATAATCGACAGCACAAGCTCTTGCACTGAATTCTGCCAATAGCACCTATTTTGTTAGCGTTGAGATACTACCAAGTCAACGGCTCAAATTCCTGTTACATGCATCAGGTATGCATAGGAATGACTGAGGAAAACATTTGGTTCAATAAATCCAGGGCCTGATGATTTTCAGGAGATTTTTAAGTGTGATATTTGCCCATCTTATTTTGAGGAACAATCATCATCATGATTGTGGATAGAAATACTCAAATAGAAATCACATTTGCCTAATATTTTAGCCCTGTGAGAGAAAATGCTAACAAACATGCCTACCAATTTCAGCTCTGGTTCTGACAGCTGCAGGTCAGAAATGCAGTTTATTGTTAAGGCAGGCAGTGATACCAATCACCACATGCCAAGTCTGCTTTCTTTAGAATACCCCACTAACAACAGACCACAGCCAAGAACTTACTGCTTCTGCTTCAGATGGATCATACCAGACATTGATGTATGGGTGCTGTAGGGCCTCATCCACGGAGATCCTTTTAGAAGCATCTATAACCAGCATTTTTGATAACAAGTCCCTTGCTTGACTGGCTGCAAGAGTGAAATTTTCTATTTTGGTTAATACTGAATGCATATTCGATAATGTTTTAAGTCTTATGAACAGACACACTTAAAAGACTTAGAGAGCAGACAGATTACAGTTTTAAAGCTTGCACAGGATTCAGCAAAGCTGGTACTATATAAAAATGCTACATAAAAAAGCAAGGTCAAAATAGTAAAATTGGAGAGAGATGGTTTATGAATTTGCATCGCATGCAACGAGAACAGAAGACTCACATGGAAGAGTCAGTAACCAGTGCTCGGTCACAGTCCTCCTTCATGCAAAGAAGGCAATATGACAGCTGGACACGTTTTCATGTCTGATAAGTTTTACTGAGACATGTATCCCCAGTGACTAGATGCATTTATTGAAATGGCAATTTCTGGAAAAAAAAATCAGAAGCTGGACAGCTACCAGACTAAAAATATATCTACAGAGAACATTAAACAAAGAAAAAAGGAACCTGGGAACTAGTGTCTGTTAAGTACCTAACCTTACGTGAAGGACTGCCCAGCCCCTGAAATAAATCTGTTCACATACGGGATAAGTGAACTCAGAGCAATTAAGCTCCTGGATGGATTCAAATTGGCTTGTATAAGAGCATTGTACGCATAGGACTTTAAGATCAGAAGAGACCATCATGATCATCTAGTTTAACCTTCTACACATTGCGGCCACAGAACCTGACCCGCCCACTCCTGTAACAGGCCCGTAACTTCTGGCTTCATTACTGAAGTCCTCAAATCATGAGCTAAGGATTTCAAGTTACAGAAATCTGCCATTTACTCTAGTTCAAACCAGCAAGTGATCCGTCCCCCACACTTCAAGGGAAAGCAAACCACCCCAGGGGCCCTGCCAATCAGATCTGGAGGAAAATTCCCTCCCGATACCAAATAAGGCAAACAATTAAGACCTAAGGAAGTGGACAAAACCCAAGAGTGTACTGAGGGAGAAGTCTCCCACCATACAGTCAAATTATCAGTGTTGGGTTCAATTTTACTTAACATCTTTACAGATCATCTGGAAGAAGAGGTGGTGAGGAAGCAGGGCAAATGCCAGCCAGGTCAGAGAAACAAACCATGAAGGGCTAAACAAATGGGCAGAAAAGAAGATGTGATTAAATAAAAGAGAAATGTACAGGCTAGTTCATTTAGGAAAAAAAAAATATCGCTATCATTTTAAGAAGCTAGCTATGCCAGGAAAGCTTGCAGTATAATATTACGGCAATCCGCCTAAAAAGGCCAATGAGATGTTAGATGGCATATACACAGAACCATCATGAAATGAACCTGCCAACCAAGTCACCCCCTACTCCGTATTCCAGCTGCAAAACTATCACAGGGAATACTGTATTTGTCACCTCGACGTTGGAAAGAAATGGAACTGGTGAGAATGCAGGGGAAGCTAAAAAAAGGGAGCAAATGGAGGAAGACGGCAACTGAACTAAGTTGTACAGATTCGTGACATGAAAAGGAGGGGACTCTGAATAACAGTTAATAAGAGTTTGAGAGGCATAACACTAAAGAGGGAAAGACTCATTTAGGGTGGGTCCAAAGAGGTAGAACTAGGATTAAAGAGGTGCCTTTTTTTTTCCTTAATGTGTAGGTGTCAGGAGGAAGTACTTCTGATTGTGGTTGGAACTGCACTGTAGGGAACTGTCTCTCAAATAATGGTGGCACCCATGTAACTCAGAACTCAAGAGATAAAGTAATGCAGGGGAAAGTCTAGCTTGTAGCTAGGAAGAAGTGTGCTTAGGAAATGGATTCGTGGCTAGAGTACATTTTTTCAATATATAGTGCATAGGATTCGTAGATTTTAAGGCAAGAAGGGACCATTATGCTCTTCTAGTCTGACCTCCTGTACAACACAGGCCAGAGAACCTCACCCAAACAATTTACAGAGCAAATCTTTTAGAAAAAACATCCAAACTTGATTTTAAAATTGTCAGTGATGAAGAATCCACAATTGCCCTTAGTAAATTGTTTCAACGGTTAATTATTCTCACCCTTAAAAATTAACCCCTCATTTAGGCAAAGCTATTTAGAGTAAGTAAATACAGGTAAAATCTTGTAGGCAGCAAAACTGGCTATGTTAGGAAAGCCATACAATTAATTAACCCAACTTGAGTAAGAGCCTCTATTACTACAAGTGTTTTTACAACATGGAGTTTCCAGTGTTTCAAAATACGTCACTGCATACATGAAAGGTGCAAGAAACCATTCTCCATGCATAAATCCAGAGGCTAAAAGAACAGTTCTAAACATTTCAATGTCTCCTTTCTTCTCCCCAGGAAACCTCCTACCCCCAAGTGAGCTATGGCCACAGTGTAGGTCAATCCCTGTCTTGGCTGACAGTGAAAGGGAAAAATCCCCAGCTGAGATACCACCTAGGTGGTCCTAGGTTAGTCTGAGCCTCAAGTGATTTTTTTCCAAAGCTCCAGGAGGCCAGGCAATAACAGACTATATTGCTTTCAAACATTACCAAGTTCATCCCCTTGTCCTAGAGTTCAAAATGTGACGAGCTCATGCTAGTTTATGGAGCTAAGTGGCAACCGACTTCTAGCACCAAGAAATTCTTATTTCCAGAACAAAAGGCATGGTAGACAAGATACAAAAAAAACGATGTACAATACTTTCATCTGTAAAGAGGAAAGAATTTCAGGTACATAGCTTATAAAGGTACCCTGGCTTTTTGCCTTTTCCTTTCAACTCCCATTCCTTTTAGGCAGTTTTAGAGTCAGTTATGAATGAAAATACATTTCTGGGTCACAAAGAAGCGCTTCAAGAATATGTAGCAGTAGCTCAGGAGAAAACAGGAAAAAGGACATAGAAGTAATCCCAGCACATACATCAATCCCTTGGTAATAATGTTTTAAATGAATCTTTTAAACAATTAAGCTTTGACAATGGACACAATTTAAAACTTTCATTCACAAGGCTACTACAGTATTAACAAGGATTCAACATACATGCACAGATCTTACCTTTCAGTTTGTTGTGCTCAGAATCAGCCGGGAAAAGTACATCTGGAAAGAGTTTCTCAAAACTATATCCAGCATATTTAGGTCTATTCTCCACATAAGTCCGCACTGTTGGTTGTAATTTCTTCATGAATTCCGGGCATGGTGTCCCTAGCTGTTCAATAACCTTATTCCACTGATCAATATCTAAGGTCAAGAAGCTAAGAAAAACATGGCATGTCTACCATTCACTAGAAAGGCTATGTTAAAACAATACAAAGTATCTAGCAGAGATGAAGGTAGTAAGCCATAATAAAGAACAAGACACTTTATTCGGAAGCACTATCTTGTTAAAGGGAACAGGGATGATGAATAGCTGTGAGCTTGGCTAACCAGTACTGCAGCTATTAGTGATTTAATCCATAAAAGATCCAGAATTGCCAAAGGATACATTTGAAGAAAGCACCGAGAGTTAAAAACCCACCAAGTTATTAAAGCAAAGCTCAAATACAAGTGTAACGAAACCTATGAACAGTGCTTACTTCCTGATCTCACCGTGTTTCCTATTTGTATCATTGTCCAGAAAGCAGACCTACGGGGGTTCAACTCCCAAATGGTGCTACGCACCAATAAGGAATGAGAGGGAAAAGCCACTCCTGGGTGTTTTAATTATATTCTCAACAGCCAAGCTTGAGGTCTGGCTCTGCGATACGTGAAGCATGTATTAGCTGGGCAGACGTCACTTCTGGGCAACTCAGATGTGCACACCAGAGCTGAAAACCTGGCCCCAATGAAGACAATGGGAACTTTGCCCGTACTCCTCCTTATATATTTTGTACTGAAGTGTGGGATACAACAGTCATGAGCACACTATAAAATGCTTATGGAAGAGAGACATCTCCTCACAGATATATTGCAGTCCTCATCTGGAGTGACATTAAGCACAAGGAAGAGCTAATTACCACGGTAAGTCATAAAATTAGAACCAAGCTTTTCAAACTCGAATGAACAAAGATAAGTGAATAAATGAGCCGGACCTAATTTTCAGTGCTGCTGAGCATCTGCATCTCCCTCTATAGTAAAACAAAAAACCAAGACTGCTCAGCAGATGTGAAGAAAAACAAGGCTCTTTTTATTAAGGCACCTAATCTTTGGGCATGCACATCTGAAACTTTGGGGTGTCGTGTCTTAGCGTATCAGACAGCGTCTACCCGCTGTGTCCAATTCTAAGTATGTAACAGGTCCTACTGAAGTAAAGAAGACCACTCACATGCCTGAACGTAGCTATACTGAAGTAATTAAGCTGCACTAGGGCCAATGTCCCCCCCCAAAATAACTGCAGCCCTGATAAGTGGATGATGCAGAGCGAGACCAGCAATTCCGCTCCTATCTGGAAATATGGGAAATCAGAGTTTAAGGGTTTTGGCTTTTTCCAGGTGCTTTACCTTTAAACCAACAGATCCTGCCTTTAATGCATGCTTTAACTAATGAAATTAACCAAAGGGGTTGTGGGGGAAGTGAACAGAACTTTGCACAAACAAAGCGTCTGATTCCTAGTAGTGTCTATCAGTGATGCGGATCTTTTCAGTATTAGTTTTCATCTAAGAGGCCTCTGCTGCAAGTATGTTTAATATGGCCATGCCAAGAGAGATGCCGGCTGCATTCACTGAATGGAAACAACAGCATGGTAGATATTTCTAAAACATGTTTTGTACCTATCCTTTCTCCCTTCTTCCCTCCCTCCCATAATCTAATCTAATCTTTCTACTATCTAGGGTAACCATCACTGGAGCTTTCCTTTAAAGTAGCACACAAAGCATAAACCTAGACAAGGGATACCAATTGGACTGATTAGGAATGTTTTAAATATCAGCTGAAGTGTTTAGACTGCAGCTGAAATTTACAGAATAGGAGATCACTCCATTAAATGTTCAGTTAAGAAGGGAAATCAAAATATATAACAGGTAAAAGCGCTATACAACAAAAGAAATCCAACTAAGTCACGGTAACACTCAGAAGCAAGGTTAAAAATAAAGGGATAACAAACCTCAGCGTGTCCAAGTGGATAGCTGCTTGTCTCTCTCTCTAAAGTAAGTCTGCACGAACTGCTTCGTTTTTGAAAAACTGATATTCCTGTAAACATCTTTTTGACAATCAGAACTAAAAATGGTATTCTGAAACAGTAATTAAAGAGCATCTTAGCAGCCAGAGGTGGAGCAGACTACTCTGACACGGGACTGAAATGCTGCAGTACATTTTGACCTCTCACAACTACATCCTAGGCCGAAGGTAAGGATACGATCTGTACCAGGAAATAAAACACCACCTTTGATCATTTCTCCCATGATGCACCCAACTGACCAAATGTCAACTGAAAACGAAATGCAATGACATTAACATAAAAAGGTAATTATTAAAAGAAAAGAAAATTAAAAAAATAATCCACACATACGTGAAGTAATTCTAAAAAAGCAGTGTGTAATGAGAATGAGTGAGGGTGAATGTGTGCTAACTACAGTACCAGCAGAGACTATGTCCTACTGCTAGATGCAGCCCGAATATAACTTCTTACCTCGACAATTTTTGAAACATATCACACAAAAAATGCATGTCCATTTAAGAAAAAATTGACCCATCTGCCTTTTCATGAGAGAACATTAGAAGGTTCAACACCTGACAAATTCACCTGCTGCAGAAGCACAAGGATACAGTCCCTTCCTGGAAAGAGGATTTTGTGGCAAACCATTTCGCCCATAATGCACCCCACAGACCATAAATCCACTATGTTTGTAGCACAAAAAAGAAGGAAAAGCAAAGCAAACGGTCATTTCAAATTAAAGAAGCAGAACGTGATTGCATCCTATTAACTGCAGACAGCACAGGAAGGAAAGAAATCTTGGGATTAAGCAGTGAAACTATCTTAACATACAGTATCTGTAAGGATTATCTTTCCATCTGGCTCATAAAGAAAAGTCAGAACAGCAGCCTTTTGCTCATCTACATTGTCTAAGCATAAAGTGAGAGAGATGCACATATATCACACAATTTAAAGCCCATTTTGAAGTTCAGAGTTTGGTATAATAACATGCAATTATTTCTGCAAATAAATTTGCTTGGAATAGCAAAGATAAGTATTTGTTTCAATGTTTCATTGTGCTTGTGAGAATCTAGCAAAAAAGCTAGTAAACTAAATTGCCATTTGAGAGAAGAAAGCGTGTTTCAGTAGGGCATCCTTTCAGAACACAATTTATGGGTTACCGGCTAAATCTGATTAAGTAGGACAACAGAAAACTTTTGCCAAGTTTTTTTTTTCCTGAAAAGTGCTTCACTGTGCAATCCTCTCTCCCTTTAAACAAACAGAGAATACAAGCAGTAAAAGATAATCTAGCATTTTAGAGGATCAGTTAACAAGATTAGTAAATTCCTGTAAGTAGTTAGACTAGAAATAATTGATTTAAAAATATTTCTCCAGCAACATCAGAACATAATGTTATCTGATAGATAAGAAATATATACTGAGAGTTTGTATATAAAAAGTACTTAGACTTTCTGCCCTACCTCTTTATCTCAAAAATACCTCAACAACTTTGGAAGACAGCCCCACTAAAGTACAAGTTTACTTTTATAGGTATGCCAATTTTCTTTGCTACTGTTGCTGATTTTTATGCGAGAGTTTTCTTGAAATCAATGATGAATTTGTATTGTCTGATACTAGAGTAGTAGTTCACTGACGTAGAAAACAACTAGTTTAATTGAGAACCGTTGCAAAATAAAGCAGGTGTAATAGTATTGAGTTAGACAAAATACAAATTAACAGAGTTGCTTTTCACTCAAAAATTCCCTTACCCCGTGTTTAAGTGGTCCTCTAAAATATTACCTAAATCAATTTCCTGATCATAATCACAATTCTACATATTAGGTGTTAAAATTAAGGGCCTGGTTCATTTAAAAAAAATGTTTGTTAATTTTAAATCTCAGATTATATGAGTTACAGCATATAAATCATCTCTCTGTTGGAAGACTGGTGTTGATATTTTCTTTATAATCTGTTTTCAGGTATTTAAAAATAGTGCATTTTTGGCACAAAAAAATTTCTTTAAAAAAAAAAAAAAAAAGACAGTTCAATGAAGAGTCTAAATATTGGTCTTTTCACCTGCAAAGCATCCTCTGCTCTCATTAAGAGAAATGCACCCAAAACTTACCAGTGACAATCTGGGCTCAAAGTGACAGAAGTGAATTGTGTGGACAGTGAGGGAAGAGCAACAGGATGTGAACATTAAGGATTTTAAGAGGTTCAAAGGAGTTAATGTTAGAAACAACTTCTTTGGTCAACCTTCAAAATCTCCTGAAGTTTGTTCTGAGGAACACTATCAATTATAAAGGTTTCTTTACAAAGATTGGTGATGCTAAAATGTAACTAAGTCTCAAGAGATGGGCTCAGTGAGCTAGGAATAAAAGATCTTGGGGTAAAATTGATCTTGTGACATTTTTGTATTACTTTGCCTATTTTTCTATGTGTGATAAAGTGTCTAAATTCCCTATTAAAATTCCAAGACAAAAATTCTTTGTTCAAGTGGAAGCAAAGCTGATATTATATCTTGGTAATAAATGGTAAAACTATTACAGGGATGTTTGAATTTCCTGGGTTTTGAATAACTACAATATCCCTGTAATTTTTTTTATCCTTAGGTTGTAGACACATATACTGAACTGTAACTGCATTTTAAGTTTGTCAAGAACTCTGAAATCTTAATTTAAAAAAAAAAAAAATCCACAGAAACACTAAATAAGAAACCCAAAGAGAATGCTACTGTGCGATACTTCTATTAAAAGGCTGTATTACATCCTTAAAGCTTTTACAGCTCTTTTTGATCAGCAAGTGTTGTCATGATAAATCTGGCCTTTAATTTGCCCAGTCCGTGTTTCCACTTTCCAGCTGGCCAGCATGCTCTCACTGCTTTGGTGCACCAGGGAAGTTTTAAAGTGTACTAGTTCTTGGGTAAAACAGCTGTATTAATTATTGTATTTGACCCATTCTTCTGACTTTATACAGTATGTTAGAAGGTAATTCCTGTCAATAGCCTGGTAAGGTAATACTATTAGCTCCCATAAGATAAGTTTTTTTTTTTTAAAAAAGGAAATCTTTTGCAAGATTGGAACATACATTGCACAATTATTGTGAGACAACAAGACATAATTGCAAAGGGTGTGATGCTGCTTTTAAAAGACTATTTTTTCCCTATCGGAACTGTTCTGTTTGGTTTTTAAAAACGGTTCATTTGTCTTTTTTCTGCTCTAACTAGCCAGTGGAAAGCACTCCAGCAAAACCAGCTTGCCCCACTCAGCGTTGGGTGTCTACATAGTAAGAATAATGCCTACTCCTTTCGACAGCATTTTGAAGGAACATGCCCGCTAACAGAAGCTATCAGTCTCAAGAGGAAAACTTAACCCAGCCTGGCCAAAAACAAAAACCCAGACTAATCGCTGTCCATGTCTACACAACAGCTTGTCGTCATAGTGTATGCCAGGGCTGTGAATAACCACCCTCCTTTAGCGTGTGTTGCACCAACGTGGACAGCACTATGTGGCGGACGTTGCTACCTCCACTCGTGGGAACCGGAGCAATTTAGCCGACAGGAGAGCTCTCCCTCATTGGCGTAGAGCGGCTACATTAGGGACCGTGCATCGGTGCAGCTGTAAACCATCCAGTGCGGTTATAGCCTTGGCCAGGGCACGTGATTAATTTTTGTTCTTGGGCTTGTAAATGCTAAAGAAATCTGGGGCAATCAAGAGAGGAACTGATTTGCCCAATGTCAGACAGCAGCCTTGACGACCCTATAGGAACTTTGCAGAAAGTGTCCCCATTACTCCCAGAAAAAGGCTTAGCCCCACTGATGGCCCAGATTTAGGACCCCTAACGCAGATAAGCTGATTGCTGACAGCCCTTTAAGCACCATGTAATTTAACCCTGCTCAGACTTGGGTGTTTAAACCGCCTGCAACAGCTGATGACCCTTATACATCAGGCCTCTTCCCTGGTGCCAACGTCCATGGAGTTAACTTGACAGCGAGGAAGGAGAATTTTTGCCCAAGAATAGACACGGTTATGGAGCCACTGGCAGAACTGAGAACCGAATGGTGTTGTTTCAGGAACAACAGCCCAGCATTAAATACCAGATGTGCTGCAAGAAACAAAGATATTGCAAACACCAGATACTTCCCTCAAACAAACGTTGTTGGGCACCCCTCTTGCTTCCTTCTACTACTATTAATATAGTTCTAGATGAAGGACCAGAGGAAGAGTATTACCCGTCGAAAAAGCTCACAAAAGAGGGAGGGAGCGAACACTTGCCTAGTGTATGACCTTTCTTTGGATTATGGACCCCAACAGAACAACTCTCCAAAAAGAGGCTCTGTATCACCATGACAACTGCACTTTTACACTCAGCTAAAGAGGAAGGTAATTTTAAAACTGACACAAATTAATGTCAGCAGCGAGTGGGCTCAGCTTGCATAACCTTCTTCAGCGCGTCTTTCCAAAAGCAGCAAATATGTTCCAATGCAACCTTTTCCCTTTTTATGTCCATTTAAAAGTATTTGTTTTCACATTAGTTACTAACATGACCAGCAATGAACTTTCAACCAAAGATATTATGTAGATCAAGGCAGGTATTACATCTGGAAACAGTGCATTTCTCACTTTCTGCAGGTGAAAGATACCAGTCCCCCAAGATCATTTATCTTTTTAAATAAACAAGACCCCCAATTTCTTTTTGAGATCAAATGCAAGCATTTCTGGCAGATGTCATTAAATATCAACTATTGGGTGTAACCATATTATACATTTTGGTCACGGTGCGCCTTTAAAAATGTTTCTACAGCTTGAAACACATTAACATGTAAAATGTGGTGTGCCAAACAAAAAATAAAAGCTATGTCAAAGAAAGACTATATATTTGCTGACCGTTTTCTTTGTATCCCATCCCTAGGATGACCTCTGGTGCTCTGTAGTAACGAGTCACTACATAAGGCGTCATCATAAAACTAGTTCCTGCAGTTCTGGCCAGTCCAAAGTCAAGAATCTTCAAAGTGCAGTCTGATTTTACTACTATATTACTGGGCTTTAAATCCTTAAAAAGAAACACCATACATGACTACTAAGATAAGAACAAAACACTCTGCAGTTCACATTTTAAAGAAAATAACCACTGGTATTAAAAAAAATGAAAAACTGGGCCATTTTAATATCTTCAGTCCTCCAATTTTTTTCTTAGATGCATTAATTTTCATATATACAACCAGTCAAAGAATTAAATCTCTTGTTACTCTAGCAATTTATTTAACAAGTAGTGGGAGAAAAACCATAACTAAGGTTACCAGCGATGTTAGCAATGTTTGAAATAATTTGGGGGTTAGTGTGAAATGTTAGCACCGAAAGAAGAATTATAAATTGGTCAAGGGAATTGCAGTACCAAGGGGGAACAAGAGTGGTTGACTATTAGAGATAAGGTCACAGCAGGACCTTTCATCATAACCTGAAGATTCTTACAATTTAATCAAGCAAAACTTTTTACATCTGTTAAGAAAGTGAGTTACACTGTATCCACTGTGCCAATCAAGGTTGCATTACCTCTTGATTTGTGGTAGATATTTCTCTGAATGATCAGAAGGAAATTCATGCTTGCAAAGGTTTAGTTTGCAATAATGATTCGGTTTGTTATCAGTTAACCAACTTGACGTTTAATGATGACAAAACCCCGAACTGAATCATTGCAAAACTTCCAGAAGATTACTCCTGTTTTTTAAAAAAGCAAGGAGTCCTGGGTCACTTTTAAAGACTAATCAATTTACTGTGAGTTTTCCATATTCTAGCATCTGACGAAGTGAGACTTCACCCCTGAAAGCTCATGCAAAAAAAAATAAAATGATTAGTCTTTAAAAGTGCCACAGTTTTGCTGAACTAGACTAACACGGCTCCCCCTCTGGATCCTGTTTTTAAAGGTGCAACTTTAAAATACCTTCCCAAAGTTTCAAGACATTTTATTAGAAAATTTGCAACTGAACTCTTCATTTGATCTCTACAACCAGATTTTGATTTTCTGTTATCCCTCAAACTCAGTTTCCCTCCATGCTTTACAAAGCTGAGAGTTACATACCAACTATACATTGTCTACAGAATTATACATAGCAACCATTTTGTTCTAAGCAATATCTTCCACACCTTTAAATGGCACAGACTGAACACTGGCCATAGCATCAGAAGTGTTACCCTAAAATGCATTATGAAATCTCTCATTTCCACCTTACTGATCACTAGAGGTGATCCCCAAAAGACAGAATTAGCATGGGATAGGAGACTGAGACCATACACTCCTTTGAGATGGAGGATAACGAGTTAGGAAGTGTGAAATACCAGGCCTGCATTTTGTTATTTCATCGAGACCTGAAAGTGACTATTTCAATGATGTACGTAGCTTTCATATGGCAATTTTCAGGCTTCCAGGGAGCCTCTCTAATATACAAGAATGCTGAAATATTTATTACAAAATAGAAAGGAAATCAAACCAGAGCACAGGACCATTTGAAGTCAATCACCTTCCCATCTCTCTCCAAACCATATGCTAGGAGAATGTTTTTGAAGATATGCGCTTCCATCCACTGTACAGATTAGTCTTCTGTTCACAAGATACTTCACATTTGTTCATCTCATTCAAGTGTAATGAGGCTTGTCACGGCTACTTGTCACGGCTACTTAAGACAATACTTATTTTAGACTGTGTGGAAACAGCGTTTATATCCTGCTTAAAAAGTTGCTGTTGCAGATACGCAAGTGACGGGGATGGAGTCATTGTAGGACCTCTGAAGCAGTCCTATTTCCCATTGATAAATCACGTGGCACCTCCACCTGCCACAATCCTGTTGTAGTAACCACATTCATTCGCCTCAAAACTGCGAGGATAGTATTGAGGAAAGTTTTTACCATTGTCAGGGACATAAAACAAATCCATGCACACATCCACAACCACGCCCCTCTCATTTGCACACAGCACACAAATGCCTATGTAAGCACATCCGTTCTTCAATTTCTTTTCAGTACGTGATCTCAAGGAAGTCTAGAAAATCTGAATGCAAACACAAATCAACAAGCCATGTACCCCAACATGCTTCAGAATTCCCATGGCTCATACTGCTGCAAGATACATTTTAGAATCCAGGTTTACAAATGTACATGTTTTCATCATCTCAGGAACTCAACTGCCTGATATGGGGGTGGTTCCAGGCTCAGAGCAGGAAATTGGTATGAACACTCATGGATTACATACCCAACTCTCTTACTGATACTGTGTGTCCCTGAGCAAGCCATTTCATTCATCACTGTGACTGTTCAATTCCCACCCTCCGCCTGCTGCATGGAGACTAATGCATATCTCAAGAGCTGGTAAAATGCTTTTGAGTGTACTGAGAGCAGGTGCTCATGTGCAAAGTATTAGTAAGGTTAAGCTATCTATAGTTAAATCTATGCTGAGAAGTACTGATGGGGAGCCTATCCATTTTTGTATGCACGCATGCACACGTCCTCTACAATTTGCTTAACAAGTAAAAATTGCGAGAGCTTTCTTTTACTGACTTCCTTGACATTTACCATGTTTCTGGCATGTCAGTGCAGAGCAAGCACGTTTTCCAGCAAGCAATAGAACTTTCTCACTAGGAGGGTGGTAAAGCATTGGAATGGGTTACCGAGGGAGGTGGTAGAATCTCCATCTTTGGAGATTTTTAAGGCTGGGTTAGACAAAACCCTGGCTGGGGTGATTTAGTGGGAGTGGTCCTGCTTTTTAGCAGGGGGTTGGACTAGATGACCTCGTGAGGTCCCTTCCAGCCCTATTATTCTATGTCCAGCATAAAGGCATTTATACAGCACTTTACACCTGCAAAGCACTGTGCAAGTATTAGCTAACCCTAAACCTATTTGAGATAAATATGATTATTTTATAGAGAGGCTAAGTAACTCATTTACACCATAGTAATGGCATGGCAGGATTGAGAATAGAAGGTTACTCACCTGTAGGTATCCTCTTTCGAGATGCGCCGCTCACATCCATTCTATTGTAGGTGTTTATGTGCCGCAGTGCACGGTTCCCTGGACAGCTTTTGCCTCTTAGCCTATCCCTGAATGGTCAGCGGCAACACACGGGAGTAGGCTCTTGTGGTGTGCAAGAGAGGCTCCGTTTCAGGACCATCACTCAGGCGGAAAGAAAGAAGTGAAGCGGGGGCAAGGTCAGCGCCACCTATTATACTGCGGCCGAGGGCGGGACTCCAAGGGGCGGCGGCCACTGACCCTTCCGGGATAGGCTAAGAGGCATGGCGGCCCATAAACGCCTACAGCAGAACGCATGCGACCAGCTGCTCGAAGGAGAACTCAGAGTTCCTGACTCCCTGGTGCCATGCCATTCCAATATCCAGACTGCACCACGCAGCCACAGAAAGATACTGTGTGATGAAGAAAGTCAATGAGAAAATTGGCTTTGAAAACAGATATTGCTGCCGAGGACCTGGCTAACTGTGGCTCAAATGAGATTACTGCTGACGCTATATTTGTTCAACGTAAAGCCATGGCCCTTTGCAAATAACCGTTTTCTTCAGACGGTTTGTTGTAATCTGCTTGATGGGCACAAGGAAATCTAAAGTTTTTACACCTTTAAGTACAAAAGATCAATCAATGCAACATTAAGCAATGCATTTTTCATGAACAGTAGATTGGGCCTTTGGTGAATCCTGATAATGAACTGTCATAAAAGGAGGACCCTGCAGGTACAATTGATCCATCCATGCAATTTGGTGAAATCCATGCCCTCAAAAAAATCACCACTTACATAGTAAATGTTAGAACAGGTCATCATGTGAATTTAAATTACTCTACAGTATGGAGCAGTCCAAATGTAGTTTAGAATTTGTGCTGACACATTCCTGCTGCAACTACGACGAAGGAGCAAAGCTAGATTTCCTGGTTTTCAAACCATCACCCGTCACCAATAATATCTGGAACGGAACTGAACACTGTGGTGGTGAAGCAACTCCTTTTAGAACCATCATTGCCTAAACATTTCCATTCACCTACAGGTTCTCTGAGGGCAAGTAGTCTGTTATGGTGCTCTTAGAAGGTCTGAAGGGAGGCTTCCCCGCAACTCCTAAAGCGGACAGGACAGGAGTTCCCCTCATATATATCAGCATGGAGAGAGAAGGGCAATTCTTGTAGTATTTAGTGAAGCATGTCCATATCATTGGGATTTCTTGTCCTCAGGGAAAAACCCCTAGGAAAATACATAAAGCAAACTTCCAGAATATTAAGGTTGTACAGCTAAGCACTCAAAAGACAGGAAATGCCAAGGTTATATGTGCCCTTATTTGCACCCCCTCGGTGCATGGGTTATGATACAGACTGACATAAAAGCACCATGCTAAATAAACAAATGCAATATTATGTCGTTTTTCCATGAGGGTAAAGCAAACACTGAAATGAAGAACATAAGGAAAATAGTAACAGCACACAATATTACCAGTCACATCCAATAGGGTGAGTATGTCAGAATAAGAAGAGGCTTCCTGTTATGTACATATCCAAGTAAATTACCTTGGATACTTAACTCTCCCACCTCCTGAATTACACCTAAGTAAGACTGCACTGCTCACTGAGGAGAATGCATAGTAAATGGAGGCCAAAAAATAATTAAATGCATACTGTAGAGGACGATGAGAAATCAATATATATATAATTAAATTTTGGAACAGAGTAAGCACATAAAGTATAACAAGATCCTACAGATTTCTAAGATGGTGAAAAATATTTTTTATGCATCCATATACAACTATGTAACCACAGACAGTATTGTAAGGAATGGACAACCTTTACCGTCACAGTTCCCTGACCTGAGTGCCTATCTAAGCAGTCTTGACATAATATACACCACACAATGAGGAAACAGTTCAGAGACTTGTATGATAGATTCAATCTACATGGTTGTATAAAGTTTCACGCACATGACAGGGCAATATTTGATTAGCTAGAGAATTTTCGATGTGTATAATGTGCCTGTTTAAAAAAATCTCAGAAATAAAGATTACATTACGGCACTTTAAATACAAATGGGGTTTCAGGTTTAGTTACCAAAAAAAAAAAAGCTAAACAGGTACTTAGTTGGTTTAACGAATTAGTACAAAAAGTCACTCTTTCCAGGTATTTTTTTCCTTCTGATATCCACTGGGATAAGAATTCTACTGCAAATTAGAGGAGGTGATGCAACCTCTTAGACAGATTTTGAACAAGATGGACTTAGACATTTGTTTCAAATTTACACACACATACAATAGCACAGGCTCTTAAAGTATATATATGAATAGGATTTTTCCTGGCTCCTTAATGCTGAAGACAAGAACAATAAGGAGATTTTAAAAAAATATAATATACCCACTAACCCTATGTATAATTCCAGCAGAGTGAAGATGTTTGATACCACACAGCATCTGATAAAGAAGGTACGACATTCGTTCATGGTCTAGTTCCATCTGAATCACTTGGCAGAGATTTGCATCCATTAGCTCCATCACTATGTAACTTATGAAGCAATAACAAAAGAGTAATTAGAAGATAAGGTGCGTCATCTGAAGTCCATTCCACTGCACACACTCGTGACAAGTAACTAAACAGAGAAAATCTTTGATAAAAAGTTACTTACACATCTTGAAATTCTTCCAGGGATTTCTGTGGTGTGAACACATTCAGTAGGCCAATTATCTATGGAGAGAGATAAAGAAAACTCACAGAAGGTCAATTTACCAATGCAGAACACAACTGGTAGCTAGGAAGAAGTAAAACTTGGTCTAGTAAGTTCCAACTCCTTGTCTGTCTAGTAAGTCCCCTTTTATGGCAAGTGCATGTTGCTCTCTAGGAAGCATAGCTCAATAGTCACTGTCAAAAACCGTGCTTACCAGCTTTCCAACTTAACCTCGGCAGTCTGAGACTATGGGACTCATTTACTGTAATATACATTGTCAATAGGAATGTGCACAGACAAATAAATGGCCTGTATAATAACAGGATATTGAGAGATTTCTTTAGTGCCCTGGACAGCTGGAAAAGTTGACAAAGATTCCGTGCTGCACTGGTAACTTTGTGGTATTCAAACTCAAGGCTTGTAAAAGAAGAGATAACATTTACAAAACTGAAGGATGGAAGTAAGAATTACGTTGCCAGTCAGCCAGAAAGACAGATGAAAATGCTTCAGCTGAAAAGCTTGCAGACAGGTTCTCTAAGGACAGCTGCTGCAGGGTTATAAACTTTCAAGGGTTGCGGTGTGCTTCCTCGCAACATAACATTTCATTACAAATTAATCCAGAGATAGATTAGGAAGCAGAATGTTTGTTAAACGAAGGGAAACTCAGAGAAATAAACTGCTGATTCATCACAAAGAAGAGCACACAGATAAGTGAACAAATGAGGAAGCCACTGCTTCCAAGGGAAGGGTGGCGGGCGGAGGAAGCAGAGTGTTTGTATACAGGAAGGGATCCCAGTTTCCATTATAGACTCATAGACTTTAAGGTCAAAGGGACCAGTACGATCATCTAGTCCAACCTCCTGCAAAATGCCAGCCTCAAGACCTCACCCACCCACTCCAGCAATAGGCCACCAACCTATGACTGAGTTATTTACCTCCTTAAATCATGATTTAAGGACTTTAAGATACAGAGAATTCACTGGTAGGCGAACCATGCCCTGTGCTACAGAGGAAGGCGAAAACCCCCCAGAGCCCAGGCCAATCAGCCCTGGGGGAAAATTCCTTCCCAACCCCAAATATGGCTATCAGTTAAACCCTGAGCACGTGGGCAAGTCTCAACAGCCAGTTACCCAAGAAACAATTCTCTGTAATAACTCAGAACCCACCCCATGTACTCTCCCCTCTTAGGCCACTTGTAAATCCACCACACGTAGCCAAATATCAGTCAATTTCCAAAATAGGGTAACCATACCATCCCCTCCATAAATTTATCAAGCTCAGTTTTGAAAGCAGTTATGGTTTTTGCCCCCACAACTCCCCTTGGAAGTTTATTCCAGAACTTTACATCTCTAATGGTTAGAAACCTGCATCTAATTTCAAGCCTAAATTTTTTGATGGACAGTTTATAACCATTTGTTCTGGTGTCCACATTGGTGCTGTACTCAAATAATTCCTCTTCCTCCCTGATGTTAATCCCTCTGATGTATTTATAGAGAGCAATCATATCCCCCTCAGCCTTCTTTTGGTTAAGCTAAACAAGCCAAGCTTCTTGAGTCTCCACTCATAAGGCAGGTTTTCCACTCCACAGACCATCCTTGTAGCCCTTCTCTGCACCTGTTCCAATTTGAATTCATCCTTTTTAAACATAGGAGACCAGAACTGCACACAATATTCCAGATGGGGTCTCACCAGTGCCTTGTACAGCAGCACTAACACCCCCCTATCTCTACTTGAAATACCTCTCCTGATACATCCTAGAACCGCATTAGCTTTTTTCACGCCCACATCACATTGGCGGCTCATAGTCATTCTATGATCAACCAGCACTCCCAGATCCTTCTCCTCCTCAGTCCGTTCCAACTGATGCATCCGCAACTTATAGGAAAATGCTTGTTGTTTGTCCCTAAATGCATGACCTTGCACTTCCCATTATTAAATTTCATCCTGTACGCTAGAAATCCTTGCACTGGATTTGTGAAACACTCTGTGACCAGCAGATTCCAGGCTCACTCTGTCACTCCTGCTTTCGCAGAGACTCCTCAACCTATTCTGGCTGAGGCTATTTCAGTTCTGGGAAGACGTCCTAATTAGCTCCAAAATAACAGAGCCCCGTGGCACTTTTAAAGACTAACAGATTTATTTATTGCATGAACTTTCTTGGGAGAAAACCCCACTTTCCCACGAAAGCTCATGTGATAAATAAATCTGTTAGTCTATTGCAGAAAAATAACAGAGTCCTGGGGCACTTTTAAAGACTAACAGATTTATTTATCACATGAGCTTTCGTGGGAAAGTGGGGTTTTCTCCCAAGAAAGTTCATGCAATAAATAAATCTGTTAGTCTTTAAAAGTGCCCCAGGACTCTGTTGTTTTTCTGCAATAGACTAACACAGCTACCCCTCTGGAACTAATTAGCTCCATTCACTCAGTCAGACAGAGGCACTGGATCAGCTGGAGAGAGGAAGTAAGAGGAAACCCACCATATTTATACAAATGTATGCAGGGAGAAAAGAGCAAACACATGCAGTGTTCCACTTCACAGCCACAATAGCATGTGAGTTACGGTTAGTTACCATGACTACTGATGCTGTGTGAGAATAGGAAACCTAGTTACACCGAGCCCAAGCCTGTTGTATTCCAGAAGAGGGACAAGCAAATGAAATAAACAGTGCTACACATACACCAGATCTTTACAGGCTTAAATGGGACGCTTTTTCCGTTTCCTTGCAGGGAGAGCTAACTTTTACATTTGAGGTATTTTACAGCAGAGTAATTCAAGCAATCTAGTTACTGCTTTTAAAAATGCCATGCTATAATTTCCACTCAAGTCAGCATAAAAAGGTGAAGATGACTTCAATGCATGTGAGATCAGATTCTTTTGGCCAGCAGCGTAGCAGCTGTGCTGATGCCCTGGATGCCCTCATCCTCTCTCACTTGACGGCATTGAGGGCCAAGTGGACCCCCACTTAGCCAATAGAGAATCCAGATGGTATACGACTCCACAGAAGCAAGGAATACAAGTAAGTCACGGAATCGAAGTGACGCAACATCTCGAAGAATCAGAGAGACTGTATAAGTCATGCATTCCACTAGCAAGCAGTCAGGAGGTAGGTCTAGGCATCCTATTTAAATGAAGATTGCAGGACAGCTCTGCAAAAAAGAGGGAGTCAGACCTGGAGGTCACAATTAAGAAACAGCACTGGGCAAAAGCTCTACATGATCCTCATGTAGCTGCCCTGCAAATTTCCGAGATGGGGATGCTTCGTAGAAAAGCTGCCAAAGCTATCTGAGGTCTGGTAGAATGGCTTCTAACCGGCATGGGTGGATCTAACGTAGCTATCGCATATCGTAATTTAATACAATTATGTATGAATTTAGATGACTTTTGGGTGACTACTGTTGAATTTTTAATTCTGTCTTCAAATGCTACACACTGCCTGGGAGAGCTCTTGAGGGAGTTGTCAAGGTCATTTGAAAAAGCCCTGATCACATCTAGGGTGTGCAGTTGTGCTTCCTTCTTGATTAGAGTGCGGCCACAGGAAGAGAGCTAGCGAAAAGAAAGGCACTTCACACGTCTATTGTAAGAGAAATTGCCACATCACAAGAGGAGCAGGTTTTGAACGCTGTTTCAAAACCAGCTAAATCCCAGTGGCCAGGAAAGTCCCTAACATTACGTTTTGCATTGTTTTTCTTCTATAAAAAAGAGAAACACATCACGCCATCTATGCTATTTATTTACACCCCGCCACCCCCAGGTCTCACAGTGAGCAGGTAAGTGGACTGCAAGGCTTTATCTCACATTCATGGGGGTCAGGAAGGAACTGAAGGGCAGTTGGGACCATTCCACTCCTTATGCCCTCCAGCGGGAGGACACTTGGACATCCCCAACCAAGGTTACAGCCCCAACCAAGTCTGCTGCCAGAAGAATCAGATCTCCAGTGCATCAGACGCAGGCCCAGGGGAAGTGGAATCCATGTGGACCACCACTGGAAGAGTTGTAACCTACAGCAATCTATGTCTCAGAATTAACAGATGATGGCCAATGCAAACCATCTTGTCATCAGTGCAGCTCCAAGCGTTTAACGTCTTAACCAGGTTCACGGCACCGCGTCAGAGCGCTTGCCATATGTTCACCATCTTCACCCCAAACCACGCGCAACGTGTACCAAGGGCCATCAGAGTAAGATCGACCATCAGGCTTCAGAACGACTTTATTTTCTCTCCAGCCCCTGCCTATGCTTCCAGGCCGCAAGGGTTGATATGCCGCTTCAGTGATATCAGAGGAAGAACAGACGGGCAGCTGTCACACCCCCAGAGGCTTCCTTATTACAGGTAATAAAATGGGGCAGTCGCCTGTGGGTGTTCACTTCCATCCTCCTAGGCGAGAGACTGCCAGCTGCAGTGAGCGGATGGGAAATGCTGTGTCAGGTCAAGCAACTGTTCAGCATCAGGAGACAGAGCACAAAGGCTGGCATCAGCATTATTACGTAGCTTGTGGTGAGATGGGAAGTTTCCACACACAGAGGGTGAGTCTCTGGCTCCAAGCGCAGACAGGCAGCATTTGAAAAGGGGACCACAAAGCGTCTGCGGTAGAACCCAGCTTCCTCTCCTATGGGCAGCGGTCCTCCTCATCCATCAGCCTGAGAAAGGCGAAACTCCCCACGTGGGGATGAGGGGAGAAGGTGGTGAGGATGGCATGCTAGAGGCCTGCTCTGCTGTAATTTTACAGCCTGACCCAGAGCAAAACACTAACCCAAGCCCAGACAACCTACACCTGACCCAAGTGTTGCGTCATTTTTAGCCCAGATCTGACCCCAACACTGCCCCCTGAACCCGAGGCACTATCGTCTTGTTCTTGGGGCTCTGACTTGTAGCAGCTTCTGCAGCCCCAGACCACCCCCACAATCCATCTCCAGCCGCCTCCTGCCTATGGGGTGGGCACAGCAGTAACAGGATGGGAGCCACCTTTGCCACATGGCGCATGCTGTGAAGCAAGACGCACACAAGTCGGAAAGATGTCAGTGGCTAGCATGAGCACGGCACAGTCGACTTGATTCCATGCCAGCTCCAGGAGCAGGAGGGGATGATCAGAGGTCACCCAACCTGACGCAAGATTATTTAGATCCAGCTTGACCTGAACCCAACAGGTGTAGTTAGGTCCCATTGGACGCTCTACTGGATGCAACCCCTAGCCAAGCAAGGGGCTGGCTCTTACCAAGTATCTCTAGGGAAGTTCTGATAAGCAGCCACTTAGCCTAGCACCTCTGTGGCTTTGCTCTGATTTTATGGCCATCTCCAGGACCTGGAATGCTCTGCTGTTGTCCTGCAAGATCCCCATCTCCACTTGCACACCAAAGTCTATCACCCCTTCTGTCCCTCTCAAGCAGACTCTTTAGCAGAGGGGAGAATGCAATTACCTGAAATGCATCAAACTGCCTGCCTGTATCACCCACAGCAGAGCAGCACCCTGGCTTCTGCCTTCAGCCTGGAAGCAAGGGTGGGGACAAGATTTTTAAAAAATCACAGTCTAAAGCATTTTCCTGTACTTCATATGTAGACAGGATACCATGTAAAAACACTCCCAGCCTACTTAAAGCACAAAGACAAACATTTAAGGCAAGACAATGCACTTACATTTTTGTGATTAACACACTTCATGAGAACAAGCTCTCTGTAGGCTCGTTTAGCATGGGTTTGATTCTGAAATGGCCGGCTCAGTTTCTTGATTGCAACGTTTCGTTCCAAGATGGCATCGTAGGCTGCACTACAATTAAAAGTAAACCAGTGTTACGACATTGAGCTGGCACTTCATCGGTTCACAGTGCTTCGTAAATTGGTTAATCCTTGGAACATGCTCCTCCATCTTTGAGACGGAAAAGTATTACTCCCATTTCACAGATGGGAATCCGAACTGGTTCTAGGATTATTCCCAAGGTCACACAGCAACTCAGCAAGTGAGCCAGAATTCCCATTAAGATTAAACTCAAAGACAATGAATGTACAAGCAAGAATCTCTATCACGATGATCAGTAACTGAGCATTCAGAAAAGATTTTCCAACTTCACAGTCTGAAAGTCTAACACAGCTCCATCTCCTCAGACAGCATCAGGAACTCGGAGACCCAGAATGTCAAAGCCTCTCACAGAAGCTAGAGAGTTCCTGCAACATGCTAACGGACATAAAGGCTTTATACATTAGACTACATAAAAACACAAAGTCATCAAACATGAGAAACATGTAGGTTTTTACCTAACATCTGCGAAAAGAAAGGAGGTTCTGCCTTCAGGCTAACAGCTCCAGAGTGCTTAAGTACTCTGTAAACCACAGTTTCACGGTAGCCTGGCCTCCCCACTGGAGAAGCTATTTGAGATGCAATATCAAAATACAAAGGGAAAACCCGGTCCGAAAGACTTACCTGCCTGACACTTCTGATTTTCCTTAATGAGAAGGAAAAGCCAACTAGCTGTGTAAGAATTTAATCCAAATGTTTTTCCATTTGTGGCCTAAAGCCAGGACACTAATATTACCTATTCAAACAGACTGTTAACTTCAGTTTTATTATCGTTTCTGCTATTGGTGAAGACTGTTACAAGGGACAGTTCCCATACACATCACCACACTCCTGTGACAGGCAGGCAGTGAATTTCTCTGATGCAAGAAGCAATATGACAGCTGGAGAGAGTCAGGAGTTATCAGTTAGATGTAAAGGTCTATCTCCAAGTACACATTGCCTCAGCCTACCTCCAAGTACACACTGTTATTGGTTCCCTTTGCTTGCACCCTAAAGTGCTCAGATACCACTGCGATGGGATGGACACACGGGCAGACACGTACAAGGACTGCATTGGACTAGAGACTGAACTCCCAGACTGCGTCTCCACGCAAGGATGGAGACATGGGAGCTTGCTGAACTGATGTCTGCATTGGATGTGTTCAGAGGATGGCTAAAGCTAGTATGTGGATGAACCCTATTAGTCCTCCAGTTCATTCTCTTGTCGGTAGTCTGCCGGTCTGCATATGGTTTACTTTTACAGGCATTAGAAGCTGTGATGGGGATTCACACCATACCACGATGTGGGGTTAATGGGTTAAAGAGGCTGAGAACAAGGGCAAATGAGTTTGCTAGGCCACACCTGAGGGGACTGAGGCTGGATAAATAACTCCTGACTGGGAACAGATGGGGCAGGGGTGAGGACACTCTCAGAAAGCCAGGAAGTTTGCAGCAGAAGGACTTTAGCCTGCTGGCCTACAGTCATTCTTTAGCCTCAGGGAGAGCATGAAGGAAACCAGAGGGAAGCAAATCACGAAGAGTGCCCTGAGTCTAAGGCTATGTACACATGATCATATTAAAGCGCATCAAGGCAACTGCCCTATAAAAAACACGTGACCTTTATTGCGGGAGAGCACGTACACACGTCGCTCCTTGCAACGCAACACAGCTCTTTGCAATATCGCGGTGCAGCGCAATGAATTCTGGGCACCTATCCCATATAGTTCAATTTTCCCTGAATCGTCCCTTGGAATCCTGGGATGAAGGAAAGGAACGCAAAGCGCCATGGGTAAACTCTCAGTTTCCCGTGGTGCACTGTGTTCCCCTTGCGTCTTCCGAGTTGCCAATAGCAACTCACGCCTATTTTCAACAGTGCAGTGCCGCACTACTTGCGAGCAATCACAACTGCGACAGCATGGATCCTGCTCTAATCTCCACTAAATACATCTTGGCTGGTTGCTCAGTACGCAATGAGCTCCGAATAAGACGAGGATGCTGAGGAGCAGGGGCTGATCGATGCCCTGCAGAGCAACAGCACCGCATTGCTCAGCTCCTTCACCGATCATCTGGACACGGTGCAACGCCATTTCTGGTCATGAGAGACGACCACCGAGTGGTGGGATCGCACTGTTATGCAGCTGTGGGGTGACGAGCAGTGGGTACAGAACTTTCGAATGCGGAAAGCAACCTTTCTGGAACTGTGTTCAGAGTTGGCCCCTGCCCTGCGACGTAAAGACACCAACATGAGGTTCACCCTAACCGTGGAGAAGCATGTTGCGATAGCTGTCTGGAAGATGGCGACTCCTGACTGCTACCGGTCGGTTGCAAACCAGTTTGGAGTCGGGTTAGCCCTCTCACAAGTGTGCCGAGCCATCAATCGCGTTCTGCTATGGAGGACGGTGACCTTGGGCAATGTTCATGAGATTGTGGACGGCTTTGCTACCATGGGATTCCCTAACTGCGGGGGAGCCATAGACGGCACACACATCCTGATTTTGGCTCCAGACCATCTCGTGACCGAGTACATCAACAGGAAGGGCTACTTCTCCATGGTGCTGCAAGCACTCATGGATCACAGGAGGTGTTTTACGGACATCAGTGTTGGGTGGTCGGGAAAGGTGCATGGTGCTCGCATTTTCAGGAACATGGGTCTGTACCGGAAGCTGCAAGGGGGGACCTTCTTCCCAGATCAAAAAATTATTGTGGGGGATGTGGAGATGCCCATAGTCATCCTCGGAGACCCTGCATACCCACTGATGCCATGGCTCATGAAGCCGTACACCGGGAACCTAGATCGCAGCAAGGAGCGGTTCAATTACAGATTGAGCCACTGCAGAATGACTGTGGAGTGTGCCTTCGGCCATTTAAAAGGGCGCTGGCGCTGTTTGTATGGGAGGCTGGACTTCAATGAGGACAACATCCCTGCTGTAATTACAGCGTGCTGTGTCCTTCATTACCTTTGTGAAAATAGGGGAGAAAAGTTTTCCCCGGGGTGGGCTATGGAGGCAGAGCGCCTCGAAGCAGCATACGAACAACCAGCCACTAGGAGTATTAGGGGGGCCCAACGAGGAGCTGCTCGCATAAGGGAGGCACTCGGAGCATTTCAATGATGCCCTCCCATAGTTCACATCAAGGACGCATCAAGTGCACATTATGAGATTTTCACTGTGTACAAATAAAGCCACTCTTCAAAGTTTTTGTTACTGTTTTTATTAAAAGATGAAACCGGTGGGGGGTGAGAGGGGAGGGGTTACAGGTGGGTGTAGCTGCGGGTCTCTAAAAAGTAGCTCTGTGTGGGACTGGATGTTGCAGTTTACCAGGGGGGCATGTGGCCTTCAAAGAAATGCTTTGAAGGACTACGGGGTGTGGGAGGCAGACATGGCTGAACTGTCTGGAGTGGAGCCCGTACATTAATCGCATGGGTCTGCAAAGCAATCATGCTCTTGAGCAGTTCTGTTTGCTCCTTCATGACACTTCTCAGTTCGTCCCTGTGTTTCTGCCTCCTCTGTTGGGATTCCTCTCTCCAGGCTGCCTCTGTTGTTTTAATCAGCTCTTGAAACATATCCCCCCTGTTTCTTCGAGCATGCCGCCGAATATTTCTCATGCAGTCAGCTGGGGTAGACACCGGCCTTGTGAAGGTCGAATCTATTAAAAAAAAAAAGAATAATAAAGCTATTGTTAACACATAGCCTAGATAACCAATGTAACCTTCCAGTAGCACATTCCACTGGAAGGTACAGGGCAGTCAACATCCTATGCTTCGCTGAAGCGGACAAGGTACATCCTAATAGAAACATTACTGGGGTCTAACATTCTGCACAGGGCACACAGATGGAACCTGATATCTCTCTCCTCAGAGTGCCCCTGCCAGATAGAATACATATCCTACATGCCACCGGATGCAAGCCAGGACCATATGCTGTCGGATTGCATGCTGCCATGGTTCCCGGTGCTGTTCTTTGCAGCTGGCGAGGCCGAGTATCCTTATACAGGAGCGGAGACACATACGCTCTCCCATCTAACCTGAATAGGAGGCTCTGGAGGTACATCGAGGAAACCTTTAGTGACCTAAATACAGATGATTTTATGACAATCACTGCTTGTGTTGATGCACTTCTAATGAATGCAGACTAAGGAGCGTGCACCAGTGGGACCGAGACAGCAAGCACCCCCGCACCAGACAATGATATTTTAGCAGGAGCCATAGCTCCACGAAAGAGAAACTTACCTGAACCCCCCTCTGCCGCCTCAGAGGACACGCTGCAATTCATGTCTTGGGTGGACGTCTCAGTGGGGGGTGCAGAAGAGCTCCTGGCTACACGCTGTTGCGTTCTCCTCCAGGTCATCCTCCATCTCCTCCTCCTCATCGATCATGTCCTCATCCTGCTCTGGCATTCATGGGAAGAGTGGGCGCCGATGTGTCCACAGGACTCTTTGCAATGGTTGTGGGGTTCCCACTGAGGATGGCTTCGATCTCCTTGTAATACCTGCATGTAGCAGGCGCTGATCCCGAACGGCAGTTTGCCTCCTTCGCTCGGTGATAGGTTATTCTTACCTCCTTCACCTTTGATCTGCACTGCACAGTGTCTCTATCATAACCTCTCTCTGACATGGCCTGAGAAATTATGCCATATGTATCGTAATTTCGCCTGCTGCCGCATAGCTGCACCTGCACAGCAGACTCTCCCCAGATGCTGATCAGGTCCAGCACCTCAGCCATGCTCCAAATGGGTGCGCGTCTTCCACGATCTGCCGCCATTGCTAGTGAAGATCAGAGCTGCACTCCACTCCACGAGGAAGAGAACAGGAAGTGACAACAGAGGAGAAATTCGTAAATCCCAGAACTTGAAACAGGGCGGGGACTGTTTCATCACGGCCATAGAGAGCGGGTGGGGGGAAGACCAGAGAGGACGACTTTGGAATGCTGGGACACTTCCGGAGGCCAATCATTGCGTGGTAAGCATACACACGAATTGAAAGGCGCAATAGCTGTTCCGCGTTAACTGCTACCACCCTCGTCGAGGTGGTTTTTCTGTTGCGCTATAATAGGGCTGTTGAGGCGCAACAACCCTATTGCACGTGTGTACACTGTTGTTGTTATCGCGCAGTAATGACCATTAATGCGCAATAAAGTGATCGTGTGTACATGGCCTCAGAGAATGCGAGAGGCAGGCTGGACATGCAGATGAGCAGCAAAAAGGAGGTGCTAGACCTAGCAAGAGCTAACTCCCAGAGTGGCCAGATGAGATTCCCCAATGGTTAGAGGACCCCGTGACAGGAGACCTTCTGTTTCCCTTGGAAGCCTACTGCACAATCTGATTCAACTCACTCCGGATGTTTTCCCAGAAATTCAGCCTGTATTTTCCTTTAAACACATTCCATTGCACTTAACTATATTCCCTTTTCTCATCCTGAACAATTCCTCTTCCACTCTTCGTGACTTCCACCACCAGGTATTTGCTGACAAATGTCTATATTTCTCACCCCCGCTTAAGACGTACTTGTCAGCAAACAACTGAAGGCAGTGGACACAAAGACTTGAAAAGGAGTTGTTTCAAGGCTCAAAACTGAATGCAACCACAAAAAGAACTGTCATCTTTCTTAGACATGAAAATGTGGAACTATCCAGAATCTACATTCTCTCTTCTGCTACTGCCTCACAGTGCAAGCTCCTAGTTTACTTTCTTGGCAACTACCGCCTTGTTCAACATTGTACGCTCCTTCACTTGCTCTACCTGCCTTTATTGAAACCATATTAGCTTACTTTTGTCCAGATTATGATCAGAAATTTACACAGCAGTTTATAGACCCAGATATAAACAGGTTCCATTGTAGAGTTTCAGGCAATTTTACTTTTTGCCCACATTTCTAACTTCATTAGGTTTCTTTTGTCATTTCTGTATTCTCTCTTGCATTATCTCCCAAGTTAGTATCAGCTGCAAGTTAATGTTCTATTTACATCTTCTCCCTGCTCATTCACAACAATGTAAAATAAGCCTAACACATATCCCTGGGGGAATTCCAGCTCCCTGCCTGAAGTTACAGCCCCTCATCTAATGCTAAGCCTATATGGCAGTGTTCATATTCAAATCAGTTATATTTCTACGTACGATTTCCTAAAGATATGTCAGACCTTTACTTTTTTTGGACAGACAACTTCAAAAAGTACCAGCTGGCTGGTGATGCAATTCATCCATTCATCGACTGATGAGCAATTCATCCATTCAGATTTCCAAGCAGTTACCAAGAACTGTTCTGTCCAAGGAGCAATTCTAAGAATTGAAAGCGTGTGCTACAACGTGTGCCGACAAGGAGCATTACTGGCTTCTACTCCACTGCAAACAGAGGTGAGTTAAGTCACGGGTAAATCCTAATTTCCCCAACCCTCATTTAAATTCGCCACATGTACAGATCATACTTGCCAGTGTTTACACTGGAGTGCATCAAACCTCAAACTGGAGGGGATGTTCTAGGTTAGAGGTCAGCTGTACCGGTTGTGTTGGAGAGCAAAGGAACAATACGTCATTACAATTTATTCATCGCTTTCAGGATCAAATTCTCTCTTACACATCTATACAGAACATTCTCCACAACGTAGGTTCTACGTTGCCTTAGAACAGCCATTCTACTTTTCACTTTCCCTTTAAAATTACGCTAAGGTGATGGATGCTTAATTTTTAGAGAAACCTTACCATACTATTCCTTGTGCTCCTGACCCTATAGGTTTTAAATTCTGGTATCGTTTCAATACAGTGAAAGTCGAATCTCCAATCTCTACACTGTAGAAATTGCTGTCACGCTTGCTTCGGCTCATGGCGACAAGTTAGTTAGATAGCTTCATCCAAAATTCACTCCCAACCTGTAAAAACAAAGAAAGAAAACCAGTGAGAAAACCCAAGTTTGACAGATACACACAAGTATCAAATACAAAAAAGTTGCTTTATTTTAGAAGATTTCTTCTTCTAGATCCATTTTGCCAACTGTATGAAGAATATCTCCACAGGACACAAGAGAGATCTGCCTCAAAGTTTTAGATTGTAAGGTCTTTTAGGGAAGGGACTGTGTCGATACATCCCTATAGAGCCCTGCGCAGATACAAAAATGTGGACCTGTATTCATCAGACTAAACTTGTATCTGCCCTGTGAGCTGCACTCCCTATTTTATCTGTATCCACATCCACCCTTTTTCTGACAAAGTGGGATGTTCTCCCACGAAAGCTCATGCGATAATTAAATCTTTTAGTCTTTAAAAGTGCCAGAGGACTCTGTTTGTTTTTCACATCCACACTGGGACTCTCAGCAGCAGCCGAGGCAGCCACTCAGCTGCTAAGCAGTCAACCATTGCCGCTGATCAGCTTTTCCACCCAGGCTCAGCCAAACAAGTGTTTGGGGTGGCGCCTGTGCTGACGGCTGCTCCGGCCTTGTCTCAGGAGTCATGGGGGTCCTGGAAAGTCATGGAATCCATGACCTCCACAACCTTCTGCATGTGTTTCAAGAGCCACAAAAAATGGTGCGCATACATAAAGTGAACAAGGAGTCGGGTGGCACTTTTAAAGACTAACAATTCTACTTATCGCATGAGCTTTCGTGGGAGAAAATCCCACTTTGTCAGATGCTTAAAGATGGGGAACGTACAGAATGGGAGCAAAATAAATGCAGGGAAGTGTAAGTCATAAGATCAGGTCAGACTGACAGCAAATCCATTGTTAGGATGCAAACAGTGGAGTACAGCAATTAGCAGGGAGGTGGGTGGAGAACAAAGTAAAGTAGATATCTATGGACTTACAGGGCTCTACATATCTCTTCCGCCAGGGGTTCCCAACTCCTAGCCCACAGGCCAAAAGTGGCCCATGCTCCCCTGCCGCTGGCTGAGAGCCAGGATGCAGCCGTGCCCAAAACCGTGTGTGGGCACATTTTGTTACCTTGGTTGTTCTGATGGTAATAAAGTCTGCCCTCACACTGTCTTGGACACTACAGAACTGTGGCTACCTGCCTCGTACCTGGTCCCAGCACGTAGCTGGGAGCCAGGCTGTGGCCACTCGCCCGCCCTCCGGGCTTAGGGCCTGTTCATGGGCATCCAGCCCCAGCCTTCTCCCTCCCCTTAAGAAAAATAAATTTTCAAAAACCTTCTTGGCTCGAGGGCCACAAATATTTTTATAACCCTGAAGGGCACCAATCTGTTTAACTAAAATGTTAATTAATTAAATTGTAATTAATTAATTATAATTGAATGTAATTATAATTTAATTAACTGGCTTTTAATTAAACAGACTGGTGGCCCTTCAGGGTTGTAAAAATGATCTTTGTGGCCCTCGAGCCAAAAAGGTTGGGAACCACTGTATACAGTACTTGGAAGAAAGACCCCAGTCAGTGTCATAAGATAGACAAATGATTAACATGCAGACTGAAGAAGTGGGATTATTCCCACGAAGGCTGATGTGATAAATAAATCTTTAACACTGGCACAGGACTCCCTGTTGATTTTGCTGAAATAGACTAACACGGCTCCCCCTGAAACAGGAGGTAGACTGCTACTCAAAGAAGTCCAGGAAGAAAAACTGATGAGCTGCAGGGAAAGAGAAGTATGATTTACTTGTAACCTAACAAGAGTAACTTTCAAATGCTTGGAGTTTTAACAGCTTACCAAAACCAATGGGAGCTCATTGACAGATATGAACTACAAAAAAAAGAAGTGCCTATCAAAGAAAGCAAGGAAAAGTTTTCCGCTTCTTTCCCAGGAAGAAAGGGAGTCTTACCACAAGACATATATTCCTTAAAGATCTGCAAGTTAAAACTGTACCAATGAACAGTAAAACACAAACAAAATAAAAAAAAAAAAAATCAGACTGTTACATTATGCAATCTTAATTCTGCTCCTTTCTGCACTGCCAGTTGGTGATTAAATTCTATTTCTCTCCTCCCACCTGTGCATAGCTGAGAGTGAATGCTAAAATTTTAATATTCCTTTCATACAGGTTTTCTGTGGAATTAATAGAAAAAGTAAATGGCCCTCAGAAAGGCATCTAATATTAAAATCTCTCTCAAGTCTGGTTAGTATAAGAAGTGTCTGACCTCTAATGGCTAAGAAAGAGCATATTGTTTTAATACATTATTAATTTAGTCATTTATTCAACTGCTTAACAGAAACAATGAAAGGTTCTTAGCTCCTATGCAGCATTTTATTATTATTTATTTGTATTATGAATACTTGCTTTACTTTGTAGGACATTTGAAAATGGGAACAATCTTCTTTCCAAATCAGAAACTGGCTTTTGTGGTTAGTTTGATTATTTGCAAGTCACTCATACTTTCGGTGTAATCCGTAAGAATAAATATTCTAAAATTAGAATTCTCCAAGAATCTAAAAGTTCAGCCAATTCAATTCTCAATTAGCTGATCTGCATTCAATCCAGCTACCTAACTACAATATACAAGGCGAACTCAAGTACTAAAATTATGTGGTTTTGAATTTAGCATATTTTATAATCTAAAAGAAACTGCCATAATGGATATCAGCTGTCTGAGAAGAAAGGTTTATCAATCTTTTGCAAGTGTTAAATTGTACCTGTGTCATACAAGCCTCGAAGGCTCAATTCACTAAGTACAGGAGCTGGATGCCTCCACGCAGTCAATTGTGTCACAAGCACAGAAAAGGAAGGCTATATAAAAATTCGGAGCCCATGCTGTAAACAAAGGATGGAGCCAGAACTCTACAGATCTGTATTTACTTCTCTTAGGGCCGGAGTGCGTGACTCCAGCAGGGATTCCTCCGCTCTCTCCCATTCTGTAAATGCCCAGCAGAATTGTGTCTTTGATTTCTGCTCCTTCCTCACCTTGCTCATGAATGACTTCACCAGCTCCCTTGGCTTCAGCTCCAAGCTGTTTGGAGAACTCCTCCCACATCTCCCACCGCGTTCAACCTCCTGACTATGGGTTTTTGACAAATGCTTTTGTAACTCAAACCTAGCACAGTGAGCAGTATACTTCTTCCCATAGCCTCCCTCCCAAGCCACCCCAGTATCCTGTCACCCTACTTGGTGTCAGCTCAGATTCCATTTCCACCCACCCACCAGTCAAAACAAGGATGGCACCAGTTTTGTTGACTTTCTTCCTTTACTGCAAGATCTCTAAAGTCTGTTCTTTCCATGTCACTGTTATGTCATCGCTACCTGAATTACAGCAACAGCTTCCTTGCTGTCTTCTCTGATGGACAACTTGCTCCCCTAGACCAGTGTTTCTCAACCTTTTTGATATCAGGGAATGGTTTGCTGCCTTCCTAAACTGTGCCAGGAGATCTCAGGGACCAGCATCACTCCACGGACCTGTCATTGAGAACCACTGCCCTAGACCACACCCCAAATGCTGTTTGGGGATCATCTTCCTCATCCAGCAGTTTGAAGTGCTCATGGGTAACTCTGGTGCTCAAATTCTCTACCATTCTGCATTAAATTCAGGCTTCTGGCCTTAATCTTTAAGGCTCCACAAAAATGTACTCCAGCTTCCACCTCACTTCTCATTTTGTTCTCCCCCCACTCTTGCGAGGAGCAAAGGAAACAAGCCCCCAAACTATATTCCCCTTGGGTCCTTCTTCCAAGATTTCACAAACACTTCAGCCTTTTTTATAGTGACGGTTTGCCATCAGAGGTCTGGCATTAGCAAAACTATACGCTAGTTGATACTAGTTTAAGAAACAAGCCACCAGAGAACAATGAAGAAACAAACGCATCGTTTTGAGCCCAGAAAAAAACAAACAAGGAGTCTTGTGGCACTTTTAGGGTACGTCTACACTGTTAGGTCGATTGAACCGAGGTCTACCTAGATAAGTTGACTTAGAGACTCCACAGCCTTGCATCAACACTGGCAGGTGCTAAGTCGACGGAGGAGTGGCCAGGAACTCTGCGAGGGGGCCTGGAGGCCAATTAGGTCGACTTAAGGGCTATCCCTCAACTACCCTGACTTCAGTCGACTTAATAAGGTCGACTTAAGAGGTGGTGTTATTAAGTCGACTTAAGGAAGCGCTTAAGTCGACTTAATAAAAGCCCAGTGTGGACGCAGGAGTCTGTAGGTCGACTTAACCTTCCTTAAGTTGACCTAAGGCTCCAGTGTGGACAGAAGACTAACAAGCTTATTTATCGCATCAGCTTTTATGAGAGACATCCCACTTCGTCAGAAAGCTCATGTGATAAATAAATGGGTTAGTCTTTAAAAGTGCCACAAGATTCCTTGTTTGTTTTGCTGACCTAGATTGACACGGCTAACCTTTTAGATTTTGATATTGGACTTTCCACAGCATTACACATCTGAACTGGAGTCAGGGTCCTTCCGTGTACGGCAGATTATAGGACCATGAGATTTACTACAGAACCCTCCTCCCTTGAGAGTACAATTGTGAGCCAAAGTCTAAGCTTTCGTTTTAAAAAATACAATTTGGTTCTAGCTCTCCTACCTGTCGCCCTAACTTGAGCATGAACCGATCACACGGAAGCAACACTGTTTTTTTCAGTCTGCTCACAATATGAAAAAATAGTGTTAAGAAGAATGAACTGCCGCAGAGTCTTAATTCCAAAACAGAATGAGAACAGCATCACTTTAGCTAGCACAAATAACTAGAAAATGGTCACATTTCAGCCCCACAGCGCTTCGGATGGGCTATTTGTTAAATAAATCAAAAGGGGTTTGGTAGTTAAGTCATTTAAAACATTCACTTGTGGTCCTGTAGTAGGTACAGGACCATTTCAGCCTACCAGGCTGAAGTATTTTTATTCTATGTTGCCCCCTTACATTTGGTGGGCTTGAATGTGAACACATGGGTGCTGTTTTCTAAGGCACAGGGCAGCACCAAGGCCATGGCTGGGGAACTAAAATTACCTGCTCATCTGTCCATGAGGCCCCACCCAGTAGTATGGTCTGGGACGGAATTACCTCGTTGGCAGCACTTAGCAGAGCGCCCAGACATGGCCAGATACCGCATGCTTGTGGAAGGGCACTGGCTATCAGCAGGAGGAGAGACAGCTGACTATTCTCTCCCTGTAGTGGACGGGGGAGAAATTGTTTTTCAGTAAGAGGCCAATGATGGTGCTTGCCAGCACAGCCCAGAAGGCCTCCTCTGCTCCATGAGATGGCCAAAGACCCACTCCAGCCAAGAGAGACAGCTCCCAGGTCCCCAACAAAGAATGTGCTGCTACTCCTGAACCAGCGCCAGCCCTACCGGCCAGTTAAGGCCTGTCGGGAGACTTGGGGAGTACTTCCGTTGTTTTTTAGAAGTAAAGGGAGTGTTTAATTATTGCTGCGTGACTAGTAGGTTGTTATACCTAAATATCCCTGTTTTTTTTCCATCTGTTCCTGGTTCTTGCCTTTCCCTGTTTTTTAAATTTGCGCCCATCTTTCTCAGGAATAAATAATCCTTAAAATCAATTGGCCTGTGATTCCCTGTAATTATCTGCAATTTCCTAGAGGTCATAAATTCTACCAGGTTAGGTACGTGACCAATAGCTAGTGGCACAAACTCAAATAATCCAGGGCTGAATTAATCAAAAAGCCCCCTAGAAAGGAAACTGTGGAGACTGAGAATAGAGGAGAGAGAGACAAAATTATATATATATAGATCACCTTTAAAAACATAAATGCATTGTGCTTTTCAGTAATGTTCCACCTCACTCACGTAATCAGGAGGTCATGTCACTTAGCCATTAACAGTGGACATTTAACATTTTTTGGTGTATGCTTAAAACTATGAATCAATTACGAAAATGATACTGTTTTACATTACGAAGAGTAGAGTGCAAATATCCTGAGAACTAATAATCACCCCAACCATATGTTTTTTGTTTTTACCCCTGGAAAGGCAAACATGTTTCTAGTTGCAGTAGGAGATGGCATACAGCTGTAAGGAACAGCTTTGAAATACTGCTTTTATCTTAAACTACATCCAATTTATTCTACAACAAGTGTTTGTATCAGAACTTGCCACAGGCATTTTTCTAGGTAGTGAAATAATGTATACCCAACAATACTTTCAACAATGAAGCCATAAAAATGCATTGTTTATATGATGGTTCCAGAGAACAATAGCTCTTGCATTGGCGAAACTATTGATGTATCCATTTTCCATGCAATGTTAGTTCAGAGATTTCCAGCGACTTTGCCTGCTTCAGGTTTTTGAGTGCTTACAGATTTTATGTTATCCTTCAGTTGTATTATTCTGACGTTAACCAGAGCCATTTCTTTAGAACATCTGTGATATCTAAATAAGGAACCTGCTGTAACATCTGCAAGAATCCTTGTTTCACCAGTGAGCTTGTTGATGACAGATAGTTAAAAGGTATCAGGAAACCCACTCCCTTTCAGAAGTGGAAGATGAATGCAAATAAGTTCCTGTTTTGTATTCAAGCTGAAGTTAATGGGAGATAAAAGCTAGATTTGTACCTGGAACTAAAGTATGAATCTCAGCCTCTCAGGTTAGCATAGTTTCCCCTATAGTCATAGATCCCAAGACCAGAAGGGATCATTATGGCCATCGAGTCCAGGGGTCGGTAACCTCCTGCACGCGTGCCAGACCTGGCATGCGGGCCGAGCCTGAGCGGCAGGCGGCGCCACTCAGGTTCCCCCGCTGGCCCCACGGCTAAGGGCAGACCACAGCTATCATTTCTGTGATAACAGCTGATAACTTGGATGACTTTTCAGTGGCTTTCCTAGACTCCAGGTATGGCAGATGGAGTTCCCAAGTACACTGAAAATATCCCATTCAGCACCATACAAGGAGGCCCAGCCCCCAGGACCACAGGAGAACAATCCTTTTGGGAGGAAGGGTGCTGCATGCATGAGAAAGACAAACCGACTTCACTCTTTCCCGAACAAATCAACTCCGCAGTCACCCAGGTAAACCAATTCTGTCTCTAGTCAATGAGTGCTGCTCCCGATTCCTAGTTGGAAATCCACCAGCCTGGACCACTTGGGAAACCATGCCCAGACTCAAGAAGGCAGCTCACTGGCAGAAGTTTTGGTGTACGGGTGCTCCTCTAAATACACGTGATTATACACTTCAGTACCTAAAGCATATCTCCGGGGTTTGAGACACAGAGGCCCTCCCCAAAGTAGAGTAGGAAGAGGGGCCGGTAAGCCTCTTTCGCTGGTCAGAGAGAGAACAACGGAGCTGTTACTGAACATAACCGCTTGGCCACCCAAAGATCTGACCTAAAAACTGCCTCCGTTAATGACCAGAGCATGGTCAGGCCAAGAGGTAACTCACCAATCTGGGGGACACTAGACATGAGGCTAATTAATGCTCTCCTGCTCTTCCCCCCATTACTCTCCCAAACCAAAAATGCTGGGCCTTAATGTTAGAGCAATGAAGCAGCTCAGTAAGGAACCTTTCTGCTCTTGCCCTCCTGGACAAAAGGCTCTTGCTGGGCCTTATTTATGCCCCTTGCTTCCCCCTCACATACTCGTGCCCTGCCTTCCCATTCCCCTCCAAAGAGGGTAACAGCCATCCCGCTCTCAACCAAAAGGAATTTTTTGCTTGCTCTGAGCAAGCAGGATGAACCAAGCCCCAATTCCAGTGCAAGATGTGTTTTGCCTCAAAGAGTTAAATAAGTGAGAAAACAAAATTTCTCCTACACTTCATTACTTAACTGAAGGAAGGGAGCATCTGATTTAATCCCATCCAAAGAGGTTTGTTTAAAGTTTTAACTGAGCAATTGCAATGTTTCCCAAAGCAATTGTTGACACGTTGCCTCACAATCTGGAGCAATAGCTAAGCAATTCAGAAATGCCTCTAATGCTTCCAAATCTCAAGGATTATATGACTGTTAATTCCACAGAACCTATAACAAAGTCATGGGATCAGGAGCGTATTTATGATTCTGATTTAAAAAAAGCACTGGGTAGGTGTCAGAGAGATGATTCAGTGACAACCCAAGCCAGTTGTCATTACATGTGCCAGCATCCTGTTTAAAAAAATATCGCCAGTTTAATTTAATCAACCATGACATTTAGCATTTGAAAATCAAAAGAGAAACAAATAGGTAAAGAATAAATTAGCATGTCAAGTAACAGAGTGCAAAATCCGCACAATAATATAGAATCAAAGCACTGGAAGTTAAAATCCCACATCCACTCCCTGCTATTGGAGTCTTTAAAATTATATGAAGAAGCTTGCCTGGATTCTACCTGACCAGAACAGAACATAATATCCCCAAACTGCTCCACACCTTTCTTTTATTCAGACTAGCCAGTCAGTTCCTTTAAATGAAGACATATGGATTCAGTTCTTTTGTCAATTAAAGAACCTTAAACATTAAAAGATGTTTTTCAGTCAATGGTGATCCTTTGGTACATGGACATTGTCCACCAAGTAACTGTTGCTGGTGATAAATCTCTGCAGTATAGAGGTGTGCTTCATCTATTTTGCAAATCAAAATGCTAATCCCACCTCTATTTTGCTGCTTCCCAAACATCAAGGGTACCTTGCTCCAAATGTCATTGGCCTTCAGAGACTTGAAATCTCAAATGTTCTTCAGTTGGCTGTCTTCTGATCATCCAATTTTATTTTCAAGCCCTGGGAGTTGAGTAAGAAAAAGAGATGGTGGTGAGCCTTTTTGTAGCACTGAGCTTGTAAATACATAAAAGTTATTTAGTAAGAGGAACACAAGAAATAAGCCACTAAAATTAAACAGCAAAACATATCCTGCATGCTCAATAGATCATTACTTAAGGGAAGGGAATTATTTTCAAACCCTGTACAGAAAATAAGGGGTTGAAAGAATTCATAAGGAACTTCATATTAATAGAATTAATGGAAATCAAACTAAGCACACCACAACAAACAAAACCAAGAATGCTCTGCTAGATCGTGCTGGAAATGTTTCCGGATACCAAACCAACATGTATTGACTAGCTTGAACTCTACTATCCACAGTTAATGTTTTATCTTAGTCTAATAATGATATATAGTGCACGACTTCACAAAATTGGCTCCCAGCTAGGCGCCAGCAGTTTTATTTTTGGTTACTAGAGGATGCTCCTCCACTGCATTTCCACAGCAGAGCAAGGAGCCGGCTACAAACTCTGGTCACCATGGCGACCCAGCTCCCGGGTTTTGTCGAGCCCTGATATAGCGCCTTTCATCCTAAAGTGCAGCCACCACTGAAATACGCAGACTCCTCTACAGTGGAAGAATACTACTGTTTAACGCTCATTAGAATGCTACGTGGTTCAGAGCATGAGAGGAGGGTTGTACACACCCAACTAACTGCAGGATATCTAGTAGGTATGCAGGAAGCAGTTTTCCAATCTAATCGCAGAATATTAAGAAGTTTAGTAACAGGTTCAGAGACTCAGCATGCAGCCAGACGGATACCAATGAACCATATGTAGCCAGAACTACTGTGGTTACATTTCCTGCTGGTTTCTTAATTGAATACATAATATTTTTCCTGTGATGCATATGTAGGTTCATAGTCAGTGAAGTACAAAAAGGCATAAACTGCATCTTCCAATCCCACCAGAGAATGCACTCTGAGAAAGTGCACACCATGTCACTGACAGGCTCGGAACAGCAGCTAGTTTACTAGATGCCTAAAAACGTTTGCCTGGCTCTAACTGTGACAGACTTCCTTCCACCAGAATCCGGGCAGGAGTTTATGCTGGCAGAAGGATGCAGAACCTTCATTCTGTATTACACCTTACAGCAGCACATAACAATTTTGTTCACACAATTTTAACTTCATCATCTGCTCCTTCAGAACCGCAGCTCGGGTTCTCTGGCAGATGCGTTCTTGATTCCCTGGTTGAGTCTCCTGTGCTACACCTTCTCCTTGGGTCTCCTCCAAGCCTTGGGGGGCCAGCTGATGTGGTGCCCCAGACTGGTGGGTGCTTTCCTCTCCAGGGTCAATCCCCATGGAGTCCACACCTGACTCCATTCCCTGATTGGGGGGAATGCTGGCAGATTGAGAAGGCTGGGGCCTGGGCCCCGAAGAAGCATAGGAGCAGTCTGCCATCGATCCTTATGTTTGGTGGCAGGCCCAGGGGATCCAAAAGGGCCATGGCGGTGGCCTTTGCCATTGCTGCTAGGCTGGCTGGTGGAGGGGGAGTCCTTCCTTCTAATGAGCCTTCGTCTGACCCCGACGAGACACGGCTACAGGGGGACCACGGTGGGGCAGTGCCGCTTGGTGCCGGGGAACGGTACCGGCCATGCGAGCTGGATGGTGGCAATAGGCTGGTGGAGTGCTGGCACTAACTGAGCTGTAGGAAGGAGCTCCTGACGCTGCCACTATCACAGGTGGTACCAGCGAGCGGTGCCGAGTCGAGGGTCCAGCTGGCGGTGCCGGCTGGGAGGTCTTCAATGGCAAAAGTAATCTGTGCTGCCAGGATGCCTCCGTTTCTTCTATCAGCCCTCTGGTGGCTTCGGGAAGGTCTCCGGGGTGGAGGGGAGAAGCAAATCCTCCTCCAATATACCCGATTGGAGACGGCTTAGAAACCGGACTCCACAGTCGCACCACCGGGGCCGGAGTCAACAGTGCCGTGGGGCTTGGCGCCGGGGTCGAGTGGCCCACCTCGGGTCTCACCCTGGACCCATCCTTTGCCAACTTAGCAGTCGGAGAGCATCCCCTCTCCGTCTTTCTTCTCTTCGGCGGCGCCAGGGAGCAGGACCGGTACTGGAGTCACTGGTGCCGGGGACCAATGGTGCCAGGGCTCCTTATTAGAGTCTTTAGCTGCACTCTGCACTGACACCGCTGAATCGAGCCTCGAGTTTCTGCAGGCTGGAGGGCTTCCTCCATCATAAGGAGTCTTAACCTCTGTTCCCTTTCTTTCTGGGTTCGCGGTTTGAAACTTCGGCACAGCTCGCACTTACCTCTCAAGTGCGACTCACCCAGACACTGGAGGCCAAAGAGTGTGGGTCGTCCATTGGCATAAACTTTTTGCAGGAGATGCAGGCTTTGAAACCTGGCATGCCCCGGGTTAGCCCTAGGGCAAGGGTGACTCCTGATGGAGTCTCGACAAATTGAACTACAGCTATTAACTAACACTAATGTACATGAGCAATCACTCGAAGAACCACCATATTATCTCAGTTTGAAAAGCTCAGTGTTAGTAGTGGTCAAACATATGACCTGCCAGACTGGATCAGAACACGGTACATCTAGTCCAATATCCCATCACCAACAATAGGCAGCACCAGCTGCATCCAGGGTAGATATAGAAACCTCTCAGCAGGCAGATATGGAGTAATCCCTCCACGCCACCCCCACGTTGGGTCTCAAGACAATCTTTAATTATAGGACTCAGGATAAGTGTTAAATGTGAGCTTAATAGCCTTTCTACAAAACTGGTCAATAATTTATAACAACATAGTCTCGATGGTCACCTAATGCCAAATCAAATTTTGGTTCCTGTTAAGTTCTTGGTCTCAATGACATCATGTGGCAGTGAGTTCCAAAGTTTATACTACACACTGTGCAAATATGTATTTCCTTTGATCCCTTTTTAATTTTGCACCTTTAAATTTAATCACGTTACCTTGTCTGTATGTTATGAGACAAGAACAGAATTTCTCCATCATCTTTCTCTGTCCATTTTATATACTTTAATCACGTCCCATTATGTATCCCCTTTCAAAGCTAAACAATCCCAGTCTTTTCAATCTCTCTTCACATGGAGTTTGTCTTGGTCTTTGAACATCCTTGTCACTGCTCTTTAAACCCCCACCAGTTCAGCAATATCCTTTGGGGTGAAAAACACCATGTATAGTATTTTAGATGAGGCTGCAACATCAGCTTATATAGACATAATATTCTTTGTATTATTCAACATCTTATTCCTTATGCATCCCAACAGCTCACAGCTATACATAGTGCAGAGGTCTTCTTTGAACTGTCTAGAACAATGCCCTGGTCCCTTTATCAAGCTGATATGGCAAAGTTGAAAGCCCTCCAAGGTGAACGAGTAGTTTATTTTTTTTTCCTTCAGTGTGCCTTAATTTGCTTTTATTGACACTACATTTCATTTCTTATCGTGTTGCACATTCACCTAGCTTTTTGGGGGTCTCTGAAGTTCCTCACAGTTCTCTCTGGTACCAACTAATTAAGTAACTATCCTCTGCAACAGTTACGAGCTCATTCTTCACCCCCATTTTACAGATCATAAATATATTAACACACCCTAAAATGGAACCTTGAAACCACTGCTGTTAATCTTCCTCCTACCCCAATTACAATGAAAACTGACCATGTAATCCCACTGTTTGCTTTCTGTTTCGTAGACAGAATTTTATCCATAACAATACTTTGCTTTCATCCCATGTCTTCTTCCATAGCCTCTTGTGCAGAACCTTGTAAAAAGGCCTTTTTGGAACCTTCAATTATTTCTACCAGTCCTCTTTTATCCATTACTTTACTGACAAATTAAAAGAATTCCATGACATGATGAGACATGGTTTTGCTTTGCAGAACCCATATTTGGATCCTATCAAATGTCCTTCTGGAGACTATTTTGTTTATTATTGTTTCAAACTATTCTTCAGATATGGACCAGCAAGCCTGCCATCTAACACGCCCTTGATGACCTCAAGGGCTTTAAAAACAAACACATGGTTACAACATTTGCTACTCTATCTTCTGGAACGGTAACGACTTTTAACGAGATTGCATATTTTGTGTTAACAGCTCAACCATTTCATTCTTAAACTCCCTCAAGAACTCTAATATACACACCACCTAGCCTTGGTGCAGGGCCCAACCATAATTATTTTGGGCTTAGTACAAACTTGTAAGACCAGCCCCCATCACACACATGGTGATGGGGTTTGCAGCCTTGGCCTGCCCCCCCGGGCAACCAGGCCCTGGTAAAGTGTACCCTTGTGTTGGGTGGCAAAATGTAATGACTGTGAAACCTCCTCTTCCTCACCTCTGAGTTATTCTCCTTAAGTTTGTTTATTCAATGGACATTGTAAACTCTTTTGGGCAACAGCATGTCTTTTAACCTGCCACGTAAATCACCATGGTTTGGACTGGTATATAAGTAAAGATATACATACAAAGAAGAGCCACAAAATATTTAAAGGATTAGAAAAGCGGCCTTAGACTCCAGAATCTTCAATCTGTTTAGTTAACAAAGAAGTTAAAGGGTGACTTGATTACAATTTATAAGCACTTATACAAGGAACAAATATTTGATAATGGATGCTTCAGTCTAGCAAAGAGAAGTATAAATAATCTAAAGGTTGGAGATTTAAACTAGATAAATTCACACTGGAAATAAGGCATACAGTTTTAACTGTACGGGTAATTAACAACTGGAACAATTATCAAGGTCATGGTGGATTCTCCATCACCGCAATTATTAAATCAAGAATGGATTTTTTTTTCTAAAAGATCTGGTCTAGGACTTATTTGGAGAAGGTCTCCGGCCTGTGCTACACAGGAGGTCCAATGAGATGATGATGGTCTCTTCCTGTCTTGGAATCTATGAAACAGCTGGAACCACCATTGTGTGTAAATCAACACATTCAACTTTCAACTAGTTCACTTGTTCCCTCCAACAGGTGGCATTAGCAAAGTATAGTGAATAATCAAACATTTAAGTAGGCTTGCTCACAGACAACACTGGGATGCTATCAACTAGGTAGGCAACAACCTTAAAAAAATTAAAAAATCACAGCATTCTTGCTGAGATATTTGACAAAATTTGACCATAATCAAAACACAGGCAGTAAATGACAAGTCAATTGATTGGCCTGTCAAAACTGAACTTGCGTTTGTCTCCAGGCATGAGGAATTGCTAGGTTCCACTAATTCAACTGGCAGCTGGGCTTTGTTCCTCCCCTTCCATCATGAGACTAGTTTCCTCAATTGAAGGGTTAGGAAAGTCAGCTCTGACGCAGGGCCGCTCTACAGCATCCCCATATAGTTCCACTTCTCTCTGTTTCCCCAGGTCTGCAAATCTAGCCCTGACGCCACACGATACTTTGCCAGGAACCTGTGAGCTGCTTGCTCCAGAGAATCTTAGAAGATTCGGGTTGGAAGGGACCTTCGGTGGTCATCTAGTCCAACTGCCTACTCCCATAGATACATACACCACATGGTCATAAAGCAAGTGGTTGGACATTCTCTACCCTGGGCAATAAAATGAATAGAGCCCACCCTAATTAGTTGGCTGCTCATCATCTGTTTACACAGTGAAACTGAGTTTTGACTGACCATAAACAAGGATTCAACTTTTTGTTGCATGATAATTACTCAGGGATAAATGTAATCCTAGAAGTTTTTATTTTTCAGCCTACAAACAGCTAAGTAATAGGGAGAAGTGGACTCAAATTCAACTCCCACTCCATCAAAACTGCTCTGTGCTCACTTGGTATGGACTCTCTTTGCTGGAGAAAGGCCTCTTGCTTACTGGCTTTATAAACACAGGTACCTAGACAAAGCCTAAATCAGAGGCTCCCAAAATTTTCAGCATCACGCCTCCTTTCTGATTTTTGAGAAACCCTCATGCCTCCCCACCTCTCCTTTACCATCATCCAACCCCCTTTTAACAAAAATTCAATTTGTACTTGTACAATTAAAAATAACCACAAATAGGTTTTCTTGGTGCAAAAATTTTTCACTATGAAAATTCCACAGCCTTGCGGCCCCCTTGGATTTTCTCCACGCCCCCCTAGGGGGGCATGCCCCCCAGTCTGGGAACCACTGGCCTAAAGACTTAGCTCCTTCAACCTGTTTATTTACTGGACCTAATCTCCAGGGTCTGACTTCGAACAAGCCAGTATAATGCCAAGATGAGGAAGCATACTCGTAAAAATTAGATTGCCCTAGCTAGCTACATCACTTGGGGCTGGAAAAACTCTATGCTTTGAGAACTGAAGATAGGGCAGTTTAACTCCTGATGTACATGTGGCTAGGTTGATGGATAGATTCTTCCAGAGATGGCTGCTGCCTCTCAGAGAGGTAGATTAACCACTTCCAACCACATAGGAAGTGTCTACAATACGATAGTGCTGTGGCGCACTGTAACTTTGAATTGTTAAAGCTAAGAATGCAATAAACCAAACTCAGTATTTAGGTTTGAGCTTTGAGGTCAATTACAGACAATTTAATTTAGCAGGGGATCCTGGATGGCACCCTGAATGATAGAACCAAACTTTGTTTAAGAGAAAAAACGATTAGTTAAGCAAAGAGACATGCAATTACCATGTATACTGGTACTAAAATTACACTCACTTGCAAAGACAAAATGGTGTAACAATGAGTGAGCAGGTGGCTGAAAACAGACCAAAGTATAGCCGTAACCCAATGGTAAACCCTTTTGGTGTTAATTGGAGCTCTCCAGCAATGTAGCAAACCTACTCTTCTTATAAACCATTATAATACTAATGAACATTAAACTTACCAATTCCCACATCTACATTTCTGCCACCTCTTTATGGGCACATTACATTACACATTATTTAAACAAACATCTGCAGTGACGTCCATTAAAAATCCTGCTAAAACCTCAGATCAAATCCTCGTTATCTTCAATTTTCTCATCTCGCTGTCTGCAACTGATCTCTACCCTTTTCACACTAACAAATTCAATTTCTCATACTCCGTCTAATGTAGGCCAAAGCCTAATTCTTACTAATTTCTTAACCTAACATATTTTATAGGCCACAGCAGCTCTGCACTGAAGCTGTAGGACAGACGTATCCTAACAGCAAGGGTATGAGTACACAGGAGCTGCGAGATGTAATTCACAGCTTCTACCTATGCTAGTTCCAATCAAACTAGCACACTAAAAATAGCAACGCAGGCAGAGCCCTGGGATAGCCACTTGAATACAATCCCATCGGACATGCTAGCCAGCCACATTACTGTTTTTAGTGCACTAGCTCAGTCACATCTTGTCTAACTACAAACCCTAGCTGCAACGGAGACATAAGGGTCCAAGAATACTTCATAGGAACCTAACCCTAGTTTAGAAACAAGAGACTTTTTAAATTCTTCTACAGCTTGTCTCCAGGATTTGTTAGGAGAACATGGTTAAACCATATCTGATATCTTGCCTGTTAAAGTTTAACATTTTGCTCCAGTTCAAATGATATTTATAGAAGCACATGATGAACCAGCAAACACTGACAATTTGATCTAACAACCAAAAAGTTATTGAGTGACTACTGCATTCTTTTTAAAAATTAAGTTAATATTTGCAATGTCTCCCATCACTGGGAATATCCCATTTTATTTGGAAAGTCTCCCTTGAGAACCTTTAAAACATGCACGTACTCTAATAAAAGCAGCTGGGATCCACTTCTGATGCAGAAGGCTATAAATGGTTGAACAATTCCCCATCCCATTTTTTATATTTCCAAATGGAACTGAAGTTGAGTGTATGGATCAATAACTTAAGGGCAAAATGGCATTTCGTGGACATTGAATTTCTATGTTTCTAACATTTGGTTTTGGTACAAATTAAAGGAGTAAAAGAAAGTCAAACATGTTGACGTTTGGAAATGCAGAGTAATGGTACCCGAACAACCCTGCAGTGATGTCATTTAGTAACATACAGTTATAATTAATGCCTAATCATCATTCTGGACCCACATTACAATTACCGCATTTCCTCCTGATATCATTAAAGCATGCTTGGGTGCCTTAACACCTTAGGAAATTCAGTGTTCAAGCTAATCTTCAAGGAAATCCAAAGTCTGCAATATTGTTTTGGAGATAGCTAACATCCATGTTATGTTTCATGCCCTTAAATTTCTAATGCACATTCTCAACTTTAACATAACCTTGCATCTGGGATAAATAATCAATAGTCACTTCTATGCTATAAGGCTTTTGCTTCCATCTCCAGTAGATAAAAAGCTCTCCATATTACCACTTTCTCCAACACAAACCCTAATGGGATGTTTGCCTCCATTACACTGTTAACTCTGTATGTTATATCTGTTGCCCCGACCTGTGTTTGCCTTGTCTTTAGAGTGTAAGTTCTTAGTTGCAGGGACTGCCCCCACAATAAGCCCCCATTCTTGGACGGCCCTTAGGCCCTAATGTAATACACCTACCTAACAACTTAGCTTAATTACAACCCACTAGTTTCAAAATCGGCATGAAGCTTCAGCTATATGGAAAGGTTCCACATTACTACATTTTTGGCCTCAACTGGTCTCCATAAAAGAAGTGCTAATTTAATTTCAAACTAATCAACAAAATATCTTGTCAGTTCTCAGAAATTTCCTTCAGTACCTGTGACAGAGTGTTTGCCCCACACTGGCAGAAAAGGGGTTAAGGAAAGCCCTGCAGGAGCAGCCAATCAGGAGGGAGGGCTGCTGAACCAATCAGGTCCTGGGAGAGGACATAAAAATAGGCTGCAGAGACAGAGCAAGGGCAGTCTCAGATGCTGGAGGAAGGAGGTCTTGCCTGAGCAGGGGGCGCAGACTTGAGCCTAATTCCCCAAAACAGCATTGGCAGAAGCACCCGCAAGTGGAGCTGGGCTGAAGAGGCTGTGATGGTACCCATGAAGCAAGTTCTATAATTTTGGCTCTATTATTCTGTATCTTCATATATAAAGCAGGGAGTAAACTTTAAGTAAAAGACACAACTCACTTTAAACCACAGTTATGACCAGTGCTTCCATGAAAAAAAAAAACAAAAAACCTTAATTAAGGGCTTGTTTACATGAACAATTAGACTGCAGTAAATGTGACTCACTCAGAGTGCATTAACAAACTGTTAACGCACATCAGCAGTGCACACGAACAATTAGATTGCAGCAGTCCAATGCAGGGTAAAGTCATAGGGTCCAATTATCTTAAGACATGCCGTAAGGGCTATAAAAATAATTTATAAACAGCCCTCCCTCAAACCTCAAGGATCAAGCTTTTTACATTTTGAGAGTGAATGCTGCCAAAACATATTTCTCTCCACCCAGCTAAAAATAGCCACTTCTGGGGTGAGCCATAGCCAGAGGTGAGTGTGTTTAATTTGTGAATTAAGTGATCCCAATACTATGAAGTTCTGTCCTAACTCTCAGAACTGTAAAGCTGAACTAGTAGCTGGTGAAATGATTTGAAAACCATGTACAGGCCCTACCAACTTCATGGCTCTGATAAACGTGTCATGGATTCTGAAATTGGCCCACCGTGAAATTTCAGATGAAAACATCTGAAATTGTGAAGCTGACCAATTTTCAAATCCTAGGGCTGTGAAATTGACTAGAATGAACCATCAATTTTGTAGGGCCCTACCCATGTATAATGGGTACTATGGAACAACAAAGCAGGATTATAATAAAGTAGGTCTTCTGAAGCGAGAAGTGTGTCACAACTTGAGTCATGATGCCACTATCCCCCCGCCCGCTTTGATTTTTAAAATAGAAGTAATAACTTTTCCTCTTTGAACAGTTGTTCCCGTCCACAGACCATCCATGAGTTGACTGATCACAGGCTGCTAGCTCTTACTCCTAGCTGCTACGCTGCACCAGACAGACAGACAGAGACAAATACTTTCCTAATATCAGTTTTCTATGTGATGCTGCAACATTCACAGGAATGCAATGCAATCCATACAGGAAGGGAGATAGGTCCATGCACTGAAACAGGAGAGGCTGTGTCCACAAGCCACTCTCCCACTAAAAAGAGTTTGAGGACTTTGGGATTTGTGTAATGCTTCCAAAATAAAACAGCAAGTAGGAAGTGCATTCAAACCAGTATGTCTTCCAGGACAAAGAGCTAGGAAGTCCTTCTCTGCAGTGCAGCAAGACATGTGAATATGCACTACAAATTCTTCCCCCTACAGTAATGGACTCTTCCCATAGTTAAAAATAGTACAGCAATCTTGTTGCTACCTAGATTAGATTTTGATGAAAAACAAATGTTTGCATTCTCCTATTGATTCAAACTGGAGGCAGAGCCCTTATAAATTAGGATTCCCAGAAGCATTCGGTGATTTGTTTTCCCTCTGAGCTATCCTGTACTTCTTCACTATGAGTCATTGTCCCTTACCTCACAGTATTTAGACCAGTAGTTCTCAAGCACTGTCAGGACACATTCCTGTGTCATCAACCAGCGGTAACCGTGTCGCAGAGAACCAGGGAGATGGTTGGATTCGGCCTCGTGGGGATGGGCTGATGTGTCCTGTAGGGTCATGATATGCCACCAAGTATTTTGCAACCCACAAAAAGTTTAGAACCACTGATTTAGACGCACAATTCAGATTATACTACAAGATTAGACATAATGTTTCACTATTTGTATCCTTAAACAAGAAAACATTCAAAGAAAAACCGCTATAATTAATTTCAACCATTCAGTTTCTTGTCCCTCCCTATCACCTGAAACTTATCTATCTAGCTTACAGAGTACTAAGATCTTAAATCTTTTTCACTGTACCAAAACTTCAGTATAGCAAACAAATTTGTTTAATGCATCCATATGCAAGAAGAATCTGTAGTTATTGACATATATTAAAATGTTTAAGGCACAGCTATTTCTTTAAACAGCATCATACATGTACATTCAAGAGCCAATGAGTTTTACATTATGCTTTAATACTGATCTATGAGGAATAACGTTGCATTTTTGCAGTGTCATGCCATGAAGAGGCCTCGATTTTAATTAGTACCTGAATTTATCACTGAACAGCTCTCTAGAAGAAGGAGAAAGAAGAAGGTGAGTTGAGGTCAGGCAATGTGAGGGTTTCCATGGTGAGTGTTGTCTGTGTGTGGCAGTTCTGTGGGAATATAGTGCTTTTACAAAAAACATCACCAAACAAAAACTATGGGTTAAAGCAGAGCTGCAGCAGGAAGGGGGGAAAAGTTTTCGACAAGCCTAAGCATCTCAAAAACAGGGCCCTCATCATCGTGACATCTTTTGTGCAATGCTGTACATTTTTTTCTTTGTCCCATTCTAAGCTGCAGCAGGTAGCCACATCTAGGGATTTATGATAACTGAGGTGGGCAGAAGTGGACAGACAGGACATGTGAAATTTGAAAAGTGAGGGCAGCAAGTCACATAAAAGTGGAATCAGATTAAGAGAGCACTCAGATTCATAAACTGTTATGGCCAGAAGGGACTGTCTACTCCAGTGGTTCCCAATCTGTGGTTGAGGGGGCCAAAAGTGGCTCGTGGGGCCTTTCAAAGTGGCCCACAACTTGACTAGGGACTCAGGTGGAGCACACGATGCATGCAGTTTCCCTGCTGTAGCCAAGGAGACAGAGATCAGAGAAAAGGCAGTCTCCTCTCTGAGCACCTTCCATCCAGCTGAAGTGAGGGCCCTTCTGGCACAGGCAGGTGGCCTTTCAGGGATGTAAAAATTTTATCTGTGGCCCTCGAGCTAGAAAGGTTGGGAACCACTGGACTAGTCTGACCTGTATCAAGACCAGAATTACTGATTGAGTTACTGCGTGATATTTAAATCAAGAGTGGCTATCTTGCCAAAGATTCCAAGTGACTGAGAATGCACCACACCCCAATAGTTAACTGCCCTCTCTGTTAAAAATGTTTGCCTTATTTCTACTCTGAATTGGCTGGCCTTCAGATTCAAGCTGCTATAGCTTGTTATGCCTTTGGTAGATCTTTCAGCAGAAATCTCCCCATTTAGGTACTAACAGAGTGATCAAATCTCCTCTTAGCTCTCTCCTGCATTAATATTTTATATATATATAAAATCAACTGAATTTCTTATGTTCTCACTGCAAAAGGCTTTCCATATCTCAAATCATCCTTGAAAAGACTTCAGAAAAGACCTGCAGCTTGGCAAGATCCTCTGAAATGTGAGCATCAGAACTAGACACAGCAAAGTGTTTTATACATCTATGCACGACATTGGGAGCTCATGCTTAATGGTTTCCACTCTGGTCCTTTTCAGTCACTGGTGTCCAGTATAGACCCTTATTCTGTACATGTGGCCTATATTGATTCTAGATGTATACCCTTGCATTCGGCTGTATTCAAGTGCACAGTCTAAATGAGTCCAGATTACCAACCAATCCAGATCAGTCTGCATAACTGGTGAAGTGGTAAATGATGATAGGTTGATTTGTGAATCATCTGCAGACTTTACCAGTGATAATTTTATAATTTCTTCCAGATATTGATCAGGATATTTAACAGCACTGAGGCAAGAAAAGATGTCTGTAGGATCCCATTAGAAGCTGCCATTGGTTGATTATTCCCCATTTACAGTTACTTTGAGACCTAGCAGTTAGCCAGTTTTTAATCTATACCATATTAATTTTATAGAATGCTAATGTCTTCCCCCCCCAGTCAGAACTTTATTATAAATCTAAATAAGTAAAGAGATGTCCATAGAAGGCTTTAGGTACTTTAACAGCAACACAGTAAAATACCAGGAATATTAGTTATTTCTGCAGGAACTCAGACACCTCTACATCCCTTCACTATTAGAGGAAACATGTTTACTAACCCCCCAAACCATAACTAACTTTTGCAGCATGCCCAAAAGTCACCAAATCCAAGCTTGTTCAGACCAGAGCAGATAGCAAGCGTGCCAGAGTCTTAGGGAATGTCTGGCCAGACTCCCCATCTCTTTTACAAGGGGGGACCACAGATGCAGTAGTATGGCAGAGGGAGGGAGGCAATGTCTCCTGTAGGCCAGCCCCAAGCCATGCAGGGCTCTGTGACATGAACTCTTTAAATTCTACCCAGAGAGTGTTGAGCAGCCAGCACAGAACCCAGTACACTCCCAGAAAGATGCCCTGCTCAATAAGTGGGCTGAGCATCAATGGGAGTTTGGAAACAGCCCTGAATCCTGTTAACTGGTGACTGATATTACCTCAGCCACCCCTTCAGCTGCTTCCTAACCCACCCTCATCATCACATACTTGCCTGGATTGAGTTTCTTGTAGGATATCGAGTCCTGTGTCTTACAGAAGTTTAAGTACTATGGCAGCCAAATTTGTAATCTCATGAGAAAGCGCCAATCTTGAGAAGACCATTCTGAGAGGCAGTAGTTACACGGCCATCCTTTTATTCTTCACTGACTGTACTCTGTCAGCTTTTTCATTACCAGTTATCAGGGCCTTAATACTTGGAGTCCTCTAGAAACTTCTTAGCATTCCAGAAGTTGTTAAAAACCAACACCAATGGCTCAGAGAATTTGTTGGCCAATTATTTTAAGAGCCTTGATTGCAAGTCATCACCTCCTGAAGATATGAAAGTGTTTTACTGTAGTAATTAGCATTTAACATCACTAGTGACTGTCAAAATAGAAAGCATTTCATTATCACTAAAAATATGAATATATCATCCTGCTTCTTTCCAAGTGCAGAAGAGAAATATTCAGTGAACACTTTCCCATCGTTAATGACAATTTCACCATCCTCCTCGCTACCCTGGGAGGACTAGGAGAAGAGAAAGTGGTAGGCTGCAGGGAGGTTATAAAGGACTTTTGCAATGAAACCAATTTAATGTGGTAGGGAATGAGCACCCAGTGAAAAACGCAAAAGCTATGGGAAGATATCAGAAGGACCAGCACCGCAAGACAGAACTATTGAAAGAGCATCTGCTGCTAGGGGAGGAACTGGGAAGAAGTCATCAAGGCATGGTTTTAACAGCAGACTGATGTGAGGAGAGGAGAGAGGAACATAAAGACAGTAACACAGAAGTTTAATACCTGAGATGGCTGGAAAGCTGTCCACAAGAACAGGGACTGAGGGACGAAGCGGCACTCAGTGTGAAACTTTCTGAGCTGATGGCTGTCATTAGAGAGGAAGGGTGATCCAATGGTTAATGCAATAAATTGGGACTTAGGAGACTTGGATTCTATCCCCTGAACTGCCACAGATTTCCAGCATGATGTGACCATGGACAAGTCGTTTAGAGATACAGAGAGAATAAATACATTAAAACATCGTGAGGCACTATAGGGGGGAGGGGCATAAGCACTTACGATGGTGGCAAGTGCAGTTGGAGACATGAAATTGGTCAGAGCAACAGATCTGGGAGTCATCCACCCAAGGGGTAGTTGAAATTGCAGAAGCAAGCCAGATAGCCTAAAAAGAAGAGGACAGGACCAAACGTAAGCCAATGAGACTCATCCACATATAATGACATGGGGGCTGGGAGATGAGACACCCCCACAAGATGCTGATGGAGCAATCAAGCAAGTTAGGAGGAGAACCAGCGCACCCTCGGACATTGAAAGGATAGCGACCACCAGCCCCCTCCACCCTAGCTGTGGGCCCAAATGAACAGGTGTGCCACGTACGGTGCTATTTAAAGAAATACAGCACCCAATTCGATTTCTGGCAGCATTCAGGAAGGACTAAACTCCCGAGCAGAGACTGGGCCAATGAGGAGACTTGCCCCCACCCCAGGGGATCAAACGCTGAAGGCAGACAAGGCAGTTATTAGTTTAGGTGACCATGTGCCCGGCCTGGAGGAGTATATATTGCCAGGGTACGTCAACACGGCAAGTCAGCGTGCAGCACGCTGGTGTGTAACACATCAGCCCCTAGCAAGCGGCACACTAACCACCCACGTGGACCCTGCTGCTGAGTACAAAAAGTTCCTTACTATATTTTGATATATATTGATATATTTGATATATTGAAATATATTATATTTCTTCATAAATCCCCCATCTCCTGCATTTCCAATGAAATTATAGCAGGTTATATATATATATGCCACAGATTGAATCCAGTCTGAGAAATGTATGCTGTCACTAAAACATTTCACACTTAAGCTCAGTTCCAATCTACTATTAAATGGTATTTCTCATGGCCAACACATCAGTTAGGCATATCATCAACCGGAAACATTTCTGTAAAAGTCTCTTTTAAAGTGAATTTTATTTTTATTGAACATTAACATCATCTCATAATATATTGTGGTCGCTTTCTGCATTCATTCCACACACAACAAAAAAGAAATGCTGTAAGGTCTATGTGAGATGAGAGCTCACAATTTACAACGCAACGAAGGATTTTATAAACTCTGCTGCTCTCTTTCCGCACCAGAGACAGTGGCAGGTTGGTATGGAAGCATGAAAGGCTAGAAACTGCAAGCTGGCTAAAAGCATATATTTTAGAGCTATTTAAAATTGAGACAAGAGAATGTTCCACTAGGGACCTGAAAACATATTCAACTAGAAAAGTAACAAATTAAGGGTGGAGAAACAGATGCTTCACATGAAATAGTCTTAGAAGGATTCCTCTGATGCTAGCCTGTGGGGCCTCATGCTCAGTATCCTTAAAAGCAATTTTATGAATATAGTCAGGCACTCCGAGGGTTAGCTGTAGGAAAATAACTTTCAGACTGTCAGGTAGCTTAAGCTGAGATATAAGTTAAGCAACTGGAAAGACTGAAGGGCATCTTGACAAGGAAGTGAGGTTTGGCAGACATTCTGTTCTCAGATTTTATGTCCTCTAATCCAGTCTGAACCTGGGGATGAGGATGGAGAGGGGTAGTCCGAGAACAAAAACTAGGTAGGCGGCAGGGGACGTGCTCTTTGTACAAACACACTATAAAGAGATGGTCCCTGCCCCAGAATCTACCACAGTGGGACTCCTCGCCTATAATTGGAGTCCCTCGGAGCTACCACAATACCATTGAGTGACAGCAGCTAGAGCATTTGTGCTGGAAAAGCCATTTCCAGTGAAGGTAGGAAACTCAGAAGGCAGAAAATAACTATCCTTTTAAAGGAGAACTTTCGGGAGGGGAGAGAGAAAAAACCATCAGGACTGATGAAGAGGCATGACTGAAAAGGTCATTTTTTTAAAATTGTAAGCACAGCTTTTAATAAGCAATTAAGGTATCTCCAACCAATTCTGACTGGCCAGCAGCCACTACTGGAAAAGCACAGATCTGACACTACCGTCTCGAAAAACGGAAAGCAGCTCTGACTTGCCATCAGGCAAAATTTCCCTACATCAGTCTATAAAGATGTTGTATAGCACGATGGTAACTTTAGCACCTAATCCACTGGAGTTCAAACGGGTACTAAAGACGCAGCTCAGACAACACATCCTGCAAGAGATCTAAATGGAGCCGGCTTTCTAAGGGGACTATTTTTTGCAAACCAAGTAGCTACACAGGCAAGCCCTGCTCAAGTTATGATTGTGTGAAAAACTGTAGATTGCTACCCGATTTTTTTCAAGACAGGATCAAAGAGAAGTCATTTCTGCTTGTAGGTTTCTCATTTTACAATAAATTTAAATAACTATAGCTAACTATAGAAAACTGACTCTCTCTAGATCCTTATTAATCTAAAAAGTAGCATAATCCCATATATTCATAATCCCATCTGTGTACTGTTGGCTGGTGAGCAAGTGCCATTCAAGTATTAATGATTTTGCCTTTTTAGCTCTTTGTGAAATAGGAGTTCAGTCTCAGAATAGTTGATTTGCATGCATGGTGAGAGATTGCCTTCAATGCTTGCCTGATTTTCAGCTAGTACTTTTTAAATCTTCTGGACATCTGTTAAATGGTGTATTGTATATGCAGCCCATTCCTCAGATGTTTAGTCAAATGAATGCTTCAAATATTCAAAGGGAAAAAAGCTGGAAAATGCAATATTCTGCTTCTTAAACACAATCCTGTAATTTGCATAGGTATATGAAAGCAATATTAGTTTTATTAACATTTCACCTCCATGCTGCCCTTGGGCTGAAGAGTTGTATTCCGCAGTGTTGATCCAAGTTCTGTTAAATCTCACTTATAACACAGATCAGGGATTTGAGATAAGGAGTAAGTCTTAACTGAGAGAAACTGAAGTAAGGTAGGACGGTAGGGCAACTCTGAGGAGCCTGAGGCTCATTTTTAAATGAAATAGCCTGCTGGGTTTATTTTAACTCCCTCCCCTTTTCTTCACATAGCATTTAAATTAGATCTTCTCAGATCAGATGGTTATGAATTGAGTAACTTCTGGATGATTGCCTTAGTTTCTGTTAGTGCTGACACACATTTAATGAAGTCTTTAGATTGTGCCTTAATTGATACGGAAAGTGCCTCGCTCTGTCTGTACCTCTTTGCTATATGACTTTTCTATTCAGCTTATGTCACTAACAGACAGGCATGTCACAAAATGTCCTGGCCACTTACTGGCCTCGTGCACACAGAGAATGCAGCCATCAAACTCAGTTATTGAGTAATCTTCCATCCTATGCTGGAGTGATTCTCCTGCCCCACAATGAATTGAGAGCTGGGCCAAAGACGATTCTGATGCACACTATGTATCTGCAAAATTAAAGCTCTTTAACCATAGAACTGCAGCCCTTAGGTAAAATAAGACTTGTGTAGAACACTATCGGGACTCATGACTATGTTAAGTGAACACGCAAAGTGCAGCTGAGGTGCTTTTCTGGACAGCGAGAAAGCCACATATTTCTGAATACACCTGCTGGCTGGCGTCAATATCAATCAGTCTTTATATCAGCCTTTCAGAACTAAGTTTATTGTAAGCGCCAGAGGGGTAGCTGTGTTAGTCTAGTTCAGCAAGAGAAAAAAGGAATCTGGTGGCACTTTTAAAGACCAACAAATTTATTTATCGCATGAGCTTTTGTGGGAGAAATCCCACTTGGTCAGATGCTTGATGAAGTGGGATTTTCTCCCACAAAAGCTCATGTGATAAATAAATTGCTTAGTCTTTAAAAGTGCCACCAGAAAAGTCAAGGAGGCTGTTTAACAACCAGACAACTTTCAGCATTAAAAAAAATAATTCTAGAAATGTAATAGGCTCTACACAGAAAATAAATACACAGCTTTAGTGAAAAACATCTTGAAAATGTGGTGGCAAAATATAACCTAATGTAAAAAGACAGGGTGGGCTGCTTCATACCTCGGCTGTTCAGGAAATGTCATTGCTGGTGAAGCTTTAAAGCTAGTTGTTTAACAAAGCTGTCTCAGCATGTTGTACACAGATGACTTTCTTGGATGGACTAGGCCATGGAACCCATTAATACTGACCCAGTATTATAATCTCCCTTATTGTTGCAACCACTTAAGTGTCAGGTTTATAAAAACTCTTACACTGTTAGTAACTCTCTTTCTCAGTTTGTGGTCTTGCGGTGAGGCATCTGTTTCCTTCTGGGACAGCTTTGGTCTGATCTGAATGATGGAACACCATAAAGCCTGCACAATACTTTGACAGCCAGCAAAGAGAAATAAATGATCTTTCCTTGTCTAAGACATACCTTGCTGTGATTTTCAACACCGTTACTACCTAAGCGATTGGACTTCGGCCTCAACTTAGGACTCCCTTCTGAGGACCACAGGCAATTTAAACAATGGGTGATTAGCTTCTACTGTTAGATATGAGGTCATATTCATTTTGGCCAAGTCCATAGCATGATTAGAGGCCTACAAAAAGAGAAGTTGCTATTCAGCTTGTCAGCAACAAGATTTTAAAACACCCAACCAATCCTTTTAAACATAACCTAGAACATTATTACACAAGTGTTATTTTGCAAGTTACTACAGTCAAAGTGCAGAATAAAAATCATTTATTTAAATCATTTTTGGTGACATGGCTAGTTTATCCCTCTCCTCACTACAGCGCTAATGTGAATTTTTTCACTTGTTTAGTTTCCCAAGTGTAAGTAGGACAAAAACTAGGTAAAAATCTAAAATTCTGCCGAGAAGTTTAACACTGAAAATGTTCACCTACCCCACAGAGACAAGTAGCAAGGATTCTTTAACATCCTGTGTTGTGAGAATCATGCACACTCAAAATGCAAGATAAGAAAACAGCCCTCTTATATTTCTAATCTATGTGATTTATATGCCAGACATGCATAGGCCCAAGTAAAGATAGCCAAACACTCAGCTATATTATACTACATTAGGTTGTGCAGGGACTAGACATACTCTGGATAAAGTGATTCAAACAAGACTATGTTCTCAGAGACTGGTAAATGTGTGTGTATGAGCCAGAACCCTAACCCCACAGGGTACACATTAGCATCAGCAAGCCACCCCCACTGGAGCTTAAACCAATGTAGATACAATTGCAGGATGAGGCCCTACAGAATATATTATTTCAAAATATGAATGGAAAGGTGGCCATACATGCATAGCCAATGGAGCTATACACATGAATACGCTTATTCACATGCTCAGGTGTTTGCAAAAAGAAAAAAAAAAGTCAAGGTCTTAATTTTCCATGCTTTGTTCTTTGGCTATTGCACTTTTGCCACATTCAAGTAAGATTAGGCCTCAACTGGAGCACTGTATCCAGTTCTGGGCACCTCATTTCAGGGCAAATTAGAGAAGGCCAGAGAAGAGCAACACAAATGATGGAAGGTCTGGAACATTTGTGAGGGAAGATTGAAAGATCTGGGTTTGTTTAGTCTGGAAGAGAGGAAACTGTGAAAGGACATAACACTTTTCCAGTACCTAAAAAGTTGTCATGAGGAGGATGGAGAAAAATTGTCCCCTTAACCACTGATGATAGGACAAGAAGCGATGGGCTTAAATTACAGCAAGGGAGGTTTAGGTTGGACAATAGGAAAAAATTCCTAACTGTCAGGGTGATTAACCACTGGAATAAGTTTCCTAGGCAGGTTGTGGAATCTCCATCATTGGAGGTTTTTAAGAGCAGGTCAGACAAACACCTGTCAGGGACGGTTTAAGAGGGTCCGTGGCCCTGCCATGAATGCAGGGGACTGGACTCAATGACCTCTCATGGTCCCTTCCTGCTTCTATCCCTGTCGTGGTGACATAAGAAGCAGAGGGATGGGAGAGGGGGAAATCTAAAAAATGTAATACATTTTCACATTGATATAAAAATAAGGATAAAAAGGTGATTTATATCATGTCCTGTTGATTCCAATATGCTTTAGAAGCTACAGCAGGTACTATGCCAGTTAACTCCGTGAAACTAGAATGGCAGTAAATAAGACCTGTGGGACAGAGTCAGGTTGGCCAACCAGTACTGAAATACATTAAAGCAGTGATAGTGGACAAAGACTCCATGGAAAAGGAGTAGAGGAAAGAGAAGTAGTGTTTCCACCAAAGTAGAAGAAAAAACGACCAAGATGACAAGAACTTGTCACTGCTGTCTCCTGGTATTAAGGAGAGGGAGAGATCAACATTATCAAAAGCAGCTGAAAGATGAATGAAGAGGAGAGGGTTTCAAGACTCCACCAGGAGGAGACCATTAGAAACTCAGAGAAATCTCTATGGAGAAATTCTAAGAGATTCAAAGGATGTTAGAAGGGAGGATGTAGAGACCCCATTTGTAAGTGGCTCATTCGGGACTTCAGATGTAGCAACCTAGGCAGTATGCAAGCCTTAAGCTTTTTGTGAGACCTCTGACTAGATAAACAAGCTGCACTACATTCGTATTTAGAAGTATTATGGAATCTAAAGCTTTACTAGGTGTACTAGGTGTATCCATAGTTAACTGGGTGGGTTTATGCCCATTCAATCTGCCCACCAAACATACTGATTAGGAAAGAGAAACTCAGGTTCAGTTTTACAATCAGAGATGAAGCAGTGACTCATGCACAGCCCTGGAACCGAAGTACAAGTGTTACTCAAAATGTGCTGGGGACAATGCAATGGATGTCTGCTTCTCAAGGCAAAAAGCTATAGGGGAAAAAGGCTACTTAAATTAACAGAACCAGTCCATTGGGTCACTTCTCCAAGTAGCTCATAATAGGGCTTTGACAGGAGAGCAAATCAGCCTGATATTTTTAGCCACTCTGGAATTTGAATCAAGATTTTGTTTTTAAATCAATTGAAAAGGTAGAAAAGAGGACTTCTCTACAGAAACACAAACATATCTGAAAACAAGTTATTTTTTGGATCTACTTTTAGTTGGATTAGGGTATTTCCTTAATTTAAATCCTTCCCACCTTAATACTTATGTTCTCTGGAGCCATTTAATTAATTGTAAATTAAAGGCTAAACATTTTTAAACCAGTTAAGCTCGGCATCAAAATAGGCATTACTATTTAAGTGGGGACCGGAGAAAGGTTCCATGGAGTTTGAAAAATGACAAACATCTGAAAGCCAGGATATAAAGCATTAGGCAGTCCTTAAACCACTGGAAATTACAGCTATAGAGCAATCATACCGTACGTGCATTGTGCTGCTCATCTTGAGCCTTTCCACCTGCTCCTTCCTTCGGTGACAGCAGCCACTCACTGGCTCCTATGGAGAGAGTCTGTGAGGGCAGCTGCAGCCACCAGAGAGAGCAGGTACGGGCCAGACTTACAAGTACCACAAATGGTGAGGAGGGGGATGTCGGAGAGAGGTTGCTTCTGGCAAGAGTCTCTTTAGGGGAGAGGAACATATTTGCTCCACAGGCAACTCTTTAGTAGCAGCTGTAGAAATCTACAATCCCTCTCGGCGTCTCAAGTTCTGCCTCCCACTACATTCTCCCGTCCCTTCCCTGGACACTCGAAGGCAGGCTCCAGGGCAAGGATGTCCCTTTAGGTCCCGCAAGTCGGGTTCTCGGGGGATTATTTTTATGGAAACACAAGCAAAGTTTACTGGGATGCCGCCTGTCTGTGGTACTGCTCTTACAAAGAGCTAACAACAGATATGTCAGAGGAGCACCAGCAGGATCCAACTCATACCAGATGTGGAGGCAGGGGGCGCTAAACAAATTTGAATATTTCCGAAGTAAAAATGTGGCACTTCAATAGGACCCCTGTTATCCATTCCAAAAGGGAATTCCCACGAGTTACTACAATCTTCAGCTGTTGATCACCCATCCAGAAAGGCCTTTGAATAGTAGTATCACAAGGAAGATAGGGACAATCAGAACATTAAACTTTTGTCAACCCTTCTTCAAGGTAACTGGGAAAGGTCCTGCGCACACGCTAGAAAAGCAGCAGCATGAATATTGATGTCATTAAATGGTTCAGTGGATTCATTATTTAAACAGTTTGCCCAGCTGGCGTGGAGAGGGCCACCCCAGCTCAACAACGATTTCAAACACTACTCCATGCGGAGTGTAAATTGGGCAATTTCAGTTCATATTTTCTTCAAAAGCGTAAAGCATATGCATGTTTGAATTCAAAATACAAATCAGTCTGTTACAAAGCAGGTATGGCACCAGATTTATTACTAGTGCATGTAGGACAGCAAGGCAAGCTTTTCAAATTAGTAGATTACATCTGAATTTTGTGCCGATGAGTATCAAGTCAATCATGAAAAGTTAATGTCATTTTTCACAGCCGGGGGGGCCAGACTACAGCAGAAGAGACCACCACTGGGGGAGGTGAAGATGCATGACTTTCTTTCTAGCCCTCTGACTTGTAATGTGACCTCAGAGGTCCAGGTAAATAAGGATGGGTCTCTTCAAACATTACCTATTTCTCTCCCTTCTCTCAGAGTCTCCTGTACCTGCTCACAGGAGAGTTCATGCATAGAGATAGAAACTGAAACAGTAGTTTTAGTGGCACAAGCTCATCCTCCCCATCTATTCTGCTTCCTCAGCACTTTGACCACAATGCATTATGGACCCTACAGACTAGAGCTACCAATCTTCTCCCCAAGCAGTATGTAGCAACATCAGACTCAAAAAGCAGGAAGAAAGAGATACTCAGAAAAGGAGCCAAATTCATTATATTGTCCAAAAATAATATTACTTGCGGGGTACATCCAGTAAAGCCAAGTATGTAAAGACTCAAGAAACAAACATTCTCCTTGACTGGAGGCCAGTACCCTACATCCTGTGACAGCCTCACTGTTCACATAACCTAGCTTCCAAAGATTTGCCTGATTCAAAATGAACTAAAACACTAATTCTGGAGGTAGCATGAGAACAGCAATTTGTAAAAAATATATATATTTTAAACTTAGCACTCGTGGACCATCCTATCTGTTTCTCTCTCCAAATACTTCCACACTGAGAAGAAAGGCAGCAAAAACTATACACATGCACTCTCTACCAGTGCCAGGAAAATTTTCAATTCCATGTTTGCTAGAGGAAGAGGGATACAGCCAAGCAGAGAAATAAGCTGGGATCGGGGAAGAGGAAGGAGTGAAACTGAGGCTATATACACATGGCAGACTTGTCCCGCAATACGTTGTTGCGGGACAAGCAACACGCTATAAATATAAACCCTTTATCGTGTCCACACAGCACTCCTTGTAGCGAAAACGTGCGTTCACATGCTCCTTTGAATTTTCATTACGAGGAGCAGTACATGGTGGGCATCTGTCCCACCATACACAGCCGCAGCCACCCTTTGGGCTGGCAGCAGGGCTGTTTCCCCTGGCTCGCTGCCCCGGAGGTGCCCCCCAGGGCTGGACCCCACTGCCTGGAGGTTCCCTGAGACTGGAGCCCCACCGGGAGTGTTCCCCGGAGCCCAGCCGCTTGGCTTGGGGGGGGTGGCAGGGGTTGCTGCCCCGAACGGGCAAGCCGGGCAGCTCCAGCCATCGGGGCTCCTGAGGGCTAAAGCCCCGCTACTTGTCAATTTCACCGCTCTGTTAGAACAGTGAAATTGACAAGTTTGACAGCTCCGCTGTCCCAGAGCGGCCTCGATTGGCACTCTGGGACATTTCTGGAGGCTATCAACAGCTGAAGAAGCGTACACATGGGCTTCCGCGGTAAGCCTACCCCCCCTCGTTATGGGTGGTTTACCTGTTGCGCGGCCTGTGTGTACTCACAGCCTTATCGCCCGGTAAGGAAACTTACCGCACGATAAGGCTGTAGTGTGGACATGGCCTCAGAATATCGCATGTCTCTTTCCAAGTAAAGCATTAGTGTGGACATAAAGCCTGGTGCCATCTGGAATTCCCATTGCCTACGCAGCTGGCACATGAATTCCAGGGCAAAGCCTCTGTCACAAGTGTTTAAAATGCCACGAGGCAAATTTTGTGTATTTTGCTAATATTAAAAATCCAAAGGTGGTAGCCGTTCTATTGATATTTCATTCAGCCTTGAAATATCCTATTCTTCTGCATTATAGATTCTACAAGTAATTTATTTTTATTTTTTTTTGGTCAGGGGAATATATTCATTTTTCAACATCAGTCACCACAATCAATAGCTCGGGTTATTGTCCATACCGGGACTGGTAAGTTTACATGGCCATTTCGCAAGGCTAGTTTAACCGAAAAGAATACACTTATTGAAAGAGGTACAGATGAGCACAAGAAGAGTAAACTGGACTGCTGGAAATGAAGGAAATGAAGCAAGTCAAGATTCATTGTAGAATTAGGTTTATATTTATATAAAAATTTATAATAATTTATATTACAACTGTGCTATGCGGACCACGTGGTGGTTGGCACGGTAAATTCTCTGGTGTAGACAAAGATTTTGCAGCTAAGTTCTCATTCTTCAAAGCCTATCACTAAAGACACTAGATCCTACTGTGGTAGGCTTTTATGCTGAAAGGACTTGTCTCCTAATGGAAAATATCTGTAAAGAAATGAAAATATTCTATATTCTTACGAAATTTGTTTAATTAAGAACAGAATTAGACAACAGCATAGATTTTTAACACACATTAAACAATTGAGGAAAAAAAGCTATACATTTCATGTCAAGGCTATTTAAAATCCATGTATCAACAGGACGGTATTGAAAAGCTACATAGTTTACAAGACAATATAATCAGTAACATTTAACAATGATTTTTTCCTAAATTTGAGTATTTTTGCAAACTTTTGAACTGTGACCTGAGCTAGGAAAAGAAATTAAAATCATTTAACAAGTGTGCTTTTCTGAGACAAGCATCATTGAAGAACAGTGCCACAACTATATAGAAAAATAAATGCTTTTCTGCACCACACTTCATAGGACAACTGTTTATTGTCCAATGCGACTTCTCCACAGATGGTTCTATGACAAATCCTATTATCACAAGATACAAAATGACACCTTGCCAACTGTTTTTTGCAGGTCAGCTTTGTCACATATAAGCTGTGATCAAAATGGTTCCATCAAAAGACAAGTATAATTCTACAGTTTAGTAAAGAAGCGGTTAGGACAGCAGATTTTAAAAGTCTATTTTTAGCAAAATTCTCTTACAGAAATAACAGGGTAATGAGAGGGAAAAGACATCTTCCAAATCCTTAATCCTTTCCCAAATAAGAGGCCAAAAGATGGAGGAAAGGGAGAAATGGAAATTAGATGGGTTTTTCAAGAAGCCTTTAATGTTAAATATAGAAGCATTAAATTAAATCATGGCTGTTGAGTATTTCAAAGTACTAAACTGCTGTTTTCTAAAAGAGGTTCTCAGTTTTATGTCTCTGCAATATTTCACCCTATCCCCAGAATTCAGAAACAATAGAGGTAGGAAGTTTGAAAAAAAAAAAAATCAAGTGCATTTGTTCAAGTTTTCTGAATTAAAAAAAAAAAAAAAAAAGTGACGTTCAAGCTGGTTGCCTAAGAAGTTCTATTCTGAATGTTGCTGGGGCAGAAATGAGAGAATAGCAAAAATGAAAACCTGCACCTATAAAATAGCCATGCTAAACATTTGAAACCACAGAGTATATAAGATGATTATACGTAAAACTGAGTGGGACTTTGCAGAATTCACACCCAGTAGTGTCAGAAATGCACACAAGCATATGAAGAAGCAATTCTAATTGGGAATGCCATTAACTTTGAAGATACTATACTGAAAATACTAAGAACTATACTGAAAATACTAAGAACAATTTTGAAGTAATTCTCATTTTGTTCGTTAGTAACAGAAGTTCTTCTCTTTAATACGTTGGGTAGGGCACCATTACTTGTAATCATCCAACGACACAAATTTACCTGAACATACCAATTCTCTACTGTTTACCTAGTAGTCAGAAAGTTTAAATAAGCAAACCTGCAGCCAGCCGAACATGTACACTCTGGACTAAGTGCGACTTCCTGCTTTGCTATCAAAATACACAACGAACACTACCAGACTGGTTTCTCTGATAGATTCAGGTTGTTTACTGAGTCCAGTCTTTTGCACAAATATGAAAAGCAAACAGGTTGGAATTGGGTCTCAGCCCATTTCAAGAAATCTGCTTGGCCGCAGCTTCAGGTCTCACAGATCTGAAGATGAGCAGGCTGAAGACAGGAGCAATATAATAGATGGCGCCATGAAGGCTGCTCAAAAGATACTTTGCTGGTGGCTGCACCATTTTTATATAGACTTAGTGTCGGGGTGGGGATAATCATAGTTTAATATCCTCTGATGGCAGATGCATTACCCTGACAATAAAGACAACTCTACAAGGTATTGTTACCCCAATCTCACAGAGGGCTAAATTGGGCTGGGCTACTGACCCTCTAGGCCTGGACTCCTGTGACACCGCTAATTCCCCATTGGTTTGACCCGTAGCTGCAGGAGCATGGCATTGAAGGGGCGTGGCCTCCCTCTGATGGGCGGGGAGGGAAGGGCTGACTCCTTACACTAGAGGTTCCCAACCTATTCGGCTCGAGGGCGACAAATATCGTTTTTAGAACCCTGAGGGGCCACGAGTCTATTTAATTAAACATACTTTAAAATTCAATTAATTAAATTCAAATTAATTTTAATTAAAATAACAATAAATTGAATTTAAATAACATTTTAATTAAATAGACTCGTGGCCCTTCAGGGTTGTAAAAATTATATTTGTGGCCCTCAAGCTGAAAAGATTTTTAAAATTTGAAAAAAAAAAAAAAAGTATTTGTCATTAGTGCCTTATAAATTAACAATAAATTTCACTAATATGATCTCCTCATTGTCTATATCATGTCTTCCTACAGTGTGGTACAGAGACAAAACCTTGGGTCAGAGGGTAAACTTGAAGAAAAGGGTCTGATTTTTCAGATGTTTCAAAGTGTGTTGCACACTCAGTCTATACATATGAACTACAGTACATCTAAAGAATGATATTGTGGGCTAGCAGAGCATGATTGCTCTGTTCCTCCCTAAAGCCCCCAAAGGATAGTTTAACCCTCCGTCCTATCAGGGAAGACCTAGTAAGCAGTTACACGTAGCAGAAGAACTGTTAGGATTTGACGGAAGTAGGACTGCAGGGATGACAGACAAGGGAGAGAATAATGAAATTTCCCATGAACTAGATACTATGGTGACAAGTGTGTTAAAAAAAAGTGCAAGGAAGAGTCAAAGCAGCACTGCTTCCAGAAAAGCCAGAACAAGATCAGAATTCTGCATGGTCAATGGAAAAGGGCCTGATCCTGTACAGCAGGAAACAAAATTAAAGCGTAATCCCCTAAAATTGTATCTCCCCAAATTTTCACATTTTGACCCCTACTCATATCATTCCTGTGACAGTCTATAAACTTTGACATATATATCTTAATGAACCCTAATGTCCAATCTCATTTTATTTCAAAGTGAACTGTATTATTTATATTTTAAGATATGGATCATCTGTCACACTGAACAGAACATTGAAAAATAAATATTGCAATCATTATTAGTGACTTTTTAATTAGCAGGCTTGGGGCATTTTAGTGATAGTCTTTTCATGAACTAGTGAGGGCCATACACTGAGGCTTGAAGTAGTTAAAACTGTTCAATATTTTTTTTAAAAAGCTTAGCTCAAACTTTGGTACCCCAAAGAATATTCTAACTAGACTACTAAAAGCTATATATGACACCAAAAATTGCCTTTATTGACCACTAATTGACTTATTAGTTCAAGCAACTTTGGTCTTCAAAACAAACAAGGAATCTTGCGGCACTTATAAAGACTAACAAATTTATTAATTGCATGAGCTTTTGTGGGAAAAAAATCCCTCTTAATCAGATGTTTGAAGATGGAGAATTTACACTTTGCTGTATATATATAATTTTCCTCCCAATCTGCAAGTCACAGGATCCAATTTCAGCAAATCACAGCAGTTTAGATTTTGCTGAACTAGAGTAACATGGCTACCCCTTTGGAATTTGATCTTCAAAAACCCTCCATTCAGAAAAACAGATTTAAAATATTGTTTTTTCCTGTGTTCAACTATTCTAAAAACTAAAATGAAAAAGTCAGCTTTTTTACACACCCAGAATATTCTACGCCGTGAATGTAATTCTGACTTGATTTATGACCAATTCATAGCAGAACAAACCTCAGAGTTGTTAACTGACTGGTCAACCAAAGAACCTTATTTGGAACTGAAAAAATACCATCAGGCAGCAGCAGAGACCAGAAAAATAAAATAAAAGCAAATACTGTACAGCATCGTGGTAAATGTAAGTTACTAAAACAAGCTCCATTCCCAAAATGTTCATAACTCGGAGGTTCTACTGTACTACACACTTTACTGTTACTCACCTGAATATAACATTCAAACAACATACCAGAAACAACATTTATGCACTTTTATGGTTAAGATATTAGGTTGTATTGCCCTCTAGTTTATATTTGATGTTCTGGTTTCTATTGAGAGAGACAGAGAGCAACAGGATGCGAAATAGAGAACAAACAAAAAACCTGAGACTGTTGAATTTCTCAGCTTGGAATGGTTGAGATTTTATTCTTCCCCTTTACATTAATTTAGTTTGGGGGGCATTTTAAAAAAAAAGCAAGTGTGTTAACATGCCGGGGGGGGGGGGGGGGGGCTGTGGATGTGGAGATTGCTACATCAGGGAAAAGAAACTATCTGTACTTTTTCAAATGTCTGTAACTATGCTATGTCTATGTAATATTTCCACAACCATGCCCAAGGCCCTTCTAGGATCAGGGTGCTGCCCCCTCACAACACCTTTTCTCTCATCACTAGAGCTGGAAAAAGGCCAGGAGAGGGCAAGTGGGAAACCAGTGGTTCTGCAGCCCCCACTTTACCATTAGTACTACTCCTTCAAAGTATGTTTACACCTAAAGGTAGTGGGGGGCACTGTCCTTTGAAGATCATATTACTCCCATTCCCTTTTCAATGCTTTCCCCAGTTCAAATACACCATGGAATTCAGCAGCCGATTTCAAACTGCTGGACACAGTGGTTTTCAAACGTTTTTTCTTGGGATCTAGTTGAAAAAAATCATTTACAACAATGACATCTTTGTGCGATGCACTCCAGTCTTTTGCTGGCGGCAGCAGGCGGTGCCAGAGGGTCTGAGACTCAGCACTGGGTCGCAACCTGTTTGAAAACCCCTGAGTCAGAGGATACAATTGTGTGACTTTTGAAAGATTGCTCCCGGAGAGCCTGGAACCTGACAGTCACAATATTGGCTTTTAGTTCTAGGAGTTAAGAAACTTGGCAGTGAAATTGTGCTGGAATTGAAGCGGGAGCTTGGGGGTGTGAAGGAAAGAAAACAAGTTAGAATCACATACTTTGAGATTGCTATCACCCGCCAGGCCTGGGGGGAAGATGCTCTATACACGCTCAACACTGGAACACAGATTCAGCTTTTCCTACAGTATTCATTAGGAATCAGGAGTCATACATGTGACTAACTGCTCAGGTATGTACTGCCTGTGGAACCGAAGTGATTTATCCTGACGCCTAAATATATGTATTTCCACTACACACATTATGGTCTTCCTGAAAAGCTATTCGGTAATTTTTTTTAAAGCTAAATCTTGGCCTAAAAGAGATATTATTCATTGGTCATTATTATACATTATGCTGTAGTGCTTTCTATCATATCACTTTAAACAAAGACCAGAGATATGTATGTGGCCTTTTTAACCAAACCAAACCACTGAAATCCATAGTTACTCTGGTGAAGCCTTCCAGCTGTGCTGTGGAATTAATGTTTTTCTCCTTACTCATTAGAAACACAAGCACAGGTGTTAGCACAGTGGTTTTCAAACCTTTTTCTTGGGACCCAGTTGAAAAAAAATCATTTATGCCCAGGACTCAACAATCACATCGTTGACCAATGCATTCCAGTCTTTTGCTGGCAGCAGCCGGACGTGCTGCAACCCAGTGCCTGAGGGTGTGCGACCCAGTCCTGGGTCCCGATCCTAAGTTTGAAAACCATTGAGTTAGTATGTAGTATCTGCTCTGAGTTTGCAACATAACCATTAAATAATTTAAAGCAACATTTTCGGCCTATATCCATATACTAGTTTATGGCATCCAACAGTAGGAGATGAATAATCATCCAGCTGGATCTATGCACCTGTAAAAGTATAACAAAATAGGCAACACAAATGTGTAATCATTTTACTGCTAAGCCCACATGCAATGAAGGTTGATTAAAAGGCGGGATAGATCATTAACAGTATCCCTGTCCAACAAGCACTGGGGAAGATAAATGCTTTGAGAAGGGCTTGACAAACCCTGGGCGTCAGGTCGCCATGGCAACCTGAGTTTGTAGCATGGCTGCTAGCTCTGCTGAGGAAATGCAGGGGAGGAGCGCCGTCTGATGCCTAGCTGGGAGCCAATTTTGTCAAGCCCCGACTTAGAGAGACTATTTTCTATTTTAAAACAGAGATGAAGAACAATGCTTAAATATAAATCAGATGCTCTTGTACACTATAAACTTACCCCACCCACACCGACACTGATGGAATAGGCCCGCACTATAACAAAACCTATGCACAGAAATAGTAAGCATCTTTCCCAAGCTTCCCAAAACAAAGTTTTAAAAGGTAATGGTAGCACCTGATGGACATTATTTTGTGATGTCTTGTATCAGCATTAACAGTGGACCCCAGCTGAATACCTTATATGAGGGTAGAGTGATGGACTTAAAGGATGCCAGAGTTCTGTTCTACAGACAGTGAGATATATTATTGCTGCTTGAGAATCAGTCGGGTAAGTTTATAAAGCACTTTGGGCGGAGTGTTATGTCACTGTAGAAGTGTATAAGTAGTATCTATTCAAAAAAGGATATTCTTACTATATAAAAGGGATTTTGAATCAGGCCCCTGAGGTTCAGGTGTCTGCCAGGTCTGTCGCTCACCTTGTAGGCTGTCAGAACAGATCCTTGACTAATAACTTCGTTAGACTTTAAAAGTGCCACCAGACACATTGTTTTATCTCACAGTTTGACCCCTTCAGCCCCAGATTCCCTCTTTTTGTACCAAATCCTTCCCAATACGTTCCTCCTTCAAAACGCTTCTTAAATTCTAGGACAGCAGCTGGGTCCTGCTCTGGGGTAGCCATTTTGGAAATACATAGTCAATTGATGCAGTGTTCAGCTCCTTTCTCTCTATAAGATTTGAGCAATAGGTTTCTAACTCCCAGCTAAAGGTTACTATGCCACCTGCACCTTGACATATTCCTCTAGTCACCACATCAGTTTTGCATCCAGCAAAGCTTCTGCGTCAATTTTATAAAGCATCTAGTTCATCTGGTAGCAAAAATAACCTTGTTCATGTGATGAGACAGTGCCGATTTGCAGAGTCTGCAGAAACTGTCTCAAGCAACAGCACTAAAAGGTGTAAAGTGCCCCGTTTTCCTCTGTAAGGTGTTAATTTTGAAGCATAACAATGCCAGTTCAAAAGCCAACATTAATAGTTACTGATCATTTCTGCAAAAACATCCAGATAGTGTTGGATGCACAGAGAACATGAGAGTTTTATGTTTGACTCAGTTTAGTCACTAACCTTTGTGCTGCTACCTACCCAACAGCAAGGTATTAACTTCTTTCCGGAGACCAGGAAGATGAAGTGACTGGGCATAGGTCTGGCAGACATGTTTGGATTGAGTGAATGGAGCACCAAGAACTGTGAATGTGTGTTTTCACGGTAACTGCATTCACAATGAAGTACAACAGACAACCCAGACCACTAACTTTTAACAAGCATCAGCCAGGGGGACTTCTTGGATGTGGATGGGCAATTGCTCATCCAACCAAAATCCCTTTCCCCCAACTGAACAAGGGTGGGAGCAGTACACATGAAAACAACGTGACTGTGACTTGAGACAAAAGACTACGGCTATGTACACCTAACAGACTTGTCCCGCAATAAGCTGTTGCGGGATAAGGAAAGCGCTATAAATATAGCGCTTTGGTGTGTACACACGTTCTCTTTATATCACAAAGGAGCGTTCACCCGTGTGAACGCTCCTTGCGATACAAGAGCAGTGCATGGTGGGCACCTGTCCCACCATGCACTGCCCCCAGCCAACCCCCTAGTCAAGCTGCAGGGCTTCAGGTGGCGGCGAGGACCGCGCGCTTAAGCGCCGCAGCTTCCGCTGCCATCCGAAGCCCCGAACCCTCACCGGTTCGGACCAGCCACCTAGCTCAGTCCAGGGGAGCCGCCGAACCTGGCAGCTCCCATAACAATCAATTTCACTGCTCTAGCTGAGCATTGAAATTGACATATTTGACAGCTCCAATGTCCCAGAGTGGCCTCGATTGGCACTCTGGGACATTTCCGGAGGCTGTCTAACGCGCAAAATGGGTACACACGAGCATTACCGCGGAACAGCTGTTCCGCGGTAGTGCTACCACTCTCGATTTGAGTGGTTTAACTGTTGCGCGGCAAGAGGGTGTTGCCGCGCAACAGGGGAGTGATCGTGTGTACATGGCCTAAAAGTGTTAGGAGACTGAGATAAGTAATCTGCTCTCTCAGGAGGTGCACTAAGCCAATCCAGGACTGTTAGTAGGGCTAGGGAGGTTTGCAATCTGCCCTTCAGGCCGGGGCAAAGAGGGACAGAGCTAAGCAAATGAGGAGATGCTGATGAGTAAGGAGAGAGAGATGTTTTAGGCTTTACCTTTTAACCCAATGTCCCTAAATATTGAATTCTAGCTGTTTTCAGAAGACTGACCTGAGTTACTGAAAACATCTGCTGGTTGCGTAGCTCTCAAGGATCGGTTTTCAATGGGAATTCAATTTGGGCTCATCTAGATCTGCTGGTGGAGCCAGGAAGCCAGTCTCCTGGGAATGGAGCAGCTCCCCATTGAGGCCACTGGACCTAATACTAAGGGTATGCTCCCAGAAAGTCTATGAAGATCAGGACAAAGCACACCCCCTGGATCCATGACAAGCTGCAAGGGAGGTGAGGCACTAAGAATTCCAAAATATCGATTTAGAAGCTTCCACGGAAGTGAATCAGTAGAACTGTGAAGTGCTGTCTTTTCTTTCTGTGATTGTCAGTGTTTAGCCCCAACTTTCAATCAACTGTCTTTCTGCCCAGACAGAAACTAGCCACTAGTACTGGCTTCTCTGCCCAGAAGGAAAACAAAGCGTAAAAACAGTGGTCTAAGGTCACCCTACTGACTGCAAGTTAACTTTACCAAGACCCTGATCTCGCAACGGAATCTGAATAGACAGACTCTTAATGCCTTAATGACTGAGATCAATGTCACTGTTACACCACAAAAGTGTAAGGCCCTCCTCGTTGGTCATGGAGCCCTCTGCAGTATAGAGGCTTAAAACATGAACTTCTTCAGAGCCATATGGTGTTTGCAATGTTTGAGTGCAGAACCTCATTGCTACCAATAATAGGTTTGTTATAGATTGTAGGTGAAATATTCCTGCCCCAGCCTAGGGGACTTAAGTGTTCATTTGGTTTTCTTCCCCACATAACATCTCTGGCTAAGTCTGTACTTTCTCTCTTCCAGATTGCTTGAAGCCTGTACTTTTCAGGGTAATTTTTAAAACTTACTCTACATGGATTTAGGGATTATGATTTTTTTATGATGTATACAGCCACTCAAGGTTTTTAATAGGTTCTTTTTCCTGGTTTTTTTTATTATTTAATGTCCACAATATCAGCAATGTTAAACCTGGTTTGACTGGAGAACTTCCTGGATGTCTCAGGGATATTAATACTGCATTCTGACGCATGACTACAGCTCAGGAGGACACACCCTAGCTCAACTAAAAATAGCAATGGGATGTGGCTTTCAGCATGAGCGGCACGTGCACATCAAGCTCCTTAGATACCAACTTGCATTGCTGAAGCTGGTTCTGCCATTTACATGGATACTTTTAGCTGGACTAGTATGCACTCACACCTCACACTGCAGTACAGACCTACACTCTGGACATCTGCACTGTGCTCTCTCACATCTCAACAGACTTCCTTTATACACATTATTAATGGCCAATGTTAAACAGAGAAACCACTGAAACAAACCCAAAAAGTAAACAGTTCAATAGCCAAAAATTCTGCTCTCAGCCTTCAGTCATTTGAGAATGAGTTCAACTAGAAGCCCACAATTCATCACCTAATCTTCAAGGATAAACGACAAATTTCCAATAAAAAGTAGAGAACAAACAGGGTGTGGGGTTTTTTTTTTTGTTAGTGGGGAGGCTAGGGTTGGTTTGTTTGTTTGTTTGTGTTGTTGTTATTTTATTGAACAAAGCCTCCAGGGCATTTTTTTAAATAGATCATAAAAAACGTAACTTCAATTGTTTTTCCTTTGAAGGTCACCCGTATGATACCTTTTTACCAGTCTCAAACAAGGGGATACACAGTCTTTTGATTTTCCGTAGCCGAGTATCAGGAGCTCTCTCTAGGGATACATCTATACTGGAGCCTTAGGTCGACTTAAGGATGCTTAAGTCAACCTACAGAACGCTGTGTCCACACTGGGCTTTTATTAACTCGACTTAAGCGCTTCCTTAAGGCGACTTAACAACACCTCTTACGGTCGACTTAAAGCTTAAGTCAATCTTATTAATTTGACTTAATCCAGTGTAGACGGGGAAAGCCCTTAAGTCAACCTAATTAGCCTCCAAGCCTTCGCCCAGGGCTACCCACAATGCACCACTCCATCGACCTAGCACCTGCCAGTGTGGACGCAGGCAATCAATGGGCTTTTTCAATGTGGACTCTAAGTCGACTTCAAGTCAATCTTG
>ML685755.1:56619493-56638213 GCA_007922175.1 Pelusios castaneus
CATGTCAGAGAGAGATTATGATAGAGACACTGTGCAGTGCAGATCGAAGGTGAAGGAGCTAAGAATAAGCTATCACCGAGCAAAGGAGGCAAACCGCCGTTCGGGATCAGCGCCTGCTACATGCAGGTACTACAAGGAGATCGAAGCCATCCTCAGTGGGACCCCATAACCACTGCAAAGAGTCCTGTAGACACATCGGCCTCCCCTCATCCAATGAATGCCAGAGCCGAGCAGGATGAGGATGTGATTGATGAGGAAGTGGAGATGGAGGATGACCTGGAGGAGAACGCAACAGCGTCTAGCCAGGAGCTCTTCTGCACCCCCGCTGAGACGTCCACCCAAGATATCAACTGCAGTGTGTCCTCTGAGGCGGCAGAGGGGGTTCAGGTAAGTTTCTCTTAAGTGGAGCTATGGCTTCTGCTAAAATGAGGATCATTGTCGGGGCGGGGGTGCTTGCTGTATCAGTCCCCACTGTGCACACTATTTAGTCTGCATTCATTAGAAGTGTATCGACACAAGCAGTAATTGTCAAAAAATCATCTGCATGTAGCTCACTAAAGGTTTCCTCGATGTACCTCCAGAGCCTCCTACACAGGTTAGATGGGAGAGCATATGTGTCTACGCTCCCGTATAAGGATACTCGGCCTTGCCAGCTGCAAAGCACAGCACTGGGAACCATGTCAGCACGCAATCCGGCAGCGTACGGTCCTGGCTTGCATCCGGTGGCATGTAGGATATTGCTTGGGGCCCTAAGCAATTGTCTGCTTTGCCTACCCAAAAAGCCACCACTGTTCCCCAGCTTGGTGTGCCACCTCAGGAACCAGGCCCATGCATTTTAAAGTCTCCCTCCTATGCCCCATGTAGACCACCAGGGCCCACTTAACTCCTCAAGAACAAAAGTGTGACCTACCTGCTCATTTTGCTCACCCATCATCCCTCAGAGCCTGGAGACTTCAGTGTGTATGTCCCCTTCCTCAGTACCTGACAGAGCCCCGGGTCCCTACCCAGGTCAGTCTTTCTGTGGCCCACATGGACTGCACTGTGAGCTCTGTGTGTTTGCTCTCCACCCCCCACGCTTTTCTCTTTGAACCCAGAAGGTGACTGGATGCAGTTTCAGCTGGGCCCCAAAATGCCTATGGCAAGCTACACCCTGAGGTTGGCAGCTGCGTGTGTCACATTCCAGTTAGATGCACCTGCAGTCCGTTGGTAGAGGAGCGTCCCCATCACAGGCACTATGACGGCTCTCCTGGTCCTGCCCAGTCCCTTCTGACACGTGTTGGGGTCCTTTCCTGAATTCAGTCCTTCCTGCCTGCCTGCTCATGTGCATTTAGAAACAGTACATTTTCAGAAGCCTTTGCCCTCAGCCCGTTCGCCCGCTGCTTTCGTCCCCAGTCGTGGAACTTTGTGCATATGCTTGTCCGAAGCCTCTAGACCTCCTTCGCTGTTCTGATACCTTTGTGCTTCAGTATTTGTAATCTGGCATATCAGCATGTGGCAGGGTATTCTTGGCCTTTAGAGCTCCTCTTCAGAGCCCACAGTTATACTGCTCCCTGCCCCATGTTGCGGCAAAGCTACAGGAAAGGGGCAGCAAAGTCTGGGGCTGCCTAAGGAGGCCTTATGGAAATAACCAATCAGCACTCAACCAACTCACATAAAAGGAGCTGCAGCATCTTAGTGGGTCACTTCCTGGCTGGGGTCAGAGAGCTCCTGTCCTGTCCCCCTGTTACTCTCCCGTGGGAAGAGACCCAAAGAAGAAGCATCCATGAACTGAAATTGAGGCATCCGTTGGTGCTGTGTGTAGGGTCCCTGGGTAGGAACCTGGAGTATTGGGTGGTCCCAGGTTCCCCTACCAGCCATGGTGGTATAAACTCCAAGAAAGGAACGGGCTTTATTTGAGAGCCCAAATAAAGGGCCCAGAGCTGGGACTGAAGGCCATAGAGAGGGCAACAGGACTATTCATTCATTAGACTCTTCACTATGCTGGAAGTCCTTCCTGTGGATTTGATGAGAGGAACAAGCCATGACTCACCAAGGTTTTCTGGTAGTCTGTGGGGAGTGTGAGGGTGAGAAAAGGACTGTGGTCCACACCTAAGCACAAGGAGCTGCCATTACACAGCACTTTCTCTCAGCAATTTCATGGCTGGGGTTATGTCTGTGCTTTAATATCCGCTTGGCTATGGGTCGTTGGTTTCTACAAGAACTCTAAAAGAAGCTTTATACCGGGGGAGGACTTCCCTGGGGCAAAGGAGGCTGCATTCTGAATCTTGTCCCTCGATCCCCCATCAGAGGGCAAGAAAGGGAACTATTACATTTGGTACACTGGCATTCACAGATACCTGGCTTCCATGCCTAGCCCCAGCAGTCCTATCAAAAGGTGAAGGGGTCTAAAGCCCTTCTCACCTGCCAACAAAATCCTGAGTATTTCGGAATGGTTCCAAAGCGTGTAGCCAACTTATTGCTACAAGCATCTTGTCCCGACCTTATATCCCGGGTTGGGTCCGGTTCAGGTCAAAGGGATTCTGAGCACTGTTTGGTGGGTTACAGAGTCAGGAAACCTTTCATAATGGCATTCCTCTCCCCTTCTTGTCACTGATCCTTATTAGGCCATTTTTCAGAGAGAACAGAATTCCTCTCCAGCACAGGGTTGGTCCTGACCCCTTACTGTGTCTGTCAGCATGCTAACATTATCCCCATACTAACACACCCTCTCAATGAGGCCTTTCTTCAAACATCCCATTGAAAGGTCTTTGAAGCTCTCTTTAGAGCAGAACAAAGTCCATGGAAACATCCCACTTTTTATTTTCTTTGGCACCAGTTTGCTGTGCAGAGCTGGTACAAGGGAGACCAAGTCTAACTGCCTGGCTGATTTTAGTTCACATTATTATAACCTGTCAAGTGTGTAATTAGGAAGCCAAGTGAATTCATGACTCAGAGGTGTTTCTATTACAGAAAGCCTCAGGCCAGACACATGGTCATTTCTTTACACCTATAAAAAGTGGCGTTGCTTGGATTTGATTTCTAGGAGAGAGTCCTGTTTTGATCATATCATGTTCTTGAACTTTTTCCCGAGATAGAGGAATCCAATTTCTCCCACTTTCAAACTTTTGGGAGGGAATGTCTCTCATTTGAATCGCCCAGTTTTTGCCCTCTGGGTTGAGGTGTCTTACATGTTTGTATGTTACTCTTGATCTTGTTAGGAGGTACCTTTGTTCCTTTCTTATTGTGGAGGCTTTAGCTGTCTTACAGTTAAGGTTGCACTGAGATTTGCAGTTAAAAGCTATAGCTCTGTTTAAAAAAGAAAATGAAGTTGGAGGCCAAGTCTACACTGTCAGCGAAATTCAATGGCAGTCAATGGCTATGTCTACACTTAGAAAGTTGAGTCGACCTTATTAAGTCGACTTAGAGAGTCTACACTAGACTCTTAAGTCAACTTGGGGGAGTTGGAGGGGTGCATTGTGGGAAGTGTGCCCGCGTGGCAGCAGAGAAGGTCCCCCCTCCCACAGCCACTCCTTTAAAAGAGGAAGTGAGGTCAGCACCTTCCCCATTGTGCCTGGCAACATGGAGCCTGAGCAGGCCATGGACCAGCCTCTTCTCCAGAGATTTGTGAGCTGCACGACACCTGCCAGCTGTTCGCAAGGCTTCTTTAGCTGTGGAACAGGCTTTGCTGGCAACCCACCAGCGCGGAGGCAGACCACATCCTGCCCCCCACCTTCCTGCCCCAGCAAGCTGCTGCGCTCACAGCACTGCGCTCCGTGCCTCGTCGCTTCTGGGCACGTGAGGCCAGCAGCGACTGGTGGGAGTGGGTTGTCCTCGCCACCTGGGACGACGACCTGTGGCTGCAGCACTTTAGGATGAGCAAGCGGACCTTCCTTGAGCTGGTCTGCGAGCTCACCCCGGTTCTGCACCGCAGGGACACCCGACTCCGACCCGCCCTGCCTGTGGACAAGAAAGTGGCCATTGCCATGTGGATCTGTTTCATGTAGATCACAATATTTATACATATATTTGCCTAACCCCCCAAACCCATCCTGTGTCTTCCAGGACCCCCTGTTGAGAAACCCTGACATATACTGTTAGATATATACTGCTGATTTAAAGTATTTGTTAGTATTTGTGTAGTAAAGATTTTGAAAGAAAGATAGTTCCACGGAACTTGGCATTATGTCTAAATACTTCAGGTTTTCTCACTGTAATGTGTTGGTGCAGAAGGATATTTTACCAATAGAATTAGAATTAGAAATAATGATATGTTTGCTTTATTGAAATGCACCAATTATGTGGCGATGCAGGTTTATGTAAGTGTACCTAAACCAAACACGCTTATAATTATTTAGATACACCAAGAAAGAAAGGTGGGTCTCAAGTGTAGAAGAGGGAATCAAAACAGCTTGTTTACTTTGCAGAGCTAAACTAGCAGTCTATCCTCTGGAACAGCTTGAGTTGACCTTATGAATTGACCTTTTCTGTATGTATATATTTACAGCTAACATGCTACATTTTCCATTTCATACATCTGATGAAGTGGGATTCTGCCCACTAAAGCTCAAGCGATAAATACATTTGTTAGTCTTTGAAAGTGTCACAGGACTCCTTGTTTGTTTTGGTGTAATCTATGTTAACTTCTTCAAAAGTACTCAACCTGTAGTCACTGGATCTGATAAACACCTCTGAAAATCACAGCCCCACAGTGGCTAATGCTGGGAAGTAAAAAGTCCAGGTAACCAAAATTGGAAGCCCTCTTTGAAAATTCTGCCAAAATAACTCACCCAAGATCACATAGTCAGTCTGCGAGAAAGCTTGGAGCACAACCCAACTTTACAGACTCTGAGGCCTATGCCAGACTACAAGACCATCGTTCCTCCATTCTGACAGCAACATTCAGAGATGCTGCTGTAGAGAGTGCATATTTTGTATGTTGCATACTGTTTTATTTGTGGTAATTAATGATCTGTTTCAAATAGATCACAATATTTATACATATATATTTGCCCCAGCAAAAATAGCAAAGGCTGCTAACATTTCTTCTTTTAAGCAGTCCTCCCCAGCAAGGAGAAACAAAACAAAGCACCACATCTTACGTTTTCTAAGCTGATTTATCTGTACAACCAGATAGGTTTCCTGGTTCCATCATTCATTTATTTATTTTAGACATGTATATTGACTCTGTCACAAAGGGACTGTCTTACATCAGCGAAAACAGTCATGTACGGTGCATCTACACTTGCAAATTAAGTTGATTTAGGGCTGCTTATGTCGACTTAATTTAATCTGCGTCTACACTACAATTTCCTTAAATCGATTTAAACTGCTGCTTAAGTCGACTTAAGGAAATTTAAAGTCAACTTTATTAAACCTCGTTTTAAGTCGACTTTACTGGCTAAGTCGACTTAGCCAGTGTGGATGCAGATTAGCCCTAAATTGTCTTTAATTCGACTCCCCCACTGACCTCCCTGCCAGGGTGGCTGGCACAGCCAGAGCCTGGTGTGCCCACCCACAGGGCAGGACACAGCCCTGCCCACCCCACTCCTGTACCCTGCCCCTGTCCCTGTCTTGCTCAGCCCCCATTGTACCCAGGTACAATGGGGCAAATGCTGAGCCCCCTGGCACTTTGCAGGGGGTGCCCCCCCACCACCATGAACCAGTCCTAGGTCCACCTAGCCCTTACAAGTCAACTTAGGCGTCCAGTGTGGATGCTTGAAGTCGATTTGGCAAGGTCCACTTTAAGTCAACTTAATTTTATAGTGTAGACATGCTAAGTCGACTTATTTTGACAAAGTGTAGACATAGCCATAGAAATTTACAATACATAGGCCTTTCAGATGAAAGGTTTGGTAAACCTCTACCTTCTTTAGTAATGACCTAACTGAGATGAAATCTAAAGGAATTGTGAGTGCTCAATAACTCTTAGGGGCCCAGTTCTGCCACTTTTATTCATTTCATGAGTAGCAATTTCATGAGGATTATAGATTTAGGCCCAGAATTAGCTCTCCCCAATCCAGGTTCCATTATAAGAAGGGTCGCTCAATATCTTGAATAAAATCTTTGGGCAAAACTTTCCAAGGACTAATAAGAGTGTTTCCATGGAATTAAAACCAGCAAAAACAAACAATGCCCCCGTTCCCTACAATATCTGATGGGAACCATTCTTATTCAAATGAATAATCTGTCCTTTGTAATCCAAATAATGCAAGGTTGAAGAGAAATTGAAATTCACTAAAAACTGACTGTGAAGAAAAGTGAAACTGATTGGTCGGTTACCATTGGCCAAGTGGAAATTGCATTGGAAAAATGCAAAAAAGAAACACACATCTTAGCTGGCGGCAAATAAATTAGATGTTGAAAATTCTTGCAGGTGTAATCATCTAAGGGACCAGTAGTGACCAAGGTAAAGGCATTTGTTTTTTAAAAATAAATTATTTTTAATTGATTCTCTTTAATTACTGTATAATGCCAAAGCCCAGGTAACGGGTGGGAAGGAATCATATTCCTCTTTTAACAACAACTAGAAACAGTTGGTTTTTTTAATTTTAAAATGTTGCTTTGTTCTGTTGGAATGGATATTAGTAAAGAAGCTTGACTTAGGAGCTGGAAATTGGAATAGCTTTCTTAGGTGTCGAAATAAATTGAGCCGGTACTGTTTGCCAGGTGTAGTAGATGGAAATCAGCCACCATGGGGCACCCTGGGACAGGCTATGAATGTGAGCAGTGGGGCCATGTTCCTGGCCGTCACTGAAGTTATATTATGTTACCGCCTAGCAAAAGGGACTGATGCCTATCCAGGCAGGAAATCTATACATTCCTTGAAATGTCATGAAAGCTAACCTCTTTTCTGGTCCTGTGGGGTTCTTCTTCCGCTCTGCAATTCCATGTTAACAGTCCATAGAAATTAATGGATTTACTTATGTTTGACAGCAGTGTAGATGTGTTCAGCTAAATGGGCCTGCAGTATCTGTAAACGGTTAAAGGGCAAGTGATCTGGGATTTCAGGAGGTTAGATACCACAGCTCTAAATTCCTCTTACTTCCATATTTGCATTATAAAATAACACCATGGTGGGTTCTTTATTCATACCCTCGCTATTACTCCTTACTCAAGGGAGGAAAGATCTTGTCAAATAAAGGCCATGTTGACACGGCAGCCGTTACAGTAGCATAGCTATGGCAGAGCAGCTATGTTACTGTTGCCCCAGAGTATAGAATGGAGATGCTCCCTACGCCAACAGAACATCTACTCCTGGAGTTAGGTTGATGCAGTTCATCTACCACTCCCAGAGGAAGAATTCTTCCGCTGACCTAGCCACATCTGCTCCAGGGGTTAGGTTGACTTAACTATGGTGCTCCGGGCACACCTTTTTCCCCCCCAGCCTTCAGCAGCATACCTCCATTGATCTAATTTTTGAGTGTAGACCAGGCCGTGGAAAGGAACTCAGGATTTGACTTTCTAGGCCCATGACATTGGGAAATTGGGTTTACTGCTGTTGGGTCCATAGTTAGGGCTGGATCCTGGCAATACATTCAAATATCTGTGTACCCCAGTCAATTGCTCTTATGCTTTTGTTGCCTGGGAGAGATGAGTTGTAAATATGTGGATCTGAATCTCTTAGATTTGCACAGTTGAATTCACAAATTTTCAGTGTGAAGCACATTCTCCAGGGGCATAGAGCTAGCATATGAGGGCTCCTATATCTGCTGTTTAGTATAGGACATGAGTAAATGAAAGGGAAATGACCAGGATGCCGCAACCCTGCACCAAATTCTTGCAGTGATTTCAGCTCTTTGGGGCCATTTTTGAATGCTGCTCTAGCTTACACTGGATAAGCCCGACACACAACAGCTCTGGGACTGGATGCGGTCAGACATAAACTTTAGGCTACCCCTCTCCTACCTGTGCTGAATAGATCCCATGAGCTGACGCTGTATATTTTTCTCTTTGAGCAAAACCAAGAACACACCAGGAGCTGCCCATCCTCCCTTCTGAAGCAGAAGTTCTCTTTTTAACAGGAAGAAGATAACTCTCGAGTTAGCAGGTTACAATCTTAGCGCTATCATTATAAAGCAAAGCGCCGGAAACATATTTTATTTAACATCAAGGTTACGTCCAGCAGTCGTTTGACGTCATGGTCTAAGATCAGTGGATCCATGGTAGTGATCCCAATCAAAAGCTAATAACTGAAAAAAGAGCTTGAACAGTGCAATGTGACTCCTGTGTACTAAATTACAGCTAGGGGAATCCAGTAAACCTCGTGTTCTCCTTTCTATTTTACTACCAATTGGTGTGGGGGGGCTGATACTTGACTATGAGCACCCTCCTTTTAGACTGTTGTAAATTCCTTGTCTAATTCACTTTGTATCTTGAAGAAAAATTCTACTTTCATTCCAGAAAGAATCTGTTTTGTCACGTTAGGACCCTTTGCTGTACACATTCCATTCCTGGCAGGGGCCCACAAATATAGAGTGACTCTTTTGAACAAAAGATTAAATTCTGCAGAAAACTTCAGGAAGATTCTGAATCCGTGTGCTGCACACTTCCCCTGACTTCAACAAGAGATGGCTTCCACTTTGAAATCCTTTGGGATCAAGGATGCTGTGTACATGAAGAACATTCAAGGCATTTTAAAATGTTGGCATTTACAGAGACTGTTTGATTTACATTATGTCTCTGGGAGTTGCAGGACGAGAAGGCTCTTCTGTGCCGTGTGTGCTACATTTTCACTCTTCCTCTTCTCTACTGCCTCATGGGACTTCAGGACCATTCCAGCTTTTTGATCCCCACCATATAGTAACAGCTGCATTGACCTAAGGATTTATTAACTGTTGCCAGAAGCCGTTTAAAAAGTTTCTTTTGTTCTTTCTTCACATTACAGGCCTTACTCAGGACAAATGTCCATTGAAATCTGGGGTTTGTTTGGTTAATTAAAGACAGCTGAATTGGCTCCTAAAATCTCCCCTGTTTTGTCCCACACCCGCTCATCCTAACTCACAAAAGAGCACTGCTTCCAGCTTTAGATAAAGATCTGTGGCACATTTTCCCGAAGGTCTCAGCAAAGCTGCAGTTCAACAGTGCAAGTGTGAGGTACTTGTTAGGCCATGTCATCAATTAAGTCGCACCCAGAAGCAGCGAGGAAAGCAACAGAAAGTTAAATGGACTGGCCCTGAAAAAGCAGATGCTCACAATTCCTATCGCTCATGAGTCCAAGAACCAGTTTCCAAAGGCCTGGAGAAGGGGTGATTTCTGATTTTAAGAGATTCTCCCCATCAGTTCCAGAGGGGAAGCTGTGTTAGTCTAGTTCGGGTTGAGGGTGATTTTGTCCACTAATGAAGGAAGTAGCTAGCAGCATGAAACAGGCTTCCCAGCTGTTGGTGTCTGTCTGTCAATTGCTACTTTACTTCCCTGAGATGACCCTTCACCTTTTCTTGTGTCTTGGTACTTTTCCTCTTGGTTTTAGACTCATAGACTTCAAGGTCAGAAGGGACCAGTGCGATCATCTAGTCTGACCTCCTGCAAAATGCAGGCCTCAAGACCTCACCCACCCACTCCAGCAATAGGCCACAAACCTATGGCTGAGTTATTTACCTCCTTAAATCATGATTTAAGGACTTTAAGATACAGAGACTTCACCGGTAGGTGAGCCATGCCCTGTGCTACAGAGGAAGGCGAAAAACCCCCAGAGTCCAGGCCAATCAGCCCTGGGGGAAAATTCCTTCTTGACCCCAAATATGGCGATCAGTTAAACCCTGAGCACGTGGGTAAGTCTCAACAGCCAGTTACCCAAGAAACAATTCTGTGTAATAACTCAGAACCCACCCCATGTACTCTCCCCTCTTAGGCCACTTGTATATCCACCACACATAGCCAAATATCAGTCAATTTCCAAAATAGGCTAATCATACCATTCCCTCCATAAATTTATCAAGCTCATTTTTGAAAGCAGTTATGATTTTTGCCCCCACAACTCCCCTTGGAAGGTTATTCCAGAACTTTACTCCTTTAATGGTTAGAAACCTGCGTTTAATTTCAAGCCTAAATTTCTTGATGGACAGTTCATAACCATTTGTTCTGGTGTCCACATTGGTGCAGTACTCAAATAATTCCTCTCCCTCCCTGATATTAATCCCTCTGATGTATTTATAGAGAGCAACCATATCCCCCTCAACCTTCTTTTGTTTAGGCTAAACAAACCAAGCTTCTTAAGTCTCCACTCATAGGGCAGGTTTTCCACACCACAGGCCATCTTTATAGCCCTTCTCTGCACCTGTTCCAATTTGAATTCATCCTTTTTAAACATCGGGGACCAGAACTGCACACAATATTCCAGATGGGGTCTCACCAGTGCCTTGTACAGCAGCACTAACACCTCCCTATCTCTACTTGAAATACCTCTCCTGATACATCCTAGAACCGCATTAGCTTTTTTCATGGCCACATCACATTGGCGGCTCATAGTCATCCTATGATCAACCAGTACTTCCAGATCCTTCCCCTCCTCAGTCCGTTCCAACTGATGCATCCCCAACGTATAGGAAAATGCTTGATATTTGTCCCTAAATGCATGACCTTGCACTTCCCATTATTAAATTTCATCCTGTTCCTGATACTCCAGTTTACAAGGTCATCCAGATCTTTCTGTATGGTATCCCGATCCTTCTCCGTATTGGCAATACCTCCCAACTTGGTGTCATCCGCAAACTTTATTAGCACATTCCCACTTTTTGTGCCAAGGTCAGTAACAAAAAGGTTGGACAAGATCAGTCCCAAGACAGACCCCTGAGGGACTCCACTGGTAACCTCCCTCCAGCTTGACAGTTCACCCTTCAGTATGACCCGCTGTAGCCTCCCTTTTAACCAGTTCCTTATCCACCTTACTAGATTCATATTAATCCCCGTCTTCTGTAACTTAACTAACAAGTCCCTATGTGGAACTGTTTTGTTTTAGTACTGAGATCAGGACCAGTTCAACCAAATGTTGAGCCCAGCATGGCATGAGCTTGGGATACCCTGACTGCAAAACATGAGAATAAACTAGCTTTGTGGTGCCAGGTGGGGAGGATGGCTTGGTTGGTTCAGAGCTGAGTGAAGCAACATAGGAATGTGTCCATAACTGGTGTGTGTATGTTTGGTATGGGGTGAAGATCTGCAGGATGCCCTGGTCAGGCTGAAGGTGAAGAGGGAGATTGGCTGTTTTCCAAGGCCTCAAATGATCTCCAGCAATCTCTGTTGCTTCTTCCATTTCATGCCCAATATTTTGCCAGCCTGGATCAAAAGCAATAAACCCTATATTATTAACACGTGTCCCCCCTGACTAGAGCTGTATGTCGGAACCAGCCTTTGCTGAGGTGTAAATAATGTAAATATTAGGCACTTCCTGCTCTTCGGCCTCTGTGCTGGGATGAAAAGGCATTAATGTCAAAGAGTAATTGGATTCTGGCCCCTGCCAATTCTCAGAAAGCTGGATGGAACAGAAGGGAGTTTTAAGCCTCCATCCAGCCATTCCTCCACCAGGATAAACAACCTCTCAATCTAGTTAACCTTCTTACATAGCTGTCTAGTTATATAAACTTTACCACCAGCATCCATCATTATCAGGCTGCTATGGGGGCATAATAAAGTAGCGACAGGTTTCACATGGTAATATTGTGTTTGCAAGAGAGGTGTGGTTGTGACCCTGAGATACCATTGAGATACAAACCAGCACATGAACGAATTTCCCAGGATAGCTTTGTTGTCAAAGAAAGCTCTCTTAGGACACAGGAAAACAAATCACGAGTCAGATTCTGATCTCATTAACAAGATGTAAACTCACAGTAGTTGCTGGAGTCAGTGGAGCAGGTCTGGATTTACCTAGGGTAGATGAGATCAGAATCTGGCCCTATGGGTTCTTAACTGAGATGATGTATTGGCATTTAATTGCAGTTTATGTACCAATCTATGTTTGCACTAGGGGTGTGCACAGATATTTAAATTTGACCCCTTTTGGAGGAGCATGTCCAGTGCCAACCCTGCTGGAGCTCTCTCTTTCCTCCTCCCTTGCAGGCCCCACAGGCCCCTGGCTTACAATCTAAGCAGAAGAGAAGAGACAAGAGGCAGATTCAGGCAGACAAACAGGAGAGTATAAAGAAACAATGAGAATATTGGTCCATGGGTTGGTCTCAGAATGCCAGCTGCCTACCCATTTTTGTGGGGGTTTTTTGTAGGGGGAAAAGCATGAAAAGACTTGTTTGAAGACACAAGAAGTGGGTGTTGGAGGCTGGAGATAAAGCTGACGTTTCAATGGTGAATGAGAGATACTAGGCAGATTGGGGATGGGCCATGAAGGGCCTTGCAAGAGAAGACAAGCTGCTTATTTTGATGCAGTGGAGAAAGGGAAGCAAATTGGGAGGAGGATGACATAGGCAAAATGGCAAGCTACCAAAATGATCTTCACAGCAGGATTCTGAATGGATCTGAGCAGGCTGGAATGGCATTTGTGAGGGCCAGAGGGGAGGAGGTTGGAGTAACTGAGACATGAGATGATGACAGCCTGAAGAAAAGTTTTAGCTCCATGGATGGATGGGAAAGGCTGTATCCCAGAAATGGTATTCAGAAAGACTCAGCGAGGTTTATACATCTCCTGGACATGCAAATCTAGAGAGGGAGCTGGGTTGAAGATGACTCCCACATTACAGACCTGAGTGACAGGAGAGGTGGTGTCCATCATAAGTGGGATAGGAAGTGGTGGGAAGGACTTGAGGGTAAAGATTAAGAGCCCTGATTAAACCATGCTGAGACTGAGTTTACAGATAGAAATCCATGAGATGTCAGAGACACATGCCAAAATTTTAGTTTGGGCAGAAGGAGAGATCGGCAGTCGAGAAGATCTGTGAGTTGTCAGCATAGAACTAAAAGTTGAATTTGTGTCTGCGGATTAGATTACCCAGAGGTAAGTGTTCAGGGAGAAGAGCAGGAGAACAAAGACAAAACCCTGTGGAAGTCCTACAAAGAGCTGAGGGAGGATGAGGAGGATCGAGGACCTACTGAAGGAATATTTAAAGAGGCAGGAGGTGAACCAGCAGATGACGGAGTCATGGAAGCCAAGGGAGGAGAAAATATCAAGAAGAAATGCTTGATCAACAGTTCCCAAGGCAACTGAAAAGTCAACGAGGATGAGAACGGAGAAGCCATGCTTCATTTCTGGCAGCCAAATGAAAGTGGTAAGTCTTGTGTGCCTCACAGCTGGACCGGCTAGTGATTACCTTTGGGTAGTTTGTTAATATACATTTTGGCCTTTCATCTGTATTCCCTGTGTCGTGTCATGTCTTCATTCTGGTGCGTCCTCAAATCAAAATCCATGCAATATATTCTCTGGGGGCATTTATTTTAAAAGAAGGTCTTGTTCCCATTGCATGAACTTTGAAGATGCCATGGTTCTTTTCACAAGAGCCAGGGTTTGCCTCAGTATCCTTCATTCCTTCCCACAACACTGAGCACCAGTTGTCCCTCTGGTTGTGTAGGTATTTTAGGATGAAAGGTATCTATTGACGGAACTTTTATTTTAATTCTCCAAAACGAATCAACTGTTTTTCACCATTCACAGGGCTGGCCTTAGGGAAAATGGCACCCTGGGCGAACTTTCATTGGCACCCTTTAAATACTGCTCCCTGAGCACTGGGTGAACGCCCAGTGGGCAGAGTGCAGCAGGTTAGAGGGGTGAAGATATTGTGGGTGTCATGCTTCTGGGATGGTGAAGAAGGGACTCATGTGAGCACCTGGCTCCCACCCCACAGCCTCCTTTTTCACCTTCTCCTGTGAGCACAGCCCTTCCGCAGCCTCTTGACCACGGCACCCCCCACAGACCACCGCACCCTGGGACATCACCCATGTCAATCACCTGTCAGGCCAGTTCTGACCATTCCGCTCAATTCAGAAGGAAACTACTCAGCGACTGAAGGAGTGAAATGAAATGCTAAAGGAAAATATATTCTGGAAGAGTTTCAAAAAACAATATGAGGGTTTGATCAAATCAGAGCCCAGTCCTGCTTTGCTATCACTGTCCAACCCCCTGATCTCCATCTCAAATGTGCCTTGCACATCCCTCCCTCTCCATGGGCTCCTCTCAACTCAGACCTGGCCTGTGGCATTACAGAATTTTCCTTCATTTTTCTCTTCCTCTTTTGACCTTAGCACTGCAATCCTATCAGTTGTTTTCCCTTGTAACTTTCAGTCATTTTTTCTCCTAGGAAGTGTGTCAAAAGCCCTAATTTGTGCCATCCAGCACTGAGGATTTTCCTGTTCATGTAACCGAGACTTTCCACCGTAGACTCTCAGTTGCTTCTTTGGTGCAGTCTCCCCCTCTTCGGACTGGCTGTGGTCTGAAAGTGACATCAGCTGGCAAACCAGATCCTGAGCTTCGGAGCTAAGGCAGCCTTGTGCGTCAGGTAATCCAATTGAGTTCTTACAAGCCCACAGCCCCACAGATTCCCATTCAGCCCGCTGCTAAAAGCTGCCTGCTTCAACTGGAGGGAGAACTGTCCAAAAAGGAAAGGAAAAAAAAGAGGGAAGCGTAAACAACATGCAGCAGCTATGGTGTTGCCCTCAACTCCAACCCAGGAGCTGCTAGGCTGGGCATACAAGTGAGAGACGGGACTTTATTGTTTACTCGCTTAACCACTTGCCAGACCACTCAGTGCTTAGTTACGAAACATAAACAAAGCAGCAAAAAGAAAGAAAGAAATCAAAAACCAACCCAACCCTGCACTTCACTGGGAAATTTGTGGCTATGAAGACTTAGGCGACGGGTTTCAGGGAGACATAGCCGAGATTTTGGATGCAGCATCTGTCCAGCTGTTGCAGGTAGTTTCTTGTATGTTTCTCTTCATGTCAGTATTGATTTAATATTAATTAGGAGGCTCCCTGGCTTAGTATGGCAGTATTTAATAGCTACCCTGGTTTTTAGAACCAAGATCATTTCTTTTCTCCCAGACCATTAGCTGCTGCGATTGCACAGGATGGTTGCTTGTATTAAAAACAGTAATTTTGGATGACCAGATTTTGCTCAGCTCTCCCGATTTAGATAGAAGTTGGAAACATCCATTCCAGGGCTGAATCTGGATATGAATATTTAAAATGAAGGAAAAGAAATTGCTTGATGATTGTTGTTCTTCTGTCACGGATGATGCTGATTTTTTTTTGCATTTGTGACATAACTCAATAAGCTCCATAAAATCATTTAAAATTACATTTACTGTTCTCAGGACCCCACAATAAGTGGTTGTAGATCATCCGTTAAACTCCATCATCACTGTTTGTGGACTTGTAATGCACAATCATTTTTTTTTAAACCATTGTACTAGACCTGAGAAATGGAGGATGTGTTATCTAGTGGTTAGAGAAGATAGGGCCTCAGAACTCCCAATTTCTGTTTCTAGCTCTGCTACTGTCTCACTACTTGGCCTTAGGCAAGTCACTTCACTGTGTCAGTTTCCCTATCTGTAGTATAGGGTAAATCCTTATTTTTAAGGAAGTTGTGAGGTATATCTAATAGGTTTAAAACATTTTGAAATCCTTAGATGAAAGATTCCCAAAGGAGTTCAACTAATAATTGTGCTTAGCTCTTAGCTCTTGAATCTAAAGATCGCAAAGGATATAACTAAAGACAGTAAATCTCATGGCCCCATTCTCAAATGGAGATACCAAGGAATAGGGACTTTCCCAAGTTCCAGAGGGGGAGCCGTGTCAGTCTAGTCCAGCTAAACAAAGAAGGAGTCTGGTGGCACTTTTAAAGACTAACCAATTTATTTATCGCATGAGTTTTCGTGGGAGAAAATGCCATGTCGTCAGAGGCTTCCAGATGAATGGGAGGAAAAGAAACGCAAGGAAGTTTAAGTCATAGACCTTTGCAAGGTTACAGAGTTGATGGCAAAGCCAGTAAGTAATGCCATCTTTGTCTCCTGACTCTTAGTCCAGAGGACGCTGTCACCTCTTTGCGAAGAGCTATGACAATGAAGGTGCTGATAAAAGACAGTAGCGTAGGGGGAAAGGAGGTGGATCTTTCGATGCATAAAAATCCACAACTGGAAAAGAGAAATAATACTGCACTATGTGAGCCCTACTGCCTTATCACTGCTGGCTTTGTCGGGACTGGGGGTGAATCTCTGAAGGGTTAATCGTGGCAAGCATTAGTATGTGGACCATTAGCTAAATAACTTGCTCCAGAGGTTCTCCCGTTACACCTGCTCTTTATGGGAGATATATGGTGAAAGAAAACCAATGACAGGATATGGTTCTTGGTAGATAGGCATTCTGAGAGGACTTTGGAATTAATGCCTTTTCCTCTTTACATGGGGGTTGGATTTGGGACAAAGGGGAGAACAAGTGAGTTCTGGATCAAATGCAGCACCAATTGCTTTGACGTGCAGCCCACTAATGGAGTTTTTCGAAGGTCTGTTGAAAGAACTTGTGAAATGATTGAATCGGAGCGCCACATTCTCACCTGGGGTGCCTGTGCCAGGCTCTCCTTGAGTCAGAATTTTGCTCTAGGAGCCTGATTCTGCCAGGAGCTGAGTATCCACTTTCCCAGGAACATCTGTGAGAGTTCTGGGTGCTGTGCACCTCTGAGGAAAGTCTGTAAGGGTATGTCTACATTGCATGGGAAGATGTGGTTGCAGTATGGGCCGGTGTAACCGTGCTGGTTTTAATCCAGTTTGCCGGGGTAACCGTGAGAGTAAGGACATGAAGGCACAGGCTGTACTCAGACTACACATCTGAATATCAGCCTGCCAGGCTTGCTGGGTATCTATTGGACTGCTAGCCCACGCAGGTGCTTATGCCACCATGTCTCTATTCCCATTGTTTCTTGCGCTAGCTAAAATAAAACACTTACTTGTGCTACAGACCCCTTTCACTCATGCCTTTAGGGCCTGTGACAGCTTACTTGAAATAACTTCACAATTCACTGGAGCCGGGTCCTCAACTGGAAAAAAGAGTCCCTCTGTGATGTGTGACCTACTTATGTAGAACAATCGGTTCCACCTTGCATTTAGCTGTGAGATTGGGAGTACCTTTCCCACACCTGGAGAAAAGAGCTCTGTGTCTGTCTCGCTAGCTTGTCTCTCTCACAGTGCTTAATTTGTGATGATCAAGTCATTTTTTACATTCAACTGAGGCAGCAAGCCCAGAGGGGCTGAGGCTACAGGTGACGGGGCTCAGCTCTTGCAGAGATTGAGCACTGCTCTCTCTCCAACAGAAACGAGGTCAAGAAAAGATCTGACCTCACCCACCTTCTCTCGCTCATGTTTTGGGACTGATGGCTACAACAGTGCAAGTAAGAAACCCGTTAGTTAAAGTGGAGGAACTTGTGTGTCTGGACAAGGCAGTAACCACACCCGTAGTCATTACTGGAGGTCCTGTCTCGGATCTTCCAGAGCTGTGTAGAGGATAGAGTGATGAAGCAGGGTGGGAGACTGGAGACCCAGTCAGAGGGAAGGTAAGGCAGGCTTCAGGCATGGTTCCTCGGCAGTGAAAGTTGCAGCTGGCAGAGCCCCCTGCCCTTTCAGAAAGGGCTGGATTGGAGCCTGGAATGGATTATTTCATTCTCCTTCACCATTTATGCACAAAGCCTTCGTCTCATTAGTCGTCTCCTCCTGGTTACTGGTCTCTTCCAGGCTGCTCAGACAACTTGATGGGCCAAATTCATCCTTGACACAAGCCCTTTGCAGTGACAACGGGGAAATATTTGACTCAGTGAATCCTGCTCCTCTTCCAGCACCTTGCTAAGGATTGGCTAAGTCTTATGGTCTCTTTTTCATCTGCCTTTTACCATGTTCTCAAGGACATGGCTGAAGGAGTATCTTTATTATATGATTTCACAGCCGAGCCACATCCCCAGTGAAGTCCCCCTGATTGGCTTTTATGAAAAATGCCTGTCCCTTAGTTCAGATTCTAAATGTCCCAATTCTCCTGGGTTTTTAAATCCACCAAGTGTGTCTGCCAAGTTTCACTAGCTTGGGACTCATAATTTTCAACTCTTTCCTCTGTGATGAGGTGAATAAAACAGCAAAAATAAAGGAGGAGGCTGACGAAAGTCAGCTTGTTCCCTTACGTGCCACTGAGTTACATTGTCAAATCTAGTAAAGCCAAAGGGCACAAAAAGTGACCTTGGCGTATGGAACGGGAAATGGCTGATTGATATTTATCGTCCTATCCAGCTACAAAGCCGTAGTTCATTACCCTTCCTCATCATTCTATTACCTTCATTGACCCCAAATCTCAAATGATCAGAGGGAGGTGTTTGCTTGGGGGGAGACACCAAGTGGCCAAAATGTGAAATATATCAAAATAAAAAGAGAATATGATAAACACGTGGGTACTGGAGGAAGGACCTTTGAGGTCTGTTCTCATTATGCGACTGAGAATTACACAAACGTATTAGACTCAGTTCTTTTCTGGGTTAACTTCATTGATCTCAAGGGGTTACACAATGGGTGAATCTATGCGATGGGGGTTTAGATGGGCATGGGAAGGTCCTTCAGGCTAATTTTTCCAGGCTGAGGACTGTGCATTTGGAGCGGGGGTCGGCGACTTGAAAGATAAGAAGAGCCATTTAAAAAAATTCCTTCAATAACCAAGTGCTCTGAGAGTTGCAATGGGTGTCGCTTCCTGGTGGGGGCGGGAACTGGGCCAGGGTACCTGCCACAGAGTACCCTGACAGGCGGAGGGGGGTGAGCCCAGAGCCAGGGGCGAGGTCCC
>ML685755.1:56638613-56654664 GCA_007922175.1 Pelusios castaneus
CCTCTAACGAAGTCAATGAGTTTACTGGGAGGAGGATTAGGCGCTAAAAGTCCCTTGTTACTTTTTACAGGGTGCGGGGATGTTAACGTCAGCGTCCTGGCCAAGTTCCCACTTGGGTGATTACATTCCACTGACCTATATTTCCTCTGGAGGCTATTTTACTCTTCTTTACTTCCTGTTGGGTGGGGTCACTATGGCTATCTCTACACTAGAAAAGTTAAGTCGACTTAAAGTCGGCCTTATTAAGTCAATTTAAAGTCGACTTAACCTTTTCTAGTGTAGACATACCCCTTGTCGACTGTATTAAGTTGACTTAATAAGGTCAATTTAGGCGCTAATCCCCATCCACACTGGCTGAAGTCGATTTAAGGAGTCGATTTAAGCCTTACGTTGACCTAAAACGAGGTGTTATTAAGTCGACTTCAGTTTTCCTTAAGTCGACTTAAGGAACAGCTTAAGTCGACTTAATAAAAGCCCAGTGTGGACAGGGAATAAGTTAGGTCAATTTAAGTCTCCTTAAGTCGACCTAACTTGTAAGTGTAGACGCACCCTATGAGCTGTACGTTGTTGTCTTTGTCTAGCTTTCCTCCTAACCTAGCCATTGTGTCTTATCACTTGTGTGATGTCCCACTAAAGAGCGAAATCCCGTGGGGCTCAGACCATGTCTTGTATTAATCTGAAGGACCAGGCACATGTGTGGCGCTACAAAGAGAATGTCTCCCTTTTACTCCCCTGCTTTATATAAAAGCCCCACGTTGGATGGACAAGGACAAAATATGTCCTTTCCTGAGAATGAGTTTAGGTTTTGTTTTGACCCTGAAAGTCAAAAATCAAAGGTACACTCCCTAAATAAACGGCGCTTGTTGTGTGTTTAAAAATCAATTGCTAATTTGCTTTTAAAATAACACTCCACAGTGAAAAGGAGCTTTAATGCAACAATGTATTACCCTTTAAAGCGACTCTCAGGTCCCTGCCCACACAGCCTAATTACTTTCTTTAAAGAGCTCCGCACATCTGTGGTAGCAGAATTTATTTAACTTATGCTTGCTATCGATCCGGGACACGTGAAACGATCCCTTCACAGAAATGTCTCTTCTGAAGGTTCAGCAGAACTGATGTAACTCCATTGGCTTCAGTGGTTGGGGCTCCTCCTTGACCCTCCACGTTTGTTTACTAAGCTATTTAAGCCAGTTAGAAGCATCTGTGCTTCAATAACTTGGCATGAGTGTATCCCATCTAAAATAGATTCAACCACTTTTTTCAGAAGGAAGCTGCATGGTGAATTAACCATATGTGGGGGGAACATCATGACCATAGCATTGGGAATTTGAACTGCTTGCTGAGTCCCAGTACCACAGGGTTAAGAGAAATGCTGCCCCAGAACATATTACTAAGAGAGAATGGAGATGGCTTAGATAAAGGAGATTTTATCTGTCTTTTCTAATTAAGGTTAGGCTCTTAAGAAGCTTTACTGTCCCCTGAAGCCACATGGACTAAAATTAGTATTTTGAGTCCCATTTGAAATGCTGCCAAGTGGGTTCAGAAAACTACGGAGAAAGCGTTGAGTGCTCAGTTTACATCCAATGTTGTGGCTTCTGGTTTGGAGGATAATAAGTCCAGGCACTGCCCTATGTAAAATAATGTGGAACCCCAAAGCGCACCCCCAGCAACCTGGTGAAGCTGGCTGAGGCATAGGCTGTCACACTTATCAAACTATTCTCCGGCAGGAAGCAAGCAGTTCTGGTAATTGAGCTATATGCAGGGCTGCCTCAAAGGGGCAGAACGAACACAAAGCTGGCTCCAATGGCTGTTGGATATGGACCGTAGCTAATCCATCCCCTTCACCTTTCCCCAGCATGCCCCTGTCCTGCCGCTATCCACCCAGGACAAAGTTTTTACACACACCCACCACACAGTTAAACTGTGGAACTCACTGCCACAAGATATTATTGAGAATAATGCTTGGCAGATTTCTAAAAGAGGAGGAGATATTTATCAGTATGAATCAAATCTTACTTCCAGCAATGTGAATCTGTAGTGACACCACTGAAGTCAACAGTGGTATAAAATTGGGGTCCGTGAGAAAAGAATCTGACCTTTCTGTGAATAGTGAAAACAGCTGCAGTTTCGTTCAGTGAGATGAAACATTCTGAGGAATAAAAGTCATCATTCTTCAAGACACAAGTCAGCTTCTAACGGCTTGGTGTTAGGAAGAAACTGCCTGTGTGGTGATTGTCCATTGCAGAGTCTTCCATACTTTCCTCTTAAGAATCTGATGTTGCCCACTGGTGAGACAAGACGTCAGACTCGATGCTCCACCAACCTTTGCCAGTATGGCAATTCCTGTATCCAAGTCACATAGGACAATGTACGGGGAGCCCCATGGAACCACGCTCAGTGGCATATAGAAGGCATATATCTGTAAAACTTACTCTTGTAGCTGTGCATGTAACTGTTACAGCCTGACCTGGTCCCATGACGTACACTTTCCTGCATTTAATTTCCTCCCATTCTGTAAATTTCCCATCTCCAAAGCATCTGACGAAGTGGGATTTTCTCCCACGAAAGCACATGCAATAACTAAATCTGTTAGTCTTTAAAAGTGCCCCAGAACTCTGTTGTTTTAACATTAATACATCACTCTTATGCAGGCAATGTCTCTGCACCTAGATACAACCTGTGAAAACAAAGCTAACAGCTCCAGATTGTCTGAAGACCATGTCACCAGCATTTTCCTGGTTGGCAAAACAATTATATGTACCCATTTCATGAGAGGCCAAGCTAGTGTGCAATCATATCCTACTAATATGTAGGGGCATAGTACTCTGTCCTTTACACTAAAACTTCAACCGGTCGTGTCCTAACAAGCCATCATACTTACTGCACTGAGCAAATATGCATGCCATACTAGTTAAGCAAATCGTGTTCTATATCTCACATTTTCAGATCTCCACCTGGATGATATACCCCCAAAATTCATATTTAAAAGGCACGATAAAGATTATCAGAACACAGGGGCGGAGTTAAAGTTTACCAAGGGCCAACTTCTGTTCCTCGTGTACATACTGAGTAGCACAGGTAGTTCTATTATTCTTACCAAATAGGGTGCTGCTTAACAGGAGTACAAATGAGAGAATTTGCCATACAGAAATTTGTTTTTATAGGGGTCTGTGTGTATGTGACTCAGATATTAAGGTTGGTGTCCGCAGGTTTGATTCTGGTCTTGTCTACTTTGGCAAAAATCAGGAGTAACTTTACAGAATGGAGGGTAAAACTGGAATCAGAAAAATGGGAATCAGGCCTAAAAATTCTCATGCTTGCAGAGTTCATATGTTCACTTAATAATAGGTAGACGTGAAAAGTCACGATTGTGAAGCATGAAAGGCTATGTCTACACTAGCAATTTAGGTCGACTTAAGAATGCTTAAGTCGACCTAAATTATTCCATGTCCACACTGGACTTTCATTAAGTCGACTTAAGGGCGTCCTCAAGTTGACTTAATAACTACCGCCTGTTAACACTGGTGTGGACGCCTGAGGTCGACTTAATTCCTGAAGTCGACCTAGGGCTGGAGTGGCTCGGGGACAAGGGGGCCCGGGGGCTCCCAGGGAAGAGAGCCGCTGGTGGCTGTCTTCCCAGGGGCTCCCCTGTCCTGGGAGCCGCTGGCAGCTGTCTTCCCCAGAACTCCATGGACGGGAACCTCTGGGGATCCCCTGTCTGCGAAGCACTGGTGGCTGTCTTCTCCGGCACTCAACGGACAGGGGAACCTCCAACGGGGAGCCCTGGCAGCTCCCTTCTTACCCAGACCTGCGTGGGTCCTAGCAAGAAGGGGACCCTAGCCTGCGCTCCCTTCTTGCCTGGACCTGCACAGGTCCCGGCAAGAAGGGACCCCTGCTCTCTTCTCCCTGGCACCCACGCGGGTCCCGGCAAGAAGGGAGTGTGGCTTCCTTCTTGCTGGGACAACCTTGTTAAGTCGACTTAACAGAGTCGACTTAACTTTTTAAGTGTAGACATAGCCAAAGAGTCTTTCCCCAAGAATCAGGCACCATAGATAATATTGAAGAGGTTTATTGATGATACCGGGAAGACTGACAGGACAGCTGCAAATTGGTAGTGTTACAGTGGTCAAATATATATATGCTTCTTTGTCAGTTACATAATCCACTTGGAATTCTTTACCTATTTTCTTACAAGTACAGACTTGTTCCACCCAGAGAGGACAGAGGTGATAATGACCGATACAGAGACACTTTAATTACATTAAAGGCCCTATGACTACATTTAGGGTGGGGTGGGAGGATGGGATGGAGAGGAGAGTCCTTACAGATAGTCAGAAATGTATTTTTCCCATCTAAGCCAGAATTTCTCTTTAGGCAGCTGGCCACTGCCTTACTGATTGTTCACCACACCATTGTTCTTGGGTGGGTCTGGGATGACTATCTGTTAACTTGAGTTTCATGCCACAACTTACTGGCAGGAAAAGTATCCAAGCTGTAACAGAAGAGACCCGACAGAAAAATGTCTATAAAGACAGAAAAAATATTAAAGCCTAACATATTAAACATTTTAAGAGCTACCCTTAATTCTTCCTTCTTTGGTAATCTTGCTGTGTAATACAATTATCTAAAATGTCTTTGATATTTATGATATGCTATAAAACATAACTTATGTAAGGACAATAAATAAAAGCAGTATAGGGTGTAATTTTAGCAGATTTAAATATGCACTGTATAGAGTGCATTTATATAGCAGAAGATGTACTATAGGAAGATCTGTCTTAAGTACATAGCAATATTAGATACACAACAGTGTTCTTTGTGCAATATCCAAATAATTTCAGGGATGATGGCATTCTGCAGTAGACTTTGAATTGTATTTCAGCAGAGTATATGTATGCCATAGACTTCCACGTGTGGCCTCCTGTCAGGCAGTTGTAATTACTATGGATTTATTTGCACTTTATAGGTTGTAATTTTTGTTGTAAGCCCTTTTTAACAGACTGTGAATAATGTATAAACTGAAATGCTATGACTCTTGGCAGCTAATGTTAGGAATCGGAGTTAAGTTGGTGATTGGAATGTTTGCTGTGAATTTTTGTACGTCTGCTTGTTTCTAAGGCCAGGTCTACGCTGGCGGTGAAATTCAGCGGCAGTCGATAGGAATTACACAAGTTATGCAGAGCAGCTTGCGTAATTCCTGTTGATTTAGCACAGTGTCCTCACTGCGCTGTGCCGACGGGAAATACGTTCGCATCAATGCAGTGCTGCGCCACTTGAGGGGGTGGCTTTATTAAGTCAATTTCCAGATCAACTTAGTGAGTCTTAACTGATCACTAAGATGGGCTGGAAAGATCGATCTGACAGTGGCGAATTTGCCACCATCAGTGTAGAGGTGGCCTAAAAATTTCTGAGCTGGAAGGTTATTAGAAACTTCAGGGTATATTCAAAGGTGAATCTCAATCTAAGGGATTATAAAGGTACCTACCCTGGTGAATCTCACACCTTCTTTTGTCCTCATAAAATGGAAGTGAGACTTTTAGACTAACCCTTGCTTATCAGGATAACTGATTTTCTGTTGCACATTAGCTCTGAACTTGGCCCACTGAGAATCAGTGAGTCTACACTGGTATGACGTCTATGTTGATAGGGCCAAAGAAGAAGTGTATACCAGGGACATAAGGAAAAGTAATTTCTAGAAAGATATAAGGAGTGCATTATTGAAGGCCATTCCCTGTTTGTTAAGCAGCCTCTGGAAGGAAGATAGGCTGTATTTGTGACTGAGGGCTGTGGAGTGAATCCCTTCAAAGGTATATAAAGCTCGACTTCACAGGGGAAATCGCTCAGTGTGATCGTCTAGGGGTTGCTACAATCTTCTCTATAAATGACTGTCTGGCTTCCTGGGAATAGTGCTACAAAATGGTGCATACATGTATAAACAACAGTAGGAAAACACCCATGCATGCCTTCATATTGTTTAAGGAATAGCATGTGTTCCATATAGAGTTAAAGACTGTGCGGTGATGCCTATGTACAAGGGCCAGAATTGCATGGGCAACCTGGACTACTTCTCTGAGTGACCATCTGCAGGTATTCTACTGCTGGAGCATATGCACCCTATGTGCATGAGCTCAGAGTTTTTTTAATAGCAGTGTCCGTAGTGACGGTACCTGCTGCCCAAATGCCTCGAGGCCCCCTGTAGCAGAGGGCATAAAGGACAGGGTTGCTGTTACTGGCCTTCAGTTCCTTCCAGATTCCAGATGACATAGGGTTCTGCAGCACCAGGGAAGGAGGGCAGGATGTGGAATCCACTTGGACAACACATTTCAAAGATCCACGTTAAAGTAAGTAACTGTTCTTTCTCCGTCGAGTGATTGTACATTGGGCCTTACTTCTGGTAACCCACAAACAGTGATCTCCTGTCCAGGCATGTTCAGAATCTGCTGACGCAAGGACCGTAAGACAGTTCCATCAATGCAGACAATAGACCTGGAGCCATGCACTATGTGGGAAGGTAAATGAAACTTTATGAGGTTTGATCCACCTCAAGCTCCAGTCATCATCAACTGCTGAATCGGTGAAAGCCTCCAAACTTCTCAACACAATCTTCTGAGGGCAGAGGGAGGAAAGAACATGGAAAGAGCGGAGCTCTGTACACTTAGCATGTCATGTGGAGGACATGCTCACAGAACTGGCCTTTTCAGTACTGATGAGAGTCATGGTGCCAAGTGACTTGATGGCAATTGACCACCCAGAGTCACCATTGATGGCTCCAAGCTAAGAAACTCCTAAGCCCTAGTGGCATCTGTATTGGCCCCTTCAGTTCCTAGCCAGGATTCACTGGGATCACCAATATAGGCCTCAGAAGTACCCCAAGTAGAGCAGTCTTCCTCCTGGCACTGTTATGAACAGAGATCATCAGAGCCTCCAAGGAAGAGGCAGAAGTTCCAGAAGAGACCCTCTGTTCCCTCCACCACCACCACCACCCACCCTGCATCAACCTCGCCTCACCAGATGTGACCGCAGGGTTGAGAGCCATACAGGATCTCTTTCCCCCTTGTCTTCCATTTAGGAACTGAATCTTTTATTTTGGGGAGGCCTGGAAGCATTAACCTCAGGTCACTAAGTTATGGAAATTGTTCACACAATTCCAGTCTAAGCAGTTCCAGTCCTTCCCTTCCCAGCTTTCCTGCATTCCTGCTCACGCTATTAGGAACTACAGTATCCAGGCAGACCACTCAGGCAGCAGTACTCAGACAATCATGCCCGTCCACCATCTTCCGTGGGAAAATCACAGTGGTAATGCTTTGTTCAGCTATGCTGCCTGCTTAGGAAGTGCAGGTCACCCAATGAGGCAGCAGAAACAGTGCCATGTGATTCAGCTGACCACTCATGTAGCCCCAATAATGAATGATCATACCAGCCACGTTCACAAAGAACCTGGTAGATGGAAATCATTTGCCCCAAATAATTCGGTGACTTATTACACATGTTGCCTATGGTCTAAGAAACCGGGTTTGCTACCCTGACAAGGGATAAGTGTGTAACGAACAGGATTTGTTCTGAACAATTTGTCAGCTCTGGCTGTCCGGTTTCTATTGTAGCAAGGATGAGCAGCTCCTGTGTGACTTTGGCTGAGGTCCTGCAGCTGAAGGGAAGCCCACTGGAGGAGGAAGAGATATGGGCACTCTTACGGATGGCCACAGAGCATCTTCTCCAGGACCTGGCCAAAGGTGAGTGCTGGTGATATTTTGGTAGCTCTCCATTTACCTGCCTACAATGGTCTCCTTCGAACCACTGCATCGTTCTGAAGGACTCTGGAATTTCTCATGGGATTTCCCATTACAGAGTGATGGGAACAGCAGGATCCTTCAGAGCAAACTGAGAAATTTTTAAAGGAGATAGCTATCTCTGTGAAATCTACTGGGGCAATAGGCAGACCCTCCACCATTACAGGAGAGTGGCCTTGATTTTTAACCCAAGTCCCAAATTGCTGCTCTGAGGTCACTTTCTCTGCCCAGTGTCCCCTGTGATGGCACGGGACAGGACTTGATGCCCCAGGAAGTCTCTTCCAGTCCTGCGTTTCTAGAACAGGGTAGGGTTCCCCACTGAAAGCTGAAAGAGCTGGTGCACTTCGCTGTAATGACACAAAGTGCCAAGCCCTCGAAAATCAGGCCTCGTGTGTGTAACTAACTTTTCTGTGTTGGCAATGAGGGGGGAACGAGACAAATCCGGATGGCTACACTTTTGGCTAACTGGAGGCTTTTGTTCTCTTAATGATAAACAGATGGCCTTAGACCGGCGAGGCAGGTCACAGCAAAGGAGAACGGGCAGCGGCAGAAGTCTGCGTTGGTGCGAGCCTGAACATTATGTCACAAATGTTTTAAGATGTTGCTTGTGCCGAGCGAAAGTCGCATTTTTAAGATGTTATTAAGCCTCTTGAATGTTTCTGGTTTTAACTAAAATGATAAAAGTTCTAAACAATCAAGCTTCTCTAGAAACCATAGACACTTTCTAAGATGGTGCTAGGGATGGGGAAAGGAGATGGGGACAGGGTTCCCTGATTAGTATTATTTCAAAGGTCTTTCGTATTTTAAGTAATGACCAAGGTGTTACAAACAACAGAACTTGCCACTGGTGCTGAGTCCATACATTTTTTGGCTGTGTGAACTCCTGTGGCTGTATGACTCTGAGCTCAACCTTTCCTTCCTTCTCCTCAGTTGACGGTCACTATGTCTAGGATGAGCAAGCCATTTTCCAGATGTAAATTGAAGCCGATTTTCTTTTTTGTCAAAAAGTCAAAAGATAGAGGCAAGTAGGGTTCATGCCCTAGTTTTATCCTTCAGAGACCCTCGTTCCACTTACATGGGCTAGGCTGGAGGGAATTAGGAGCCCAAGGCTCCTATTTCTATTATGTACATGCCAAGGAACCACAATTACAAATGCTACCAGAGTCATCTCAGTTGCCTTCTTTCAAATGGAATTAAACTGAGCTGAGCCTGTGTGGGTCTTTTGGATAAAGCCCTGTCTTGTATTTATGGACATTTGAACCCATCCATGTTGGTGTGTCTGGCCAAAGTCACATGGATGGATAGATGGACAGACACAGTTTTTCAGCATGGATCTACTCCAGTTTCATGACAGCGGAGTTTACACTTCAGTCAATCTTAACATTGACCTCACAGGGAACTGTTGGGCTCTCAGCAGTTCTGAAAATGTAGTCACTTATTTACATACCTAAATATGGATTTGGGAGTCTAACTTTCTATTGTAAAGTGCTTTCAGATCCTTTGGCTTGAAGTGTACTATGCATATAAAGAAGAGAGAACATTGAGCCACAAAACCTGAATATGAATGTCCTTAGAGTAGTAGGTATTTAGTTCCAGAGGCTTGGTTTGACACATTTTATGGGGCAGTTGTGAAATTTGGATGCAGATAAAATCTTCCCCAAAGTTCCTGTCGGCTGTGCTTGGATCTGGTGTTTCTGTTTAAAAAATACAATAGTATTTGATAGTAATTGGTCAACAACTGCTGGGTCGCTACTGTACGATGCAGGGTTATGTGCAGAGCGGGTTGACTGTGCAGTCTCAGCATGGAGTAGAGACCATCATGGTCAATGGTGGAGCTCAGATCATGGCGGTGAAAGAAAGTCAATGGGAGTTGGGCGCTTACCTTTGATAGGTCTCTTTGGAAATGCCCTCCTCAGAGCAGGTCTACGCTACACAGTTAGATCGAGGCAGCTAATGTTGACCTGATTATGTCCATGTCTACACAACAGTCTTCCTTCCGATGGAAATGATCGACTACACTGACATCATAACTCCGCCTCCACAGGAGGTGTAGGACTTACGTCAGTGTAGATAGTGTCTGTATATACTTCGTGTCCCTTATACTGTTACCTCATATCGGTAGTGATGACTTCCCCCCCACTCCAGCTGGGCGTGGGGCAAGAAACACAGGCATTCTGAGACTGAGAGCTGGGGCAAGAAGCTTGGATACCCCCTCCACCAGCTCCTTGTGGGAAGGGTAGGGGGCAAAAAGCTGGGTCAGCTGGACACCACTCCATGGGGGCAAGAAGCCTTGGCTCGCTTCCCTCATACTCAGTGGGGAAGGGGGAGCAGAGGGAATGGGGCAGCCCACCAGGAGGCTGTGGGGCAGTTCGCAGTTGGGTTCCTGTCAGGAAGCTGCCGGTGGAGTCCCCCCACACTCTTCCTCTTAGGTTGGTGGAATTGCTCCTGGTGCGGATGACGAGCTGCGGCACTCATTACTGCAGTGGCTGGAAGTTGTCCTAATATAGGTCAAATTGTGTTTCTAGTGTAGACGTACCCTGAGCATATTGATTTTTTACTCTCAGATGAGCTCTACTTGTCAGGTAGCCTCATGTGCTTTGACCCAGAAAGCCTAGAAAGAAACACAGATTAAAGACCTTGGTAGGGTTCAGAGAGTCTGCACATGTGACTGACTTGATTCTCCTCTCCCATGAACTGGTGTAAATCAGGAATAGCTCCACCAAAGTAAGTGTAGAAGTAAAAGTGGTGTGTATGAGAGGAGACTCAGGTCCCTGAGTATCCGTGTTCCACAATCAACCCTGGCACAGGTGGGCACAATCCCAGTGGCTTCAGTGTAGTTCTTCTGGACAGGCCACTGGTGGATTTGTCCACATGAGTTCGATGCTCATTGTCCTAGCTGAGTGAATTGAACAACATTAACCGTGCTTTCCCGCTGGTCTGGTTTTTCAGACCCACTTACCCATATGATTTGCCCATGGTCCATGGTACTTTCAGCCGGAGGAAGTGTGTCTTTCCAAGACAATGTGTTTCACCCAGAGGCAGCCCCTTTCAGGGCACCGGAACTGCTCCCTGGAGAGAGGAAAAACAAGCCGGCTGGACTGACGAAGGTGAGGGGTTTTGAACAACTTGATGGTACCCTGGAGTTTGTTAGGTGACATATCCCTCCCTCTCGTGACTGCCGTGAACAAAACCAAGTGAGACTGTCCTGAGAGCTGTGAGAAAGGTTTTCACGGAAAGTAGGACCCCCTATAACCAAGGTGACATTGGGGTTTACTGCAACCTCAGACATCATCCCACAGATCCACAAGTCTAATAGATATGGGCCAACGTAATTCGCACCGGCCCCCTCCGCTCACAGGAGAAGCAACACCCCCCGCCCCCCACTCTAGCCACCCCTTATACATTGTGGAGGGAACATTTTAAAAAAGATTTGTGTCTAATTAGTTCATTATAATGCCAGGTACTGTGGGCGGTTAGTGCTCTATCGATTCACACATGGAGGAGGTCTTCCATGCCTATCACCTCTCCCTGCCAGATGGTAGCTTGTTCCTCAGCACTCTCTGCCACGGAAGATCTCCGGCCATTCTGGGGCATGTAGAGAGACCAGCAGGACTGATGGATGCTAGCTCAATGTGGGTCAGAGGCTGTAGGACTCTTCTTGTAGAGCTATCTCCTGTGCTCAAGAGGGGGTTCCAGAGGCACTCCCTGGTTTCAGTAGATCTGCACTGTCTGGGAGCTGGGCGAAGCTGTGGGGAGCAAGGAGCTGTAATGTGGGGGCATAGGACATCCTTCCATGGCAAAGAGGGTTCCCCAGAATAAGACTAGTGAGGGATGATCTATCTTCCAGGCAACCCTAACTGCCAGATCAATGGCTGCAGGAAACCTGGCTACCTGAAAGCAGCTCGTCTGTATAAACCCGAGACAGGAACGTGCTCAGCTCCCGAATGGATTTTTGTTCCACGTTTTCCGTACAAAATGCGTCTCTGCCAGATCTGCTCTGCCAGGAGACTTGTGAGCTGAGCTCCAGCCCTCTAAGCCTGATGGGGCCAAAAGACCTTTGAATAGACATCTTTGCCAGTTGTGTTCTTGTGGCAACCGGCTGGCAAATGGACTCCTAGTCATTAATGAACAGGGATAATGCTAGGACAGCAGAACAGAACGGATGCTAGACGTGCAGGAAATAGTCATGGCAGAGCTGAGACAAAGGACACACAATAGGGACCAGATCCTCTATTTTACAGGGGCAGGAAGAAAGGTGTATGGACTCACTCTCTGCTGTGCAAGTGGTTGGCCAGGTTTGCTCCCTAGTGTATGGGGACCTAGTTCCAAAGACAGGAATACACCCTAGATCTTGTCCTAGCTGATGCGATGGTAAGGGACACTAACAGGGCAGTGCTTCAGGATTCCCAGCAGCCAGGGGAAGCCAGATAGCATCTGTGCTCCCACGTGGCTGCTGACCCCAGCTGGTGCGCAGAGGCTCAAGGCCATGAAGTGAAAGAGAGTTCCCTGTTTGTACAGGATAGGCTCCTCTTCTGCCCTGGGATGTCTTGGATGCCCTCTTATTGCCAACCCTGCAATGAGTGTTTATTGATGCTACCACCACCTAATGCCCTCCCAGTCCCCATGCAGTGGTGCAATCCTCTCTGCTGTCTTTAGGGATTAGTTGCTAACTCACCACATTGTCATATCATCCCCAGGGTGTGTTTTCCTGCATAGGAGACAACTGGGATTCTGGACCATTGTCTCTAGAACTGAAGATCTATTATGTTCCACCCATTCCATATCTCTGCCTTGTCCGGATTGTGTCCCATTGTACGTGTAGGGTTTTCTATCCAATCAACTTTAAAAGTCTCAACCAACAGAACTTCCCTCACTCCTCCTGGGTCACAGCTTTAGGGATCTCACTGCCAGATGATTCCTCGGTAATGTAAACATCTCATTGGTATCTGATTGATTACATGTTCTTGTTCGGCAGATGCTGGTGTATTCTTTGGGAATGACTCTCTATTGGTCAGCAGACTATCAGGTTCCTCCAAACCAGGTCAGTAGTATCAATAACTTTATTTTCCTTTATTTTCTCACACGCTGGAAAGTTGGGAGGTGTGAATCGAACTTTCCCAAGTCCAGGTGGGAAGTCTGTGGCTGGTGTCTTGTTTTGGACCTTTAGGGAGAACAGGACCAGCTGGGAAGGTCAGAGCCAGGTTAAACGTCCCCCAAAGTTCAGGATTATCCAAATCAGGCAAGCAGCGGAGCATTTCCTGCGCACCAGAGATAAGATAAAAAGGACTTCATGCTTGATTTCACAAAGGAATGAAATAAGATGGTGCATCGTTGGCTGTTAGACTAGATGGGCAGAGTTCCCCATGCTTTGAGTGTCCCTGACCCTCTAAATGCCAGAAGCTGGGAGTGGATGACAGGGGATGAAGGCTCCATTCTGTTCATTCCCCCCGAAGCACCTGGCACTGTCTGAAGACAGGATACTGGGCTAGCTAGACCATTGGTTTGGCTATTCTTATGTCCTTATTCTGCAAAAGTCACATCAGCATCATTTTGGTGTCCTGTATTACGTAGGACACGCAGCTCTGTGCAGATGAAGATGACTTTTGTTCAAGGCAGGGGATGGCTTGAAGTAACTACCAATCTCTTTCTGCCTTGGGCAGATTTTACCACTGGAGCTGCTATTAGTGGCCAAACATTTCCTGCTCAGCCAGTTCAGTGTCTCTTCAAAGATTTCCAGCAGGGACTCTTGTTTCATTCATACACCCTCCAAGCTATTATCTGCACACTGGTGCAGAGGCAGCTTTAGGCTACCTGGGTCCCTAGGCGAAGGCCCATTGCAGTCCCCCCATAGACTCCCTGCCACTGGCCTCAGCCCCCCCACAAGCCAAGGCCTCAACCCCCCCCGTGGCCCCGCCCCCCTGAAGTCCCAGTGATCCACCGCCAGCACAGCTCCCTCCCCCCGTGTTCCCAGCTCCGATCCCCCTGCGGCCCCCTCCCAGGCTGTCTGCATCTGCCACGACTTGGAGCATTGGGGTGGGCTAGGCAGGCGATCACCCTGCTGGACACTGAGTTGGGGACAGGGGCCCTTACTGCACGGGGCCCTAGGTGGGCCCTGCCTCGCCTACCCCAAAGCCGCCTCTGCACTGGTGATATGGAAGCTGTTCACATTTAGTCCATCTGAGCTCCTTTTCTAGGGTGTTCTATTTCTCTGTGGTCTCAGTGGCTATGTCTACACTTGTTAATTTAAGTCGACTTAGCATGTCCACACTCAAATTTTAAGTCGATTTAGAGGGGACCTACAAAATTGACCTAGAGCATCCACACTGGATGGCTAGGTCGACTTATGGGGGCTAAGTGGACCTGGGACAGGTCCACGGTGGCAGGGGGGCACCCTTTGCCAAGTGCCAGGGGGCTCAGCCTTTGCCCCATTGTACCTGGGTACAATGGGGCAAAGGGGGACAGGAACCCTGGCAGGGCATAGGGGCAGGGTGGGCAGAGCTCTGCCCTGCCCTTTGGGGGGGTGTGCCAGGCTCTCCCTGTGCCAGCCACCCTGGCAGGGAGGGCAGTGGGGAAGCCCTGGAGCCCCCTAAGTCAACTTAGGGCTACTCCACATCCACACTGGCTAAGTTGACTTTCTAAAGTCGACTTAGCCAGAAAAGTGGACTTAAAACGAGGTTTTATAAAGTCGACTTAATTTTTCTTTAAGTCGACTTAAGCAGCTGCTTAAGTCGACTTAAGGAAAGTGTAGTGTAGACGCAGAGTAAATTAAGTCGACTTAATTTGTAAGTGTAGATGCATCCAGTGTGAGCCCATAAGCTAAATAACCATATAGAATTTGAATATCTGGTCTCCACAGAAACATAGGTTTGAGTAGCTCGATTCTTCTCTCTTCCAGTCTGAGAGATGGAGTACCATGCCGTTGGCTGTCCATAAGTCTTGAGGTGAGACATTATACATGACATGAATGTTCTCAACTTCAGAGTTGGGGAACAGGCACTCTCACTGTCAAGAGCCACATATCCCCCCAGCTGCACTGTTCTGTATCATATTTGACTGTTACCTCCTGTGCCATCCTCCTTCCCAGGGTGGTTTCATTTCTGCGGGGCTGTATGTATCCAGACTGGGATCTCTCAGGGGGCTAAAGGAATTCAGTGAATTTTCATTGGAGCTCAAAGGTCCCTCAGGAAATTCCAGCTCTAATTCACGGAGCACTATACAGTCTTTTATCTAAATGTGAGATATTATTTACCCATTCTCTCCGTGTTGTCTCAGTCCCTTCAGCTGAGTGACCAGTTACATGGCCTGCTGCTAACGCTATGTGAAGATCTTCCACATAAAAGACTTTCCCCACAGTCTATTTTGGAGGCATGTGAAGTGCACCAGAAGGAATCTTCCGCCACACCAGCAAATGTTTACATCCAGGGAATGGTCAAGTTTGTGCTGGGAAGTCTCACTGAGGTCAGTACCTCCCTTCTTTCCCGTCAGTGACCGTTCTGCAGTAGTCCTGGTTGTTTTAGGGGGAGGGAGGAGACAGGAGGATATGGAAAGTAGGGTAGACTATTTTAGAGCAAGACCACCTGTGAAAAATCAGTCCTGGCTTGAAATGAGTGACTCTCATTCCATGGAAAAAGTTGCATGTACTTTCTTCAGCATTTAGGTTTCATTTTTCTAGCAGGGTTCTACAAATTTTTGACACCAGGGAAGCAGGGGCACGTTTTTCCAAAAGCTCCTGAAGATCAATGGGTCTTAGGCACCTGAATAACATTGGTGGTTTTCAAAATGTTATCTCGGTATCATTTCATTTGGGAACAGAAGGTAGCGTAGGTACTGTCAACATTGAGCTGCCATGGCCCCGATCCCAGGATTGCAATATTACCTCCCTGAGGATTCTCAGATGTAGAAGCTTCAGCACTCAGCACAGGGAAATCCTTGAATGCTAGGTCATGTTTCAGACTAGTTAACTAGCTTTAAAGCACCTGTGCTGTGGGTTACGGGCTATATCTTACTGGATTTACCATCCAAGTAACCCTGCTGTATTGCAGTGGGGAAAGGAGGGAGGATCTGCCCCTAATTTCCCAAGAACCAGATTGCAGGGCTGTATTGGGGTTTACAAACACCACCTGGGCAGAGGCAGAAGGGTGACCACCCCCCAGCATAGCTGCCAGAACTGCACTCATGGCCGTGGGCAGCCCCAGCTGGGAGGGAAAAGAAGCCCAGCTATAGAGCAAGGTGAAGAGCATGAGGTAGGAAAGCAGAAAGGCCTG
>ML685755.1:56654674-56681318 GCA_007922175.1 Pelusios castaneus
AAGAGTTTCCATTTGCCACTGTGGTCTCCATCCTTCTACAAGCTCAGAGACATCATACCTTTGTCAGGTACAATATCTGCCAGCTCCCTGCACCTCCTTTACCATGGGGCTGGGCGATAAAGGCACAATCAAGCCTGCAACATGGTGATGGTAATAAAAAAACTTGTTAAATTGTTTTCAGAATTTTACATTTTCAAGGAACACTTGTTGACATTTTGATTGGGGGGGGGGGAAAAAAAGGAAGAGAAAACCAATGAGATTTTCAGATAGAATTCCCCCCCCATCCTTTTTTTATTAGCACTAGTTAATAATAACCCAATCGTCTATTCACTAGTAATCTGTTTCTCATTGCAAAAGGAGGTTTTGGTTATGTAATATCTTCACGCACAGTCTTGAAGCAAGCAAAGCATTGCCCTGTTCTTTCTTAACTTGAGGAACTGAAGCAGTGTCACTGAGCCCCCACTTCCTCTCAAAGCTTTGAAGTCCCCTTGTCTACTGCCCTTGTCTTGTGATGCAATTGTTTGCAGGTCGAACAGGTCGCAACTGAAGACAGCCAGCTTAACAGAAGCCACGTGATAAGGAAAAGGCTGCATGAGAAAGCATCTGAAAGTTCTCCATTGCTGAATTTTCACAAAGGTAAAGTCTTCTGTGCTTCTGACTGTGATTCTTGGAAGGTCTTCTGAGCCAGGTCACTTGTTTCAAGTTACTTTGTGCCAGTTTTATATAGAGTTGAATGTGCTGTTTACTGCTGTACTTCTAAATGAGTGTACAATAGGGAAACGTCTATGACAAGTTAGCAAGACTTCCAGCAGGGTTGGCCAAAATACGGCCCGCAAGCTGGATCTGGTCCACCTGACATCTCTGTCTGGCTTACTGCCCCCTGCCCAGCTCTGCGACACCCACTGCCTCCCAGCCAGCTCTGCTGGTGTGAGAAGGTGAGAAGGATGGGGGACAAAGGTAGGCTGTATGGCATCATAGGAAAAACTGAAAAGTGTTTCATGACCATTTTATTAGATTATCACACAAAGTTGACCACTCAAACCTCCTATGAAATGCTTTTTCTATATCCTTCTGGGTTTTTTGTTTTACAAGGGATCTTACAAAACTAGGGGCCTGGGCAAGAAAATGGCAGATGAAATTCAATGTGGATAAATACAAAATAATGCACATTTGAAAACAGAATCCAAACGATACCTATATTCCAGCTTGGAAAAGAGGAGACTGAGGGGGGACATGATAGAAGTATATAAAATTATGACTGATGTGGAAAAAGTGGACAAGGAAAAGTTGTTTAAATACTCCCATAATACAAGAACCAGGGGTCACCAAATGAAACTGATAGGTAGCAGGTTCAAAACAAATAAAAGGAAGTTCTTCTTCACACAACGCACAGTCAACTTGTGGAACTCCTTACCTGAGGAGGTTGTGAAGGCTGGGACTATAACAATATTTAAACGGGAACTGGATAAGTTCATGGGGGCTAAGTCCATAAATGGCTATTAGCCAGAAAGGGGTTAAGAATAGTGTCCCTAGCCTCTGCTTATCAGAGGATGGAGACGGATGGCAGGAGAGTGATCACTTGATCATTGCCTGTTGGATTCACTCCCTCGGGCACCTGGCACTGGCCACTGTCGGTAGACAGATACTGGGCTAGATGGACCTCTGGTCTGACCCAGTACGGCCTTTCTTATGTTCTTATGTTCTTATAAAATGATGGGGTTTAACTTAGCTGTTACTGCTCAAGAAAGAGAGGTTGGGGGCAGGGGCCATTATGGATAGTTCTCTGAAAAAGTCTGTTCAGTGTGCAGTGGCAAGCATAAAAGCTAAATGCATATTAGGAACCAATAAGAAAGGAAGGGGATAAATAATAAGACAGAAAATATCATAATGCCACTACATAAATCCATGGTACTTTCACGTCTTGAATACTGCATGCAGATCTGGTTGACACATCTCAAAATATATATATTGGAATTGGAAAAGGTACACAGAAAGGCAACTCAAATAATTAGGGGTATGGAATTAGGGGTATGGAACAGCTTCCGTCTGAGGAGCGCTTAATAAAACTGGGACTTTTCAGCATTCTGGGGCAAAGTCACTAAGACACAGTTCAACTAACAAATGTTCCTTTAATGTGCCTCCCCTTCGGCCACTGTACCCCACTCCCCATGTTGTCCTCCTTGGTCAGTGCTGCAGACCCACAGCTCAGAGGTGCTTTTGCATCAGTTCACCTTCCAGAGAAAAGGGGAAGAAGGCACTTTCTGCTGTCACCTGCACACTGTGACCCAACCTTTGTGATTGGGGGAACTTATGACGATGCAAGCTGGCAGTCGCTCTGCAGAAACACTGACTGTCCCAGAGCAGGTCTAAGCACTAGCACTTATCAGTGACTTCAGGGAGAGCCTGGCATGCCCCCCCAAAGGGCAGGGCTCACCCTGTCCCTATGCCCTGCCAGGGTCCCTGTCCCCCTTTGCTCCATTGTACCCAGGTACAATGGGGCAAAGGCTGAGCCCCCTGGCACTTGGCAAGGGGTGACCCCCTACCACCGCAGACCTACCCAAGGTCCCCCCAGCCCCTACAAGTCGACCTAGGCATCCAGTGTGGACGCTCTAAGTCGACTTTGTAAGTTCCCCCCTAAGTCAACTTTAAATTTAAGTGTGGACATGCTAAGTCGACTTAAATTACCAAGTGTAGACATAGCCTTAGAGACTAACAAATTTATTTATCACATGAGCTTTCGTGGGAGAAAACCCCACTTCGTCAGACGCTTTAAGGATGGAAAACTTGCAGCCTGACGTGATCCTATGTCATACACTCCCTGGCATTTAATTTCCTCCCATTCTGTAACAGCAAATGAAAATAGGTGTTAGGATTCAAACACTGGGGAACAACACATAGAGGAAGGTGAGGTCAAAGCACGGGTTGGAATGAGAGAAAAATCCGTAGTCCCTATTTAACCCCAAGGCAACTGAGTCGAATTTGCATATAAATTCGAGTTCTGCAGTTTCCCTTTGAAGCTGTGATTTGTTATTCATCTGTTTCAGCACAGCTATTAGCAAGTCGTCAATGGAGTGAGCAGAGAGATTGAAGTGTTCCCCTATTGGTTGTTTAGTGATGTGATTTCTGATGTCAGATTTGCGTCCATTTATTCTTTTGTGCAGAGACTGTCCTGTTTGTCTGTGTATGGAGTCTAACTAAGAGCTACAAGCTCTATTTGACCAGCCCAACCTTGTTAAAAGATAGCGCTGATTACTGATCAGATAGTGCTTGTAACTCAGGCATCTGTCCTCCCTCTCACCACCTCCTCTCTCTCAGCTGAGAATCAATCTGGCATGGCATCTGAACCCCCTTACTCCTTAAAAACAACAGAGTCCTGGGGCACTTTTAAAGACTAACAGATTTATTTATTGCATGAGCTTCCATGGGAGAAAACCCCACTTCGTCAGATGCTTTGAAGACAGCAGGGCCCTCGAAACTGTGGGGCTCAGGGCGATCGCCCCACTTGCCTCCCCCCAAAGGACAGCCCAGCCCCCAGGGTAAAACTCTGCTACAAGAGAAATATTTACTTCCGCTTCCTTATTGTTTGTTTCCTCTCAGGTCAATAAATCTTGATGTTCTCCTCAGCAGAAGCTATTTTCTGTTTATTTCTGTCCTGGTTTTGGCCCCAATTCAAGTGGCTACGCACACCTTCAGTATTAAACAAACAAGTAGCCCCATCTCCATTCAGCATCCTGTGAGCAAATGCTTATGTCTCATTGAGTTCAATAGGAAGGAAGTATTTGCTTCAAGTTAAACACTCACCTGCATGCTTTGCTAATTCAGTACTTTCATTATTTTAAGGTGTAAAGATGAGAATCTGGGGGGCATTTTCTACTTAGGGTGCATTTCACTGATTTTTTTTTCCTCTTCAAAAGTCACTACTACAAATTGGAAGGCCCTGGAAAGATCATGGGGGTAGAATATAATAGATGCAAAGATAGGTGTCAACGGAAGCATGCACTTCACGATGTTTTAGGTCACCGTCTTTGGGGAATAGCGACAGCTGCGTCATACAGTGTATCTGTATCTTGGCACTCAATATATATTGTTCCTGAAGAAGATAGCTGGGGTTTTTTGGACTTGTGAATTTGGAGGACAAATTTGGTACAACTTGTTTCTTGGCTACTTCTCAGTCAAAACTTGATGAAAATCATTTGTACACTAGACTCATTTTGGTTGGGCTCCCTGCAGGGCCTCTGGGAACTGCTCTCCCTCAGAGTAGGGCTCTAAAAACAGGAGAGAGCAGAATTAGCTCTGCCAAGGACTGGTGAATGCCTTCCTGATGGAAATGAAACGCACCCTAGAATGTCTTCCTTGTGACATTCTAGACCAAAGAAGACTCGGTTGAAGTTAGCCAAGACCAAGCGATAGTTAAGCGAGGGCTTGGACACCATGATTTTTGAATCAGAACAGAATATAGTGATTTACTAGGCTTCTGTTCTGTTTCCAAACACAGGGGCCAGGTCACTGAATTATAGTCGGTCGGCCGAGGATTACAGACAACTCCCTGTGGATTGCTGGGAGTCCAGCAGCGTTTCGGAGAGTCCATCCTTGATCCTGTCACACAGAGGGCGCAGGAGAGGTAGGGTTTGACTCTGAAATGGTTGCTTTGATTGATCACCTCCAGCTGTTCCTCTGTGCAGAATTGGAAGAAATATTGGAAGGTCAGTGTTGTGCAAACCAGTGTGCAATTACAAGGGAGCGAATCCAGAACCCGCAAAGCGATTTCTATAACATTTCAGGTTTGTGGATGGGGAGGCGTGTGTGTAAATGGCAATTGGAATCGGAGCAGGAAACTGATCAGAAACCAAATGCCCTGGGCATCTAGGAGCGGGGGTGGGGAGATGCCCCCTCTGTGGGCTCTGCCGGAGCTGAGATGGTCTCTCACTCGTTCAGTGCAGCTAAAGCTGCAGATGAACAGTTTAATCGCTGGTAACTATGGCCAGGCTAGCATCTGGGAGGAGAGGTGTGACAGGTGACATGCTATCTCATGCTGCAGGGATTGCTCAGTAACATGCCTCTCCTTCCCATGCCCGTGTGGGAAAGGCCGTGGGGGCTTAGCTGAGGTAGGCAGGCAGGCAGGCTGGAGGGGGGGCGGCCTGCTGAAGTTTTGCGTGAGACAACAGATTGTCTTGAGCAGGACAGGGAGTGGGAGGGGGCATCAGGGTAGTGCCTCCGGCTGTCTAAATTGTGCCAGGAGCTATTGTGGAGCAACCCAGGCCTAGGAGGACGTAAAGGGGTCTTGATGCCCCCTCTGCTGCCAGTTCTGGGCTGCACTCCTAAGACACAGCATAGAATACCCCCCGTCTCATGGAGGGGGTCCTTCCTTGTGAACTGCAATCAGTATAAATGTATAAAAGTCCATGGATGCTGCTGATGCTGCAGATGTGCGGCTCCCTCTGATTTTGTGGGAGCCACTACATATCAAGGTGGCTGAATACAGATTTAGGGGCTAATTTTGCAAGCCCTTTTTTGAAAGTCTTGACAATTCTGATAACTAAGGGATGGGACGGTGCGCATACTCAGTTCCCATGAGTCCCTGGCAGCTGTGGGTGCAGGAGTGGACCCTAAAAGCCTGGTCTATAAAGTAACACAAGGAGATTCCACGAGTTCGCTCACTGTAGCTGGCCTTTTCCAGGATGATCTATCCGAAAGAGACATTCTCCACCACCCCATGGAGCTGTTACAATCTGGGGGGAGACCCATATCCTCAGTGATCTTTGCTAGTATGCCAGGATGTTCTCTAGAAACTCATTTAGCATTTACTATATTAATCAGTCATAGGAAGCAACCTCTTCAGGAGTCCCATGCTTGTCTTAAATTAGGAATATGAGACCAGGAGGGACTTCCTGGACCATTGAGTCCAAGCAGAAGCAACCCCAACATATAATCTCATTCATATACTTACATTTTAAGATGGCTTCAGATAAGTTCTCTCTCCCTACTCCTCCAACTGGAAGGCCGTTCCAGAACAAAGAACAGGTTTGATTTGTGCAAAAAGCATGGCATCATGGCCTGTGGACTAATCAGGTTGTCCCACTGGGGGGATGAAAAGCTAAGGCTATGCTAAGTGGAAATCAAGGAATCTATACATGTAACTTGTCCTGGCGGAGAGGGCGAGTAGAGGCTTGCAAAGCTCTTCAGAAAGCTGTGCAAACTTGAGAATAATAACGCTGCTTCTCAGCTGAAGCTTGGCAGAACCACGCTGCCTTCACTGGGTCTATAGAAACTGTCCATGTGGGATCTGCCCTTCATACTGGGCATGTCTCACAGCCTCTCTTTTCTCACTGCTGGCGTCTTCACCTCCAAATCACCGGAAGCGGCTGACTTTGCTGTACTGCCTGCTGCCGCTTGCGAAACTCCGCTTTGATTTCTTTAATCTCGTTTTATTGTCGTTATGTGTGTTTGTTTCCTGCATATTCCCTTTGTTGTTGTTCTTCACCAGGCTTCAGCTTAAGAGATTCATATTCTTACCGCTTTTACTCCAACTCCCTCAAGGTGTTTGACGTGGTATGACCCACCTTGGGTGAGATTGGCTCAGATTTTCATTAGAAAGGTCCCTTTGGGCTAACACCCCATGCTCCGCAATCAGTCAGTTGTCACTATATTCCACACTGCATCCTGTGTCAATGACCTTTCTGCATCGGGGATCCCACAGGATTTCAATACTGACACATTGTGTGGCAAGGGAGCAGGAATCATGGCGCAATGAAAGATCCATAGCATGGCCGCGACTGGTCAAGTCAGCTTTCTTGCATTTATGGGGTCAGGCTGTGGGGCTAGTAGGTGGTCAGCTTTGGGCAGGAGCCCAGTCTTTGAGTGTTGGTGCTGTGGGTTTTTTATTGAGGTTTAGACACATCCACAGACATGGATTCAGAGCCAAACTCCCCCCAAAGTTTGTGGTTATTCTCCTTTATTCATTTTACTTAACTTACCAGTGGACTTCCTAGTTGGCTTTTTATTAAACGTGTCCGACGGTGGCTGTTGTACTGGAACCCACTGTAGTATTTTTGGGTAGGTATTTAGTGAGAGACCTCAGTCATGTCACTCCTTTCTGGCTTTCCTTCTGATTTTAGCTTTCCCATAGGCGTAGGGAATTAAACCCACCTCGTCTCCAGCTCATTTCCATTTGCAAATCACTCCCGAACAAACCCTGGTCTCTGTGTTGTATTCAGAAGTATTCACCGAATAGCTTCTGCAAACTATTTGCCACATATACTGTGGAATCTTTGCCAACAGTTCACTTCAGCTGTTTCATGTTGCTGGTGTGCAATTGGCCACCTGTGTCCCATAATATTGTTTCTCTTCCTTGACTGAATGACTGGAAAACGTTTAAACAGAAGAATGATTACCAGTGGGATGATAAATGATCTCCTTTGCACACACTTCCCTTATATAGGGATTCACACACAAATAAGCATTTTCTCAAAGTCATTCTCCACAGCATCCGTGAAGAGCGAACTAGGGCTACATGGCTGACCCAACAGGAAGGATTATTTATGGACGTTGTCTATGCAGCATTCAGCCAGCTCTGTCACACAACAGCACGGAGAGTGACTAGCGCAAATCTCCCTGCCGTATTGTCTCAGGATATGTTGCTGAGCACCATTAAGGCAGGCAGAACTAGTCTGCTCTGAGTGGCCAATACCCCCACAATGGAAATATTGAGGGTCAGCAAATCCGTGTTTCCATCCACATGAGGTGTTCTGCTACGTTCTGGGCACCGGTGCATGTGCTGGTTGTGGGGGCAATAGAGGTGACAGTTGCATTTGGAGGGGCTGAGGTGTCCACCATGGTTCCTGTGATGGGCCTGGGGACCAGGTAGGAGCCATGGTGGCAAGCCTGGAGATGGGAGCAGCTGCAGAAGAGGGCCCCCTTTCCCAGCCCAGAGCTGGCTGCCATACCCCACTGTCTCTCAGTAGCCTCCGTTCTTAGGCAGAGAATCCAGTCTTGCTTCCCCCCCCAGCCCTCTGCTTCCCTATTTAAAACAAGCTTTTACCACCGTTGGCCCAGCTTCTGAGACCCTGATTGTGGCATTCCCTTGCTTTCACGTTAGGGAGAGCTCCACAGGCACACAGGGCGTGGGACCCAAACCTGAGTGGGTCGAGGACGCACGGGAGCTACAAACTCTTCATTAACAGGTAAGTGGTAAAGGTACTCCATAGCTATTAATTACATTGAATATCCCCTTGATTGTCAGAAACCTCAATCATTTCAATAGATTCTGTGTCTGCCATTCTGAAAATAGCCCATAGTAAGTAATGAAGAATTTTATCCTTTCCCCAGCTGTTATTTTTTAATCATCCTGTAAAACTGAATAGAAAACGTTCTCCCTGCTGTAGAATTCTAGGGGACAATTCAAACAGCCTGCAGCCAAATCTTCTGCCCGGGTAAACTGTCAATAGGTTCATATGGTAAGGAACGTGGCCTCTCTTTAAATTTAGTTTAAGTTCTGTGGAACCGTCATGGTTTCATCCTCTAACACTTTTCTGTAGGCGTTGTGACACGTAGTTCATGGAGATTGTCCTTTCCTGAGTAAGACAGTGCCTGTCTAAGACTTTTAAACTCTCTGCCTCTTGTTTTGGATGCACCATCTGAAATGTTGCTCGCTCCTTTGAAGATCGGCAAGCGCTGTGGACGAAATCCCAGCGGGGGCTCAGAAAAGCGGCAAGCCCAGCTTGAGGAGTCTAGGCTCTACCTTCTCCGTGTCTGCCAAGGACTCACTGGCAGCTGCTGCGTCTCTGAAATGCGTCTTCCAAAGGAAAGAAAAGGTGATCAAGGAAAAAGTACACACTGATTGCCAACTGTAAAGCACACGTGACACCAACCCCCTTAGCAAGGGGCTTATTGGTTAGGTGACTCAGCTCATCTATGGCCAAGCCCCGAAGGGCAACACATTATCTGGGTGTGCTGGAGAGCCCATTCGTGTAGTCAGACTCCCAGAGACGTCAGTGGGGCTTAGTCTGCATAAGAACCGAGTTAGAGCCGTAGGACTGAACCCTAAAAGGCCAGCTTTCCCTTTTGGGGCTTTAGTCTGGCTTTTGGTGACCTGTAATGCACACTCAGGAGTGTTTTGAACAGGCACCTTGGCTGTGCCTTCAACACATCACAGAAGGGCTCGTTCCAGGCCTACAGCAATCAACAGAGATCAGAGAACTTTCGAACCATCCCCTATTGCTCTTCTTTTACAATGTATACCCAGACTGAAACCACAGCCTAGAAGTTCATGCCCTGATGGGATAGAAACGTGAGCTTGGAGCTATTCATAGTTCCACCATGAAGTTGTTGTATAACCTGTGGTTCTTTATATCCTGTCTTTTAAGTAGTGCAGGGAGGGCGGGGGCGGATGATGCTAGCAGTCTCAGGCCAGAAGCCAAGGAATAACGAACCACTGAGATTGTGCTTCCCTTCCATCGTCAACACTGATGATATTTCTGGGGCAAAGTGGTTGAGTGTGGTATACTTGTGCTATGGACGACACCAGATGTCAACCTCCAGATCTATCTAGCATTTCACCGTTGCCAAATCTGCACGCCTGCCCGCGCATGTGCAGAGAGAAACCTTTTGCTGTTTTAATTTGGGTGGTTTTGTTTGCATAATCCTGCAGCAAATGATGCCAGCAATCACGTTTTTGTGGAGCTGGTAAATACACTTCCGTCTTCGGTCTCCTTTTCAGATCACTTTATTATTATTTTTTTTCATGCCAGTTCCATTCTTTTGTCTTTCTCGCTGCTTTCAGTCTATGTGGCCCCTTATGGCTGCTTCTGTTATCATTTCATTATTATTCTGTCTTTCAAATCGGCGCTGCCGTGCCCAGGGAATTCAAATTCCCTCCCATCTCAGGCTTGAGCCGTGGCAGGGCTTTGAAGATCAAGAGCCAGCCACTTCAGCAGTTGGAGCTTGTTAGACAGAGAGAGAGAGATTCTTTTTATGGGGGAATTTAGATTTAATTTGGTGGGGGTGTTTTTTGGTCAGATTATTGACTGCACAATGAAACACTTCACAAGAGAAAGGAAAGAAGGCGTCTGACGTGCATGGGCTCAACAAGCTATTATTTATTTCCTGTTTGTGTTGCAGTGGTACCTAAGGCTATGTCTACACTGGGGAATTAAGGTCGACTTAAAAAAGCAAGCTTAAGTCGACTTAATTTTCAAGTGTAGACGCACCCTAAGGGTCCCCAGTTGTGGCCCAGGCCCCCATTGCACTAGGCGCTGTACATACACAAAACAAAACGATCGTTCCTGCCCTAAACATATAAAACAGTAGTGAAGAAAGGGCAGAAAAGGTATTCTACTTCTCTGGGTAGTTCTGTAGCATCTGATGGATTGTTTAATAATACAAACAACCCCCAACCTTTGAATTCTTTCACAATACTCTGAGTGCTTAGATGGGTCATTCTAGGACCCTCCACCCCACAGCCTGGCCCTCTTCCGAGGGATGACAGAAGCTGGGTGGGTGGGGGAGGTCATAGGCCTCCCTAAACTGTTCCCATCCTCTTCCACAAAGAACATTTATGACTGCTTTCTGCCGCTGGAGCACTGGAAAGGGTGGGGGCCTGGCAGAGTTTTCCCAGCCCACAAATAATTGTGAGAGTTCAACAATCTTCTCTTTCTGCAGCAGGATGAAACTGGGGCCTTGTGAAAGGTGAGGGACCAGCTGCCCCTCCTATAGCCAATAGCCCATGGGCCATGCAGAAGAGCCAGGTTGAAGTCCCTGTTTTGCTCTTGGTGTGTATATATAGAGATAACTGAAGTCTTCGTAACACAACGACTCATTTTATTAACTTTCTGAATTGCTGCTTTCTAGTTTTCGGGGCCAGAATTTATCATTCTGTCCAGCGAACCACCAGTGACCTTACACCTGCCTGGCTCCATCGTGGTAAATATGAATGTTCTGGATTTCAGACTGCTCTAGTAACCATGACATTAAATCTCCACACTACCCTGTAAGACCTGCATTTCCTTCCCACGGTGGTAGTGCACTGAGACCCCAAAGACAGGTGAGCACCTCACATTGCTACATCGTTGGTGCTGCGGCCAGAGGGAAATCGGGGGACTCCAACGGGAGCCTCATCCATCAAGCCTCAGTGAAGGAAAGTCATTTTGAGTCAAAGCTTTGCAGGAGGGGATAGATGTCCTCTGAAGTTACACAGCACTTGTACAATATGCATTGAGCTCCTGTAGTATACCGCCCAGCCAAAAAACTCCCTGGAGCTGCAGTTAAGGCTGAGAGTGCATAGCAGGGGAAAACACCAGACAGAGCTATCTGTGGAAACCGGGAGTTAAGGTCCAACTTCAAAGAACCCGAGAGGCTGTAGAGTCTGGGAATGCTCAGTTGTTTCACAACTCCACAAGTTTTCTGAGTTTGAAGTGTTTTGACGTGACTAGGGAGCAGCTGGCTTTGTATGTGATTCCCTTAGGCAGGGCCATGGAACAAAGAGAACCCAAGACCAGGAATCTGGTAGGAATTTCCACATCCACACTGCACTCCTTCTCAACTCTCTGCTTTGTGTTTTCAGACTAAAAAAGGGAAATCCTATTTGTCTCAAAGGGACCTCAGTGTGATTCTGCTCAACGGGCAGTGCCTGGATGTGAAATGTGACATCAAGTCGAAGGCAAGAGATGTCTTCAACACGGTTGTGGCCTATGCAAACCCGGTGGAACACTTCTACTTCGGCTTAGCTTACATGAAGGGTATGTGCCACGTCTAGGATCTGCACAATGTCTCGTGCAGGCTGGAGGAGTCCTGCCAGTCTGCAATAATGAATGAATGGCAAGCCCTGTGAGATCCTCAGATGGAAGGCACTTTAGAAATTCCATTTCAAACAGAATTAAGCCCCACTGGTGTAAACCGTGTCTGCTACAGGACTGTACCCCAGTGCGGGGCACACCTGGGTTGCCCAGTCAAGAATTCCAGGAAGCACTGTGCTTCAAACAGGCCACCTGCTTCCAAAAGCTTTCTCATCCAGAGGCAGACTTAGCTACTCCCCTGAAAGTGCCCCCCCCCTTCCCCCTGTCCCTCTGGAGTGGCTAGCACCCACAAGGCGCTGGTGGAGAGCAGTCTTTGTACTCACTTGGGCTATGTCCACACTTGTTAATTTATGTCGACTTTAGCTAAGTCGACTTAGCATGTCCACGCCTAAATTTTAATTCGACTTAGGGGGAAACTTACAAAGTCGACCTAGAGCATCCACACTGGGTGCCTAGGTTGACTTGTAGGGGCTAGATGGGCCTGGGACAGGTCCACGGTGGCGGGGGGGCACCCCTTCCAATTGCCAGGGGGCTCAGCCCGACAGGGACACTGGCAGGGCATAGGGGCAGGGTGGGCAGGGTCTGCCCTGCCCTGTGGGGGGGCATGCCAGGCTCCCCCTGTGCCACCCCTCCCTGGCAGGGAGAGCAGTGGGGGAGTCCTGGAGAGCCCTAAGTCGACTTAGAGTCGACTTAGGGCTACTCTGCGTCCACACTGGCTTAAGTCGACTTTAGAAAGTCGACTTAAGCCTAAAGTCGACTTTAAACTAGGTTTAATAAAGTTGACTTAATTTTCCTTAAGTCGACTTAAGCAGCTTGCTTAAGTCGACTTAAGGAAAATGTAGTGTAGACGCAGGGAAAATTAAGTCGACTTAAGCAAGCTTAAGTCGACTTAATTTACAAGTGTAGACGCACCCTTAATGAGGACTACAGCAGTGTGAACGGTCAGTCTCATTATGTCCTCCCCACCTGTTGAGAGGGCACCCAGCCCATTAGATATCTAGGTAGCTGTACAGGGTGGAATAATCCATGAGTAACCCATCATGGAGGACAGCAGATGGTGAGCTAGGCGGGTTTGAGTCTCTAAGCCCTTCTGTGTGATTAGATGAATGAAGAGGGGGGCTAATGAAAAGCAGCAGAAATCTGGTCTTTTGAATGATTTCCTTCTGCTTGTCTTGTCACAGAACCTGAAGTTCTCATTTCAGGTAAAGAGGTCTTCTTCTTGGAGGATGAGACCAAACTGTACAAAGTGGCCCCAGAAGGCTGGAACAACCAACCCAAGAAGAAAACCTCCATCATTAATTTCACACTCTTCCTGAGGATAAAATTCTTTGTCAGCCACTTTACCGATATCCAGTAAGTGCCTGGGTTCTGTCTGTAGCTGGAGAGGAAGGTGGCATTTAAAATTCAAAGCTCTTGCTACATCCCAGCCTCTCCTGTTTTCCAGACATGGTCTGACAAGGCATCAGTTTTACCTGCAGCTTCGGAAGGATATTCTGGAGGAGCGGCTGTACTGCAGCGATGAGATCTCCTTACAGTTAGGGGCTTTAGCTTTGCAGGCAGAACTTGGAAATTATGCTCCTGAGGTACGGTAAATAATGCACCTCTTCTCCGAGGTATCTGCCTTCAGCTCCTGCAGCTTTCTCCTCTCACTTACAGTTAACACGCAGCTTAACACGCACCTTGACTTCAGCTCTGCTGCTGTTTCTCTGTAGAGAGAAGGGCTCACATTTCTGGTTCAGATTAGGGGCCCCTAAAGTTTGCCTGAATGTGCTGCATCCCTGAATCTGCCAGGTGTGGCTAGAGATCTTGCCATTCTCCTTGGGAGATTTCGGGGACTTCCTGCTTGTGTGGTAAGGCCGGAAATCCCAGCAGATCTCTAGAATACTTTCAGCCATCAATGCCACTCAGAAGCACAGAGGGGCTTGCAGAGATGAAAAAATAAAGAAGAGAAAAGCAAATTGAACACTTCAGCCCTTCTGAGAGTCAGCGTCTGGGCTGGGTTATAGAAAGAGGCAAAGGTTGTGAGCACAGATATTTCTGAAGCAGTTGTCCAGTCCTACATGTAATAAATGATGCTTTTTCCATATACAAAGAGCAGCTGAATAAATCCGTGGCCAGATCTCCGGTTGTTGTGGCTCTATTGATTGAAGTAGAATTACATTGATTCACACCAGCTGAGGACCTGGCTCTCTGTCTATAAAGTTGTTTGTTTTCTTTAATCTAATAGAAAAGTCAAGAAAGAACAAAAGTAAAGAGAGGGAGCGTGTTGGGCGTACTGTCCTCCTTTGTAATGTTACCAACTTTGCCCACAAACTCAGGGTGTGCTCATTGATTAGGGTTACTTCCTGGGGTTGGGGGGAGGTTGCAATTCTATTAGTGTATTGCTTGTGTCACTTGTGTTTCTCTAGGGAGCTCACTTCTCCCTTCTGCAAGTTCCCTCCTAATGGAGCCACCCTTGCAGGAAATCCACCCACATATACCCATTCACCAATTAACAAGGTGCGTCTGAGCGGGCTGGGTTTATCAGCACTCAGCTGATCCTGTCCCTGAACTCAGCAGGCTGGGTCAAAACAGCACTTTTCAGCTGCTATCCTTATATGCCCCTGGACTCAATCAGGCCGGTCTTCCCACTATTACTTTCCAATTATTCTAGTAGTAACCTTATTAATGAGCAAACCTTACAGGATTTTGGGCATCACAGGAATCTTTGGCTAGGTAAAAGAAATATTGGTGCAGAGCAATATAGGAAAGCCAAGAACACAAAGGAGAGGGAAAGAGTCTGGCAACCAGCTTGATTAGAAAAGTTACTTTATCGCCAGGTACATAAAACTTATGAATAATTGTAAAAGGAAAGAAAAATACCCAAACAGTTACAATATTAATAACCATTCAAAAAGAGAAATGATCAAACAGTTACAATATTACCCAGTTTCTATTATAGTATTGGGGAAATCTAGCCCAAGTGGATTACAAAGATCAGGTTTAAAGAGTTGTATTTGGACAAAGGGGGAAAGAGGGAAGGGCAGGGGTATGTGTCTCACCACTCAGTGCAGCTCAAAGGTACCCAGGAACCAGGCTGTTCAACTTAGGGTCTGGAGTGGTGGAGACAGGCAGAGCCCCCACCGCGATCAGCAAGGAAAAGGGGAAGTCCCAGTGGAATTGATGTAGCTTTTTGGTCCACGTATCAGAACAGATTCAGGCATCAGAACTAACTCAGATTCTGAAAAAATTGGGTAGGGATTTTTGTAGGGAAGAAACAGTGGTTCAAGGTAGAACACTAGGGTTGTTCTGGGGTAAAAGACCAGAGCTGTTTTGTTTAGGTGGACAATAGGAGCTGATCATTCCTGGCTATGGAGGCATTCCAGTATTTTGGATATCTATCAAAGATCTATTGACTAGAATTGGTCTGATAACTCCTGAGCTGAGTGTGTGCAGACATGAGTTCATTTGTCTCAGGAGCAGAGATCCCCCATCATGCAGTGCTTCCCTGCTTTGCCAATCCCAGAGTTCAATGTGATTCCTGCCTTGGAGCTTGGTTCTCCATTCAGCATGCTAATTCTGGTTCCAGCCTTGATGTAAATGCAAATGAAGTTTCTACTGTCCATTCAGTGTGCTAATGGCTCACATCCTCACTGTAGATGAGGCTAGGGGAGTTGCCCTAATTCCATCACCCTTGTTCCAAGGGGTTCAGGTGCGTCTCCCACTGCCTTTTCATTGGTTATGGTTTCTGGTTCAAGCAAAGGCTGGGGAGAGGGGGCTGAGTCGCAGAGGCGGGATACTGTACCTGGTTCCACGAACACAGAGCTAACAAGTAACAGTAGCACCTGCGGCAACTCTGAGAACAGAATTGCTGTCTCTATCTACAAGGCAGTTCTTAGAATTTAAAGCTGCAATACAAAGAAAACAGGCACGACAGGTTGCTATGTACACTGATACACTGAACACTCGACAACTCTTCAGCTTTTGTGTGAATGTATCTTCACCCCCATCTACAGCTCCTGGGGAACTAATCTTTTCCCCTCATTTTTGTTTCCCTCCCTGAAGGTGCATGGGAAGAATTGTTTTCGTGTTGAAGACTACGTGCCCACGAGCCGGATAGAGAAAATGACCCTGGCATTCACACAGCGAGAGCTTGCTAAGCTGCACCGCAGGAACCATTCCCTCTTTGAGGATGAAGCTGAGCTAGAATTTTTACGGGTATCCTAGAATGTGCACAACACAACTTTATTTATTTTGCGGTAGACAGGCCCTATTTCTTTCTCATCACTCTCGCCTGTTGGATATTCCATTCCATCAGAAATGCTGCAGAATATGTGTGTGAGGCGAGAGTACATACTGGCAGTTTAGCAATATAGATCCTTTCAAAGGCAGGGGATTTTGCAAAGCAACCATTGAAAAACCAGGAAATTCACAGCCAGAAAGCTCTCACTGCAGCAGTGGTAGGAAATGCTATATTCTAGGGTGGCTGTATTTGCCGGTTGATTTTTTTCAATCACACACTATCCTAATATCACTGTCCTCTCTTTTGGGAAGCTTTTAGTTGCTCAATGGTTCTTTCCTGCAACCCCATTTGCATTGTTCCAGCGGATGAGCTATCTGTTCGACCTTGTATTTAGCTGTGAAGCTCTGATTACCTTTCCCAGATCTGAAGAAAAGCTCTGTACAACTTGCAAGCTTGTGTCTCTCACCCATTGAAGTTAGTCCAATAAAAAATATGACCTCCCCTTCCTTGTCTCTCTTATATCCTGGGATTGACATGGCAACAACATTGTTTGTCCAGATGCGAATTATCTCTGTGTGTGGTTTTCAACTTGTCTTTTCCCTCCCCTTACATATAAAATATTTGGGATCAGAGTTTCTCTGAATATTAGCCATTTTGCTGCAGTGACACATGCTTTAATTTATATCATCAGTTCAACTGAGTTATTGCCTAATTGTCTTAGTTTATTGTCTAACAGGTGTCCCTGGAATTAAAATGGCTGATCTCTCTCTCTCTCTCTCTCTCTCTCTCTCTCTCTCTCACCTCTCAGTTCCATGTGGACCATAGGGCCTTCACCCTGGCCTTCCATCTTTGCAGGTCTTCTTCTTCAGTCTTACCACCTTCTCCTGTCACTTATCAGACTTTGATAGCTTTCCATTCTGCGTCTATTGTGTGTTTCCATGTTATCCTCGGTCCACCTTGTCCCCTCTTGCCCTGAGAGTTCCAGTCCAACACATCCTCCAAGGGGGGCCCAATCATCTCCATTTTTGTTCCATAATTTCTGGTCTTAGTTTCTCTTCCAGCAGCCTCCAGAGTACTTCATTTGTGATTTGTTTTCTGTCTGTCTGATAGTGAAGATTTAGTTGAGGGAACTGTGAGAACTTGGCGTATAGAGCGTAAGATCTTAATAAGTCTACAAGTTTCAGCACAATATAGTAAGACTAACTTTACAATGGTGTTAAATCTTCAAAGTTTAATTGAGATGGCAAGATTTCTGTTTCTCCAGATCAGCGTTAGAGTTACAAAGGCATGTCTGGCTTTTGCTGTTTTGACTTTGCTGTCTTCATCTTTTCCACCTGTTGTACTTACAGTTCTGACAAGAGATGCGAACGATCAGTGCTTTTCTCTGTTACCCCCAGAAAGTACTAGTAGCGTTTCATGTGTGTAGATTCTCGTGGTGTTCATTGTCTCAGAGATGCTTCATGATAGTCCCATCATGTTTGGCAAATCCAGTGAAGAAAAGTAGCTATATTAGTTTGTGTTTCAGTGACTACGTCTGAATAAGGTGCCATACACAGGGTCAGAAAGTTAGGCCATAAAGCTAAAACATCCAAATTCTTCTTCCAAATATGAAACAGGATTAAAAGTCAAAGGCCAAGATTTGGCTACTGATTTTGAAGACCTCGGATTTTGGGTGCCCAGCTTGACACATGCTATGGTGTCCTGACTTTCAAAGGTCAGACGCTGAGCACTTCCTGAAAATCAGGGTCTTTTAAACAAAAACGACTCAGATGGGTCCCTCACTTAAGCTAAAAGGCTGGGTTGGCCTGCCGCAGCATGGACTAGATCACAGTTCTCAGCCTTGCTTTGGGTTGCAGCTCACCAAGTCGATGAAAAGTCACCCTTCAGCCCCTCAGTCTCCTTCGCAATGGATTGTGAGATTTGGGTCATGGGATAATTGTTAAACACTTTGTGGCTGGGTGAGGAGGTGTAGAGCTGATGGGTGGGGGACTTGGAGAGTAAGGAGATGATGGAGAACTTCTCCTCCCCTCTCCTCAGCCTACACACTCACCTCCAAGGCTGAGACCATGCTGGTCCCAAAGGCTACATGGCTGGCTCATCACTCCACAGGGGCTGAGTCTTGTACAGGAAGGGAATAGGGCTGAACAACTGCTCCGGACTGGAGCTAGATGGAGCCCTGGTGGGTCCCAAATCCCCTCCCGCAACTGCCATCAGGCTTGGCCAGCACTGTCATTACAATTTAGCAAGCCCTAGAGCTGCGGCTTCCAGATGAGTCAGTAGTTTTTAAGGCATGTTTTAAAAAAAAAAAAAAAAGGAAAGAAGCACCATGGGTCAGTAGCTCTGAGTGGGATTATTGAAAGCAGAGAGCTGTTTTTTCCCTCCACGCTAAGATTTCCAGAGGTTCTTTAGAAAGCCTAAAGCAAATCGCACAAGCACAGGATGTCAGGGCGGCCTTCGCTCCTGAGGCCAAACACTTTGCCGTTTTAGCAATATCAGTGTGTTTGTTGCTTTTTACATCATTTTGGGGGCACAGAGAGATAGAGAAGAAGCAGGGATGGAGAAAAATCGAATGTTCATGAAGCAGCTTTAACCGCTGGGTGGATTTCTACTCAGGAATCTGCCCTGGGCGTAAGCGGCAGTGATACTGAACTGTCAGAGCACTGAATGGACAAGGAGACCTCGCAGTATCCTGGGAGGCAGGTGGGGAAGGGCTGGTGCCATTTTACATATTGAAAATGGAGGCAGAGTGGGATGAAACGATATGTCAGGTGGTGAGTCAGTAAGAGAGCTGGGATGAGGATTTCGGATGGGTTTCCAAGGCTGCAAGAGTGTGAGACTGCTCAGGGGAGCCATCGCACCCTAGCTTGCCTCCACATTTCTGCCTTATTTCCCCTCGGTTTAATTCCTTTCTGCTCATGTACGGGGATCACAGCTCCGAGTGATATTTAGTGTGTATTGCACCTCCTTTCCCTCTCCGCCAAGGTGACGCAGCAACTCCCGGAGTATGGGGTGTTGTTCCATCGGGTGTCCCAGGAGAAGAAGACAGCAGGAGGGGACGCTGTCCTGGGAATCTGTGCCAAGGGCATCATTGTGTACGAGATGAAAAACTGCACCAGAATTGCCAGGTTACGGTTTCAATGGCGGGAGATGGAGAGGATTTCAGCTCACGTGAGTGTGATCCAAGTGAGCCCACCCTCCTCCACACTGTGTTACTCCTCCTCCACACTGTGTTACTCCTCCTCCATATTGTGTTAGCTGGGTAGATAGAGCCATCTACGTCGGAGCCAGGCTCAGAATCATTATGCACAGAACATGCTATTTTTGACCCTGTTGGGGTTCTGATCATACCAGCACTTACTGACGTTTGGGCCTTGAGTTCTGGTCCCTCTCTAGGGCTGCGTCTACACTTGTAAATTAAGTCGACTTAAGCTTGCTTAAGTCGACTTAATTTTCCCTGCGTCTACACTACACTTTCCTTTAGTCAACTCAAGCAAGTTGCTTAAGTCGACTGAAGGAAAATAAAGTCATTTTCAATTTTCATTAAGTCGACTTTATTAAACCTACTTTTAGTTCGACTTTAGGCTTAAGTCGACTTTTTAAAGGATGCCCCCACTGCCCTCCCTGCTGGGGGGGAGGCACAGGGGGGTCTGGCATGCCTCCCCAAAAGGCAGGGCAGAGCCCTGCCCATCCTGCCCCTATGCCTTGCCAGGGTCCCTGTCCCCCTTTGCCCCATTGTACCCAGGTACAATGGGGCAAAGGCTGAGCCCCCTGGCACTGGGCAAGGGGTGCCCCCCCGCTACCGTGGACCTGCCCAAGGTCCCCCTAGCCCCTAGAAGTCGACCTAGGCATCCAGTGTGGACGCTCTAGGTTGACTTTGTAAGTTCCCCCCTAAGTCGACTTAAAATTTAGGTGTAGATATGCTAAGTCGATCTAAATTTACAAGTGTAGACATAGCCTAGGAGCTGATGTCCACCCTGTGTAAGACTCTGAAACCTAGAGCTGAGCAACAGTTCTTGTGCAAAACCTCTTTTGGACAAAAATGCTGATTCAGATTGACCAAAACAATTCACAAATTTGGGCCCAATTCAGTGAATTGTTTCAGCTAGGGAAAACAAGATTTGGGGAGCGGAGGACATCAGAATATTTCGTTTTGGAGTTTCCTCCAGTTCTCAAGGCCAGATTTTAGAGAAAATAACATGGTTTAAAACCATGTGAACATGTCTCCCCTCTTTCCCTGCAAAAACTAAACAAAACATTTTATTTGACCCCAAATTAATTATTTTTTTGGTTTGGCCACCAACCTGAACAGTTGGCTGTGCACACAGTTCTAGGGTAGCCCTCAGTATAGGCCATAGCAGATTCTATCAAGTCAGCTGCTAGCCTGCTACTTTGACCCAGACCCATTTCTCTTTCCCCTCCTCTGCTACTGACTTAGTCACTAGTATCCCTCTCCTTGGCCCCTCATCTCTATATGCTGATGTTGTATGAACAGACTTGGTGGGACTGCAACGTCCCCCTCGGTATTCTGACAGTATCAGCCAATCACTGCCAGCCATCCCGCTCCCCTTCCACCCAACCAGCCTGCTTGCCCCTTTAACGTGTTTGAAGTCCGCCGTCTGACTGGCTACAATGTCACCATCCTTAGGTTTGAGTTTTCTCATGGTCACTGATCTTGTTGACGATGAATCATAGAATCATAGAAACTGGAAGGGACCATGAGAGGTCATCAAGTTCAGTTCCCTGCACTCATGGCAAGACCAAGTACCCCCATGAATTCCCACTTATTTTGGTGGAGGTCAGGATAGGGCCCAATGCAAATGGAAGGAGTTAAATACGCATATAGGACATACACCCAGACCAGGTATATGCCTGCACAATCTAATGTGATTCTATCGACAAGTTAAGCATCCCTCAGGGACATGTCCTGGGTGGAATATAAAGCAGCTGGTGTCTTTTTATTCCCTTTAGAGAAAAAAGTTCATGATTGAAAGCAGCTTCAGTGGCAAAAAGCACACGTTCGTCACAGACACAGCAAAGACGTGCAAATATTTACTGGACCTCTGCTCTGCCCAGCATAAATTTAATGCCCAGATGCACTCCAGGCAATTACGGCAAGTGTCATCCGGTGAGTTCCAAAGCTACTGTCCCTCACATGGGGAATGGAGAGGGCAGGTTTTATGAGGAATGATGGAGGGTGAAGGAGAGGAGAGATGCCATGTGAGTAAGGCACTGAGTGGGAATCAGAAGATCTGAGTTTGCCACAAGCTCCGTGTGGTCTCATCTCACTCCGCTTCGCCTGTCCCTCTGTAAGTCAGGGATGATAATGTTTCCTGACCTCATGGGAGGTGGGGGTTTTTGAGGCTGAATTAATGTCAGAGAGGTGCTCTGGTGACGTGAGCCATGACACCACATTGGTAAGAAAAGAGCTTTATTAGATGTAGCTACAAGAACCCTTCTGGCATTTCTGAAGACAACAGAACAGATCTAGCCCGGGTGTAAGTCAAGAAATGTGCCTCTGCTCTTCTGTCTACCCTGTGCAAGGGCAGAATTTAATCCGGTAAGATTTCGTGCCTGAATGAGTTGGGCTATCAAGTGCTTCTAGACTGAGCAACTGAAAATTAGAGACGGTTCCAAGCCAAGACCACAGAACCAACTGAGATCCCAGCCTCACTTTGGACTGGTCACGTGTCTCTGACCTTCATGAGGTGCCATCCCCACAGATGCCATGAGTGGGACTGTCGTTACACAACCTCTCCTCCCCACACGTTGGCTTCCTTGCATGATGGGAAACACTGCTGTGCTCAGGGGAACCGGTCAGGGGTGGTCTTGGTTTACTTGATCCTGCCTCGGTGCAGGGGGCTGGACTTGATGATTTCTCAAGGTCCCTTCCAGCCCTGCATTTCTATGCCACTCAGATTGTCATATAGCCTTCTGCACGCTCAGATCTCAAAGTGTTCTGCAGAGGTGGGTAAGTATCATATGTGGGGAAACTGAGGCGTAGGAGACAGGGAAAGAACTTGGCCAAGATTTCACATATCTCTGTTGATTTCAGTAGAGCTACACTCGTTCACACCCACTGTGGATCTGGCCTTCTCGCTTCAATGGAGCTATGTCAATTTACACCCTGTGATTCAGTGGCAGAGCTAGGACCCTGACTCTCCCATGAGTTCTCCATTCGCTAGATTAGACTGCCCTCATCTCTAGTGGAAATGTCGGATGCTGGGCAATGAGGTTATATCCTGGGCACAGGAAGGGTTAATATTTTAATCAATTTCTTTCCAGAGTTCTTTCCTAGCAAACAGAGGTCTACCTGCATGGTTCCATTCACATGAAATCACTGTGCAGAGATGTTGGAAAGTGGCAGAAATGAGATATATGCTCATGGATTAAACCCCCTGCGTCGTTAGGGTTCCTTTGACCTCTCATTTAACTCCACCTCACTGTGATTTGCAGGGTACAAATGGGATCTGAGATTGCACCATCACCATCGGCAACAATATTTTATAATGAAAATGATTACGTTCCAGATACGAAGGAGCAATATTAATTAGGAGGCAGGAAAATTATAATGCAAGTCTTGGTTGCGAGGGTTTCATATCAGACTGTTCTGCTTTGTGCAAGCCTTTACGCTGAGTCGGGGAGACAGCAGGGACCCTTGTTCAGAATTAGACCCTCTTTACCACCAGTATCCCAGCACAGGTCTTTCCCCAGTATTTCCATACTGGCAGGAGTGGATAGGAGAGCTCTTCTTTTGAAAACTTGCTGGGAGCCCCCTTCTTAGTCATCACTATGGCAACTCTCAGGCTTTGCTAATCAGACAGTTAGTTAACCCTTCTGATGCCTCTTAACAGATGCCTCTGATCCAACCCACTGAGGAAACTGGGAGACTTGGTGTAATGACACTAAAAAGCAACGTTCCAGGGAGTTACAATAATGTCCAATAGGGAGAGGCACTAGAGGTCAGGGTCAAACATGGGAAGGAAGAGAGAATGTGCAGCCATATTGATTTCCCGTCCATAACCCTGTCATCCTGGCAGCAGGGTTCCTGTTGTACGGCTCGGTGTCCCCAGCCATTGGCTGCCCCCAAGTCTCCATTGAGATGTATTCCAGCCTGCTGAGAGAGAACCTGAACAAATGAATAGTGACGCCATCAGCTTTAGTTTATACCAGGACTTCACATGGGCCTGGAAGGGTGCGTCTACACTGGTAACTTAGGTCAACTTAAGGATGCTTAAGTCGACCTACACAAAGCCGCGTCCACACTGGGCTTTTAGTAACTCGACTTAAGCACTCTCTTAAGTCAACTTAATAACAGCGTCTGTCGACTTAATAACACCTCCTCTGAAGGTCGATTTAAGCCTTAAGTCAACTTAAAGCCAGTGTGGACGGGGAATAGTGCCAAGTCGACTGTATTAACTTGACTTAAAGCCAGTGTGGATGGGGAATAGTGCCAAGTCGACTGTATTAACTTGACTTAAAGCCAGCATGGACGGCTATGTCTACTGTTAAGTCGACTTAACAAGGTCGTCTTTAAGTTTATTAAGTTGACTTAACAGAGTCAACTTAACAAGTGTAGACATAGTTGAAGTGTGTATGGTGAATAGACTAACAGAATTCCCAGGCGACAAGGGCACCCACTGGGGTCATCTAGTCTGTCTGCTCGCCTAACACAGCTCTGAGAACTTCCCCAAAATAATTCCCAAAACAGCTGTTTTAGGAAAAGGTATCCAATCTTGATTTCATGCTGCAGAATCCATCACAACCTTTGGTAAATTATTCCAAGAGTTAATTACTCTCAGGGATTTCCCGTCTGAATTTGTCTAGCTTCAACTTCCAGCCACTGGACTGTATTTCATCCTTCAGTGCTAGACAGAAGAGCTGATTATTAAACATTTTCCCCAGCTAGGTACTTAGACTGCAATCAAGTCACCTCTTAACTGTCTCTTTGTTAATCTAAGGCAGTGGGTCTCAACCAGGAGTATGTGTACTCTTGGGGGTACACAGAAGTCTTTCAGGATGCACATCTAGATATTTGCCTACTTTTACAACAGGCTACCTAAAAAGTCAGTACAAACTACAATTGCACACAATGGCTTGTTTGTACTGTTTTATACTGCAATGGAAGTCCACAATTTATGTTCCAGTTGCTTTATTTTATAATTGTATGATAAAAGGAGAAAGTAAGGTCCTTTTCGGTCACAGCATCCTGTGACACTTTTATATTTTTATGTCTGATTTTTGTAAGCAAGTGGTTTTTAAGTGAGGTGAAACGTGGATTACGCAAAACAGATCAGAGTCCTGAAAGGTGTCCTGTAGGCTGGAAAGTTTGGGAGCGAATGAACTAGAGTTCGTTGAGTTTATCACTATTTGGCACGTTTTCTAATCACTCTTAGGGCTCTTCTATGAACCCTCTCCAGTGCTGCAGTCCCCAGGTCTGGCTATTAACAAAGAATCGGTGGGTTTATGTAAAGGAGGAAAGAGGAAAGTCAGCTATCACTCACTGGGCAGGCCTACGCTGCCCTCCGTTTTTGGCGGCAGTTGAACGGAGATATGCAAGTTACTTAAAATAACTTGCGTATCTCCGTTCCATATGCCCAGCGCGGCCACTGGGCTGCATCAAAGGGAGGGAGGGGCCTCCTTTCAACTCAGTGCTACTCCAGATGCCAGGGTGGTCTTAATAGATCGGCTTCCCGATCAGTCAATCAGGAAGGTCAATCTGACAGCGGCGATTTTACCACCATCTTTGAAGTCTAGCTCACTTCCAGTGAAATAAGCCATTCTTCACCAGTACAGAGCATGCAGGGCTGAGAACCAGCTCCCTGAGTCCTCTCTGATCTCATGGGAGCATGTGTTGGAGGCACTCATGTCTCCTCAGATACACATGTGTAGGGCTGGTGGCCCAAGGCACGGGTGAGCATCAGCTGAACCAGATCTCTGCAGACAGAAGAGCCTTCCCTTTCCAGCTCCATTGGCAGATTGTTTTAAATGTACATTTCATAGATGCATTTGGGTTTAATGGGGCAGCACACTGCATCTTCCTCAGTGGAGAATGAATTTGCAGCATGGTTCCCATGAACGAAAGCCAAATCCAATGAAAACCACCATACCTCCTATGAGATGATAGGAAATGGGGGGAAATCCTTTCTCACACCCCAGCCCCTAGATAGCTGCAAGAATATTGGAACAACTACATACAACGTCAGGCTATTTTTAAGGCTGACATATTAAAAATATTGGGGTTGGAAAGGAATTTCCCCCCCAGGGCTGATTGGCCTGGGCTCTGGGCATTTTTCGCCTTCCTCTGTAGCACAGGGCATGGTTCACCTACCGGTGAATTCTCTGTATCTTAAAGTCCTTAAATCATGATTTAAGGAGGTAAATAACTCAGTCATAGGTTGGTGGCCTATTGCTGGAGTGGGTGGGGGAGGTCTTGAGGCCTGCATTTTGCAGGAGGTCAGACTAGATGATCGCACTGGTCCCTTCTGACCTTAAAGTCTATGAGTCTATAAAAAGGCAAGACAAAAACCGTTCTGAACATAAAAGGCTGGAAGGAAGTCAGAAGATTTATCTTTTTCTCAATCCCCTTCTCCCTCAGAGGACAGCAAGTTTATGGAAATAGACCAAACAAATTCTGCTTGTGTGGCTCAGCATGAACATCTCGCCCTGGTTCAGAGACTGTCCTGCTCAGAAAATGTGCTGTTCGGGGCCAACCTGGAGAACGTGTCTGCTGGGCTGATGAGCAAATCTTGTGATAACCTCAGTGTGGAAACCAACAATGGGATTGGAGGCAAAAGCAACCTAGGCAGGTGTGTAAATTGGCTTTTTCCTCTGAATGTGACTGAAAAGCGGACATTGGCTCAGCAGATGGACTTGGTATATTCCCTAAAACCGTGGGTCTCAAACTTTTTTCTTCGGGACCCAGTTGAAAACAAATTCTTTTTTCTCTACAACCCAACAATGACATCTTTGAGCAATGCATTCCAGTCTTTTGGGGGCAGCAACAGAGCAGGGGGTGACCCAAACAAGTAACTGTGGGTCTGCGATCCAGTACTGGGTCCTTCCCCCTGGCTTGAAAACCACTGCTTTGTGGAGTGACTGCAGACCCCCTCCTGGCTTTCTCTTCCAGCCTTCACACTCCTAGCCAGCTGGGCTTCCCCTGCCATTAATATTTATCAGTCCCTGGTTCCCCTCCAGGAGCAACATCTAAGATTAATTGGCCACTTGGGGCTGATATTAATCTGCTCGGGGCTTACGTGGGGTGGCCACTGTATCCCACTCCCTTAATGAGAGTTCAAGAAGTGGAGCTCAGTTGAAAGCTAATGTCAGACAGACCAAGCCCAGCCTTCTCTGATCATGAGATCCGCTGGCCTGAGCGCACGCCCCAGAGCCAGGAATTTCTCTGTTCCATCCTGGCTCTGACGCGCTTTGGAAAATGTTCTGAGGATGGAGAGTGCTGTGGTAGATTTGTTACCTTAATGTCAACCTGCTTTCTTGCCCCCAGCGCCCCCTCTGGATTGTCCCAGTCTGAAGTACACCTTGGTTTGAATGAAAAACAAAGGAGCTATGACTACCTCCCCATCCACTCAGCTCAGAATGCAGCCAGCAGTGAGTGTGAGTGTGAGACATGCTCAGA
>ML685755.1:56681848-56695018 GCA_007922175.1 Pelusios castaneus
AGTGAGTGTGAGACACGCTCAGAATGCAGCCAGCAGTGAGTGTAAGACGCGCTCAGAATGCAGCCAGCAGTGAGTGTAAGATGCGCTCAGAATTCAGCCAGCCGTGAGTGTGAGTCGCGCTCAGAATGCAGCGAGCAGTGAGTGTGAGACATGCTCAGAATGCAGCGAGCTGTGAGTGTGAGACATGCTCAGAATGCAGCGAGCAGTGAGTGTGAGTGTGAGACGCTCAGAATGAATGTCTCTATTTATTCCAACTGATTTCTTTCTACAGCCCCGGGTTCCCCAGTCAGCCAAAGAGAAAATACACTGGCTGGATTAGAGAGAGAGATCATTTGTGTCACTTTAAAACGAGATCCTAAAAATGGCTTTGGTAAGTAAGAAGCATGAATTGTACGTTTGTTGCCAGGACTGTCTGACTTGTATGTGGGCCTTTAGATTCACTCATTCTTTCTGGTCAATTATGTTTTTAGACGTCTATTTGAAAGAAAGCAAATCCTGGATAAGAGGATAAGCTGCCCACAGGCTGAGTAGTTACAGAAACGCCATCCATTTGTCTCTGTTCAGACAGGCCGCTGGCAATGATTGGGCACGTTGCTCCCTGCCTTGATCTTGCTCGTCCCTTGGTGCTGCCAACCTTTGCAAAGCCTCTTGAGGTCTACAAGTTGAAGGTGGCAAAGTCTCATTATTAACCACTTTCCCCCACCCATGTTACCGAGGCACAGAGTGTGCAGTTGCCCCATGGCGTAGGCATTGGGCATAGAACCCAAAGTGACGTGTCCGTCACCTAGGAAAAGTGATTTGATTTGGGGTTGTTTGGCACTTGGACCAACACGTGGCATCAACGAATGGGCTGTGAGCTGCATGTGTCGCTCACATAGTTGCACAGTTAATATGCTCCCTTAACGCAGATCTTTTCTGTTTTTGAGTGCCTGGCTGTACAAGCTAAATATTATATTATGTAACAAGCTGGCCAATGTATGCTGAATCAAATCTCGGCCAGAAGGGAGCCCCGCGGTCCCTTCTCCCCGGGATGTGAGCGGTCTCAGGGAGAAGGGAGCCGGGACGAGCTGCTAGTGCCTTCCTGGGGAGAAGGGAGCAGGGGCTCCCTTTTTCCACTGCCCTAAGTCGACTTAGCGCATCCACACTGTTGAAGTCGAATTAAGAAGTCGACGTAAAACTAGGTTTTACAAAGTCGACTTTACTTTTCCTTATGTCGACTTAAGCAACAGCTTAAGTCAACTTAAGGAAACTCCAGTGTGGACGCAGAGTAAATTAAGTCGACTTTAGCAGGCTTAAGTTGACTTAATTTACAAGTGTAGACACACTCTTATTGTTTTTGCTGTTTCCATGGCTACCCCGCTGGAACCTGTCCAGGAAGGTCACCTAAGCACTTGGCACTGAAGTCAGTGGGACATGAGTTTGGTTGATAAAAGTAAGAGCATTGACATAATATACATTGACTTCTGTCAAGGGTTTGACTTGGTGCTGTGCGACATTTTGATTAAAAAGCCAGACCGATATAAAATTAACATGGCCGGCATTAAATGGGTTAAACACTGGCTAACTGATGCATCTCAAAATGCAAACAGGGACTCATCTCTAAGCAGGTTTGTTTCCAGTAGAGTCCCCCAGGGACCTACGCTGTTTAACATCTTTATCAGTGACACGGTAGAACACATAAAATCATCACTGGTTAAGTTTGCAGATGATACAAAAATCGGGAGAGTGGTAAATAATGAGGAGCAGTCTGGGTCACTTGGTGAACCAGATGCAAGTAAAGAATATGCATTTTAATATGACTAAATGTATACATCTAGGGAATGAAAGAACATAGGCCACTTTACCCTGGGAAGCCGTGATTCTGAGTAAGATTTGAGGATGGCTAAAAGAGCTGATGAGATCCTGGGATGCATAAACAGGGGAATCATGCGTAGGAGTAGAGACGTTATTTTGCTTCTGTATTTGGCACTGGTGTGATCGCGACTGTAATAGTGTATCTAGTTGTGGTACCTAATATTCAAGAAGGATGTTGATAAATTGGAACAGGTTCAGAGAAGAGTCACGGGAATGATTAAAGCATTAGAAAATCTGCCTTATAGTGACAGACTCAAGGAGCTCAGTCAATTTGGTCTGAGATAGAAAAGGTTAAGGGGTGAATTGATTACTGTCTGCAGGTATCTACATGGGGAACAAATATTTAATAATGGGCTCTTCAGTCTAACAGAGAAAGGTATAACGCGAGTCAACAGCTGGAAAAAGAAGCTAGACCAGTTCAGACTGGAAGTAAGTTATACATTTTTAATGGTGAGAATAATTAACCATTGGGGTCATTTCTATCACTGACAATTTTTAAATCAAGATTGAATGTTTTTTCTAAAAGATCTGGTTTAGGAACGATATGGGGAAAGTTCTCTGGCCTGTGTTTTACAGATGGTCAGACCAGATGATCATATTGGTCCCTTCTGTCCTTGGAATCGATCATTCTAGGGGGAAAAATGTACATACTTAAAGTTAAATAAAAACTGAAGTGCTTTCCTGAACCAGGGCGTAGATGAGGCTGAATCAAAGAGCTCCATTCCCCAGAGTATGCAGATAACGTATGGCAATGGAAAAGAAGCTTTTGTTCTCCTAAGGTTCATTTTACCAGCTTTTCCGACTTCTCATGCTATCTCATTTTTGCAGGTTTTGTAATTATCGGAGGAGAAAATGTGGGGAAATTAGACCTCGGAATATTTATCGCATCAGTTATCCCCGGGGGACCTGCAGAGAGAGCTGGGCGAATCAAACCAGGTCACCATCCCCAGTCTTTAATTAGAAGTCAGATGCTTTCATGGTTTAAAATGAACTCTTCTGGCCTTATTTCCCCCCTCCTGATGTGTTTTGTTTTAATCCTGTTCTTAGGGGGACGACTCATATCTGTGAATAATGTTAGTCTCGAGGGTGTTTCTTTTAACACTGCAGTTAAAATTATACACAATTCTCCGGATGAGGTGAACCTGATCATCTCTCAGCCCAAAGGTACAATGGGGTTTGGGGGCTGGGGTTTTCTGGCCTATGGGGGTTGGTTGGCTCAGAGCACCGATAATTGGAACCTTTTGCCAAGGAACAAATGTGCCATTGAGACTGCGCTACCTTCTTGTACAGAATGATTACTGCACGGGGCAGATGAAAATGAACTAGGACCCAGGTGCACCTTTCCTAAAAAAAGTCAGTCCATGCAGAGATACCTTAAACTTCCTCCTCCAGCTTTCTCAGACTTGTTCTCTTTGGCCATCACCCACCTAATGGATCTTTCCTTCTCAGTATTCCCATAGGCTCTTGATGTCTTGTGTGTAACTGCTGTGTCAGGCATGGATCCCAGGATCCAGTCCTCAGGAGCTCAAATACCAAGATGAAGGGTGCAGTATGAGATCCTGAATAAAGGACAGTAGAAATTTCCTGTCTAAATCCTTTCTTGGTTAGACCTCAGAAATATTTATTGCATCAGTTATCCCTGGGGGATCTGCAGACAGAGCTGGGTGTATCAAACCAAGTCACTGTCCCCAGCTTTTATTTAGAAAGCAAATGCTTTCATGATTTAAAATGAACTGTTCGGGTTTTATTTTTCTCCCTTCCTGATGTGTTTTAATCCTTTTCTTAGAGGGATGACTCAGATCTGTGAATAATGTTAGTCTCAAAGACACTCGCTTAATCCGCTCTAAGGAAGCTAGAAGGGCAGTGTGGTAAAGCTGACAGTGTGGCTATTGGCTGTGTGTTTTAGCTGTTCTGTGGCTATAAGGAAATTCAGTCCCATTGGCTGTCAGATGAGAAATCCTTTCACTCAGAAATCGGTGTGGGGAACCAAACCCCAACCAATCTTTGGAGGTGTGAAATCATAAAGTCCTAAAGGTGTTCTGATAACTGGATCGGTTAAGAAAGGTGACTAACTTAAAAAAAAAAACAATGGTATTAATAAATAGCGACTGAAAAGAGGATAGAAAAGATGACTTGAATAAGAAATTTAAATATATTGTTAAATCAGTTGTATTACCAGTCACAGTAATTAAGACAGAAATGTGATTTCCCTCATAAACCCTATACCTTCTTGCCCCTTTCAGGAGCTAATAAATTTCTTAAAAATTCTTTAGTGTGAAAGGTTTCCATGTTCCATTTTAATTCAAGAACAAGGTTTATTCTACTTAAATTCTCAGCAAAATCTTCTCTGGAGCTTTTGAGTCCTGCAAGGGTGAAATGAATACAATTGCCCTACATTTTCTAAGCAGAAATCCTTATCTTCCCAATGGCTATATAAATCTTATTCAAACTTGGTTTGTTTTGTAGATCTCAAAGAGATTTCAGGACCAAGCCACTTTTGAAATTAACTACCCATCCTGTACTAATTCATAATAATATCTCTCTCCAGATTTTTGCAGCTGGCAATGTTTGTTTTGGTCTGTTTTCATAGACATATCTGAAGAAGGATTGAATGAGGAGAAAAATGTATCAAGAAAAAACAGCACTAGTGGCTCAGAGATCTCTTGTGCAGACAGTGGGAGAAAAAGGATTCCAGGCTGTCATACAGCACCCTCCAGCGAACTAGACATAAATACAGACGAACTTGAGAAGGTTCTTTCTTGGAATTTAGCACCAAAATTGGGACCCAAGATTCCTGTTCTTTCAGTGGGTAGCCTGGTAGACATGGAGGTAATTACAGTTTTAATATTACTTAGCTGTAACGCTATAGGATCATAGAAATGTTGGTGAAAGGATCCATCCCCCTATGCTAAGGCAGGATTAAGTAAATTTGCCCATCCCTTCTAATCAACTGATGTGAATGGGCCTCATCTATCTTAACTAAACTCACTTTGCTATCACTTGCCTCCCTTCACCCTGGCATGTGTGTATCTACCTCTCACCCGTAGTTTCCATTTCATGCATCTGGTGAAGTGGGTTGGAGCCCAGAAAAGCTTATGCTGAAGACATTTGTTAGTCCTGAAGGTGCCACAGGACTCTCATTGTTTCTACCCATCCCTGACAAGTGTTTTTTAAATCTGTTCTTAATAACCGCCAGTGATGGGGATTCCATAACCGCCCAGATAATCTGTTCCAGTGCTTAGCTATCCATACAGGTAGGAAGTTTTTCCTGATGCCTTACTTGCTGCAAACTAAGCTGATTCTTTGTTGTTCTACTTGTGATGCTTCCTGGGAGTACCAGGTGTGAGAGACTGCTCCCCAGATCGGGTCTAGTGTGCCACTATGACCCCTCAAAATCCTCCTGAACCCTAATTCACCCCACTCTGCCGGGTGACCACTTACTCCTGAGTCAGTCCACACCATCCACCAGCGTGTAATTGGTCCCAGGCAGTGGGTGTAACTCCACTAGTCACACAGGCGTTGGTCCCCACGGGAGCACACCCAGTCCCAGATCCCCCACCAGGAGTCACTGCTTTCAGGGATTGGGACCCACTCCCAATCACTCTAGTCTCAAATCCATCCACTTAACAAAGAAGTGGATTGTGTCCAGCCTCCCACATCCACACCCTCTAAAGATCACACGACTTTAGATAAAACAAATACTAGTTTATTGATCAGAGTCCGATTTCACGTGAGAACATGGCCAATCAAGGCAGAATCATACTATAAATGAGGAGTGACCACTATCAAATAAAAGGTATAAACCACATACTTATCTACCATCTCTACTAAACTGACCTCAGAGTCCAAGATTATGCGCATGGTGTTCGGCTGTTTGATGTTTTACAGCCATTCTCTGCCAGTTCTCAGGCAGGGCCCCGATCTTGCTTGAAGTTGGTTGCAAGATGGTGTCTTCTCCCTCAAAAGCCTGCAGTTTCTCCCCCCTCACAGTCTCTGTGTCTTTGTTTTAACAAACTGCTGACAGCCCCTCCCCTCACTGTCCTGTTGTGTGATTCTCTTCACTTTTCTCCCTGAGCCAGGGAGGGCATTTGCATCCCCTTTGACATGTAAATCTCCAGCCACTGTGCTAGAGAGAGTCCTGAGGGTCTGAACCCTGTAACATACTTCATACCTGTACACACATGTTGCTGTAGGAAACATGGCACCACGGCAATTATGTGGAACATGCTGTGAGCATCCACAAAGGAACCTGGTCTGGCATATTTGGCATCAAATCACACAATTACACTGCAAAACTGATCAGAAAAGTTCCATAGATCACGCCCTAGGAGCGCACGGTTGTGCATCCATCACCCTAGGACTGTGAGGCACCTCGCTGTCCCTTGTGCTTAGCGTGAGGAAGCCTTATCCTTGTTTGTCAGAGGTCAGCTCCCTGACTTCACTGGCCACACAAACACTCCCCTCTAGGCTTGTCCAGCCCCATGTCCATTGGACACTCTCAGATTTGCTGTTCCCAAAGAAACAGTGCATCCCAGTTTACCAGTTCCTCCTCTGATTGCCTTGCCACTTAATACGCGGCACTTTGATATCTTTATAGTGAAATCCAGTATACGTTTCTTTGACAAGGAATGAAGTTTCAAGAATTAGCAAGTAGTGGTAGTGTTAGAAACAAATAGTTACCTATAAAATGAAATGATAGCACATAATCTAGAGCCTAGATTTAATTAGCAAGATACTCATGTCCAGTAGAGTATTGCTCCCCTAAAATTCTTGCAGTGTTTTAGAACCAGGTTTGTCTGTGGCCCTCTTTTCACGTGACAGACTGCTGTCAGTTTGCCTCTTAGGTGAAGCCATCCTTATGGTCCAAGATATACAAGAAGAATTCTTTGTCTTTATTCATAAATGGGACATCCACTGCTGTTTGTCTCATCTTGTAGATATCGCCATTTCTCATTTCATCACTTGCTCAGTAGGCATATAGGCATAGATTATAAGGCATACAATACACAAACAGACGGACAGGGAGTTGGGCGTCTGTTACCTCCAGCCTGAAAGGAACATTTCCGAAGAACGTCACCTCCTGATAACCTGCCTTCACTCAAAGGCCTTGAGAACATATTTTCATTATAAATCCATAACTCCTTAAATATTATCCATCTGTACATTTGAAATGATTATAACAAATCAGTCGGCAACTGGCCCTCGTAAACATCTCACATGCAACATATCTGACCGAGGCAATTCCTGTAAAAACTTGAGGGCCTGGGTTCATACCTACCTTCAGTGGTCATGGTGAACAATTGATCATCATCCCTCTGTAGTAACCTTTTACCTGTTTGAAGCATATTGGCATGTCTCCCCTCATCCTTTTCTTCTCTGCTCTCAACATGCCCAGTACTTTCAAGCAGAAATGCTTGAAATGTATTTTTACAAGGTGTTCAGCTGCACTAAGAAAATAACAGGAAGTAACAGAGTGGGTCAAAAAATAAAGGGAAAATGACCAGGGGAAATTTTGCTTAAACTCTTCTGATTTTGTTCACCAACATTTTGAAATTTGGAAAATATTGGCCAAGTCTAGAGCAGATCAAAAAATGGAGGGAATGGTTGCCCAAAATGTTGTTGATTCCCCCCATTCTCCAGCCCCTATTTTTTCTGCGAAGATTTTGATGAACTTTTTTTGTGGAAAACTTCACCCAGTTCTAGAAAAACAGAAATTAAATCTTGTAGTTCTAGCTTTGCATGACCTTCATGTCTGTCCTCAGCTTATGTGTTTTGAGCCCTGTTCTGCTGTGACATCGGTGTAAACTGGGAGGAATGCTGTGGGTATAAGTGGTGTCACTCGGGATTCACACTGATGCAAATGAGAGTAGGGTTGAGTCCTTTATTTTTGTTGGAATATTTGTCTTTATCTCCCAGGGTCTCATTAGGTTTTATATTTTGAGACAGGAGTCCAACACTTCCCACTTTCCGCCAGCTGCTGAAAGCAATTCAGATGACATCTTTTCTGTGGAATTGGTTAAAGAAGATGAGTCTTTTGGGATCAGCGTCACTGCAAGTATCATTGTTGATCTTACAAAGCGTCCGTAAGGCTGTGACGTCACCGGTGCACATGGCAAAGATATACCTGGCACTCTTGTGAACTTCAGCCTGAAAGCCCAGTGACTGAGGAATTTGATTGTGAACCATTGGGTCTTGTCATCTAGATTCTTGCCCTAAGAATCCGAGCTCAGGATCCGCAGTGGCAGAAACTCAGTCTGGTTAAAGGTTACAGGAGTGTAGTGACAGGGTCAGGGTATCCCAAAGAGAGGCCATGGCCAGCGCATCTGGGAAATGCACCAAGTCGCAGTATTCCCTCAACAGCCTCTGCTAGTGAGGCTGCTACGGGCCCTCAGCAGGAACAGACTGTTTCCCTCCCTAGCCCGGAGGCACCAGGGTGGGCAGAAATGGTGCTGCTTTCTGTTCTTTCTTTGGGAGCTAACGCCTCTCACTGGGCAGGGGAATTCATCTAGCCCTATAGATTCAGGGATCACTTCACCTGCCAATGAAATGCCGAGCCCTGGGGTGAAAAGCAGCGGCCAGGTAATAGTGTGCCATAGACAACGAAGACTGATTTCATAGCAGGAGGGGCCATTGGATCACCTAGTCCAGTGGTTTTCAAACCATGGGTCGGGACCCACTGCTGGGTCACACACCTTCAGGCACTGGGCCGCGGCATCTGCTGCTGACACCATCGAAAGACTGGACTGCATTGCTAAAGGATGGAAGTGTTGGGTTGTGGGCAAAAGCGATTTTTTTTCAACTGGGTCCCCAGGAAAAAAGTTTGAAAACCACTGATCTAGTTGGACCACCAGTTTGACACAGGCCAGCGAATTCCATCCTATAGCTTCCCTAGTGAAGCCATACTTCGTGCTTGGCTATAGGCGTGCAGTCTTGCCCACGTGAAACTGTCTGGGGATGTGGTTTGGCAAAATGGAATGAAGCAAATCTGGAATTTGCCCAGGGCCTGGGGAGCACCCCTTCTATTCTTGGAAATAGTGCCATAGGATTGTGAATGGCCCAAGTGGTCAGGAGTCAGAGCCTTATTTTTACGTGTTCTCTGAATGGCTAATGACCGCTGAGTGCGTTACACCGAGTTAGAGAGTTTGGGCTGTTCACTGGCGCAGAGCTATAATCACACTCTCGATGGCATGGGGAGGAGTGTCTGAATGATTATTATTAAATAACTGTTTGTAGCCTTGTAGATATCCACCGTACTTTACAGAGGGTATTGCTTTGAGGAGCATGTTACACAGTGGGGGAGTAACATCTGTTCTGGGTCCCCCCCCCAAATTAAAAAAAAACAAACGTAATTTCTGAAGCAATTGCTGATTTCTGAAAAGCTCTGTTCACCATTTGCTTGGCAATACATCAAAATATTGCTTGGATTTTTATCAAGGGAGTTGAAAATCGTGCCCAGGCACTACTGTAAACTGTGGGCCAATATTTTGCAGGGCGGAATCAACACCAGCGTGCGTGACGGTGGAATATACGTCAAGTCGGTTATCCCCAAAGGACCAGCTGATAAGGATGGACAAATAAGAAAAGGTAAGGTGTTTGACAGTGTGATTCTGTGCTGCAGAACTAAAGGTTGGGGCCGAATTCTCTCCATGGGCCTCTGAAATGTGTTAACAGTTCCAAGTTGGAGGGGAAAACAACCATGAAGTAGCAGCTGTCAGGGACACCACATGTGCAGTCCCTGTAACTCATGCTGGCAAGACCAGGAGCCCTTTTGCAAATCATGGAGCTCTCCAGAACCACACATCTGGCCCTTCTGGCTTTTGGTAACTAGCTCACATCAATGGGATATTGCCACAAGGGATAGCTGGGAAATGCTGCAAACGCAGCAGGAATGATCCTGAGCTATGAAGCTATTGGAACGCCTTTAAGGGAGACCACTGTAACTCACTAAGATCAGTCGCAATTGGCGAACTGCGGGTAACTCATCCCCACTAGATTCAAGCACCAAAGCGCCTCCCCCATTTGTTGTCTGCCTCAGGTGATCGGCTGCTGGAGGTGGACGGGGTCAGCCTTTGCGGCATCACACACAAGCAGGCTGTGGAATGCCTGAAGAAATCTGGCCAGGTTTGTATAAGGGCAGATCTCAATCATGGAGGAAGGGGCTACTTAATATGAGTCTGGGTGGGAGAACTGGGCTCGTGGACATTTATTCGCTGTTCTGTTGGCTGGAGAGAATGAAAAACCGATGCCGACAGTGTAGGGTTTAAGTAGAACTCATCTGCCATCTCGCTAGGTTGCCAGGCTGGTTCTAGAGAGGGGACGCCACAGATCTGGAGAGCTGTGTCCAGCTGCTAAAGATGGAAAGGAGGAGAAATATGAGGTTGTTTCCTTGGCAACGCCTTCGTCAGACGGTCCCGACAGCTACTCCTTTACAACAGATGGTGAGATGATAAAGGACGCCTGCCTCCCACTGTAGACCTTCCCTTTTGCGAGAAAGGAATGAAAGACCCTGTGAAATTTGCACTAGGCGCAGAGAGGTAGTCCAGAATATTTCCTCCCAGTTTCACAGCGTACATATCAAATAAACAGAAGCCTAAGAGGTGATGTGAATGGCGTGATTTAAAATGAACTTCTTGCATTATCTCTGGAGCGTTTCGAGTTGTCACTCAAACACAGCAGCAAATTTGCACCAGGGTAACCTTACTGAGGTCACTGGAGTGACTCCTGGTGTAAGCAAGAGTAATATTCAGGCTAGGCAGGTGTAGTATGTGTGTGTGTGTGTTTTGGGGCGGGCATGTGACTGGCACTTCTTGCTTTATCCACGAGCTATAACAGTGCATATGCCCAGTTAAATTATTAAGGAATGAATAATGGTTCCCTGTGCAGGGAGGGGCAAGCAACCCCTTTCTCCTCCTCTGCCTAGCAGCAGCCAGATGTTCCCATGAGGACATGGGCAGAGTTATGACCATGTCACCCTTGCCAAAGAAAGAGTGTAGGGGTTTGGCCCATGATTCACTTCTCCCACCAGAAAACCATCGTGGTCACGGCCCTTCGTTGAAGGTCTAATAGGTCCCACTTCTTCCTGTGCTCCTCTCAGCTTCTCCTGCATCACCTCCGGCTCCTTCACCTCCTTCCCAGCAGACCTCTTGAGGCAAAAGTGAGGAATTAGCTCTAAATGTCTGGGAGGAGGGCACGCCCCTCTGTCTTGGCTGGAGGAAAACAATGAGTCTGATTCTGCTCTGCAGGACACTAGATGTACCCTAACGGTTCCCCCTTACTCTTGACCGATCCTGGTGAGAGTGACCTCTGAATTAGGATCAGTAAGCATACAGTAAATCACTACTGGGATCTGCTAAATTAAGTATCTACAGGGAGCCAAACCAGATTCAGATGCTGTCCCCATCTGCCCCACTGCAAGGTTCCTCTCCCTCGGTGGATGTGTGTGGGTGTGACCAAATCTGGGGATGCGCATGGGGGTGCAGAAGAATCCAGCTCAAACCCACTAAAGTGAGTCAACAGCGCGGGGCTCTCAGGCCTTGAAAAGAAATGAAAATGTTGTTTTCATTGTTACTGACAGCAAGCCTGCCGTGTCCGCAAGCAGCGAGTGGATCTGCTGCGTGGAGGGGGTGGCATTGTTACAGAGGCTCTTTTCAAGCTGAATGGCTCTTTATGGGCTGTGTGCACCCTGGAGCATGCTCAAGTTCCTGTCCCCTCTTTGAACAGAGAACACATTTGAAGTCAAGCTGACGAAGAACTCCGGGGGCCTCGGCTTCAGTTTTCTGCAGATGGAAAGAGACCTCGGAGGAGAGATGATTGTGAGAATCAAAAGACTGTTTCCAGGGCAGCCAGCTGAAGAGAGCGGAGAGATTGAAGTTGGAGACGTCATTTTAGCTGTTAATGAGAAACCCATTCAAGGACTCTCGTATCAGGTACTCTTAATGAGCCCCACTGTGTGACATATTAATTAAGTGTAAATGAAGGTTCATCCCACTATTTTATTTTTGCGCAAAGGGCTCAGAACAAACACCATTGAACTTAGTTTGGATAGGATCATTCTCCAGAATCTATTGGCAGACACACACTGGTTACTTACTTAGACAGAGTCTGTGTTGCGTTTTTGACATGCTTTCCCCCTTTGGTTCCCATGCATTTTATAATGTCATACTCAATACCATGGGCCAGATTCCAGCCTCTGGCTAGAGTGGTGTAAAGATGGACTAACTCCATTCTCTTGAAAGGGTGTCACTCCAGATTTAAACCAGTAAAACTGAGATCCACAACTAAAGCTATTTTTACTGTTTTGTTTTTTTCCAAAATAGAGTATTTTCTTTTGTTGTGAAGTCACCTGAAAGAGAGATCTACATTAAAGAGGGGAGTCGTGTCGGTCTAGTTCAACAAAACAAACAAGGAGTTCTGGGGCACTTTTAAAGACTGACAATTTTGCTATTACTGAAGACGGATGATGAGCAGTGTGATGGAACTCTCCTATTCACGAGGAGCTGTAGTTAACGAGCAGTGTAGTACTTAACGAATAATGCAGTTAAATGGCTAGAGCCAGGGACAGGGAGTTAGAAGATCTGGGTTCTCTACCCAGTTCTGCCATTGATGCTTTAGGTGACTGTTAACAAATCGTTTACATTTCCCATGCCATGGTTTCCACATCTGTAAAATGATGATAATACACCATGTACCTACTTTGATCTCCTCCTATAGAGGCTGTGATGTAACTGTATGCTACTGTTTTGCTAGTGTTTGATGTTAAAAAATGGCTTTGGAGAGATGACATCGTAGAGTTCCATATTCACTTCAAAGCGTCTGAGGAAGTGGGATTTTCGCCCACGAAAGCAGATGCGATAAATAAATCTGTTAGTCTTTAAAAGTGCCCCAGGACTCTGTTGTTTTTCTGCAGTAAACGAACACGGCTCCCCCTTTGGAACTTGATATTCACTATGGCGCACTGATCTCAAGTTCAGATCTGCTCAGGTGCTGTTTAAAAGTATGGTTTTAAAACAGACATAGTGGTACAAAGACAACCTGGCATTTGAGACACAAGCTGGGTCCTTTCCACTTTTTGCATCATTGCCGTAAGAATGGCTTTGTAGGCCAAATTAGTTCTCCAGTGACACCTGATGAAGCCCCATTTTCTTCAGATTATGCCTTCAGAAATAACTGGGTAGCCCACGCAGGTGTACACAGGTGTCGCTGAGGGCAAAAACTGAGGTCAATGGGGTTGTGTGAGTGTTCATCTGAACAGAATCTGGCCAAGCCAGTCTTCCTTGCCACCATGGAGAGAGCCCAGCTTGACTCTCAGATCCCAGG
>ML685755.1:56700018-56824719 GCA_007922175.1 Pelusios castaneus
AGAGTCCAGGCAGTGGACTTCCCCCCTTCCCCATGTACCAACCATCACCACTCCATGGAGACCTCTCCAGCAGGCCAGTGGGTCTGGGACTACGTAGCTGTACATCGTGTCCTGCCCTTGGCTTGAGGAAGAAGGTTCTCCCCTGGCCAGCCTGCTGTACGGTGTCCCTGTGCACAGCCCCTCTGCTCGGTTTGTGCACAGCAATCAGGATTTGGCCCTTTAGGTACTGATTCCTGTTGTTGTGGTTACAAAGCTGTGATTGCTGTTCTGTACGGCTGTTTTCGGGGTGCTGATGTCAGCAGACTTGATGCTGTTCAGATGGAAAGCCCCCCAAAACCCGATCCTAGCGCCTGGCTCAATGGTTATATTTATACGAACACGCACATGTCCATGACGACGGCATTCACTCAGTCAGCCCATCGAGATGCTTGGTTAGCCAATATCTAGTGTGGTGTTACTTTGCCATTCCAGGCCTACGCTGGTTCCCAGCCTCCTACAGAAGGCACCAAATCAGGATGAACCTGTGCAGTGGTGGGGGGCATTTGTGCCCCCAAAGTTTGTTTTATTCCATCTAGATTATAGATTACACAGTGTCCACCTCTTGGGTGCAAGTGGCACTCATCGCTGCAACGGAAAGCTGAGTACTGGAATCCATGTGGCCATTGGAAGACCAAACCCAGAGCTAATGTAAATCAGAATAGCCCCACGGGGGACTGGGAGTTGGTTCAGCAATTGGAGGCTTTCCCTGCCAGCACTCTGTTTTCTTCGAGCATGAAAAATATCAATTAACCATTGGTGCTCTAAGGCGGGAGATGGGATGTTGGAATGCAATGTAAGTGAGAACATTGCTTCAAAGTTAACTTAAGGGCCAATTCTGCCTCCAGACCCATGTCCTCTCCTGGCATCGAAGTGCCGCTGACCAGCGGCACAGTTTAGCAGTGAGCAGAGAGCGGTGTGCTGCAGCCCAAGAGCTGTGTATTACATTACAAGGCTAAGAGCATTTTCCTCCTGTAGGATGTCCTGCACTTGCTGAGACGTGCTCCTCGGCAAGTCACGCTTCGTCTCTGCAGGCCTCCGAAAGGGGTTCTTCCAGAAATAGACCAGAGTGTGCTGGTAAGACGAGCGTTCTTTGCACTGTATTTGCATTGGGAGTCTCACAATTGCTCCCTGCGGCATTTGCTCAGGACTCTCAAACAAGGAGGACATGGATTATTCCCCTCTCCTTCACTTTTCTTTTCCCTTCCTCTCTGTCTTCCTGTGCGTTCCCCAAGAGTCCCTTCCCACTTCAGTCATTGACCAAAACCGCCAGGTCATCTTAACCATCACTGTGCTTTATAATATAGTTACAATCCGTAACCAGCTTCCCCACTTGCTTCTGGGGAAGGAACGGTAGCAACAATCTGTCCTGCTTGCTTTTACCTTCCTCCAGGCCCCCTGCTCTCTTCCCAGCACTTCCTTCCTGTTGACTTGTAGTCCTAACTGGAGGGGACACTTCCACCCGATGAGCCCCTCAGCTGGTTCTCCACGCAGTGAATGGGCTCCTTTGCCAATTGCCTGTCTTTCAATCCACGCTCAGTTAATATAAACTGGTGGGGATTTGAGAGGTAGGGAGCTGAGCCACTTTGTGCTTCAACATGCTTCCAACAGCAGCCTCCCACCCAGCCCAGTTCAATGGCATCACTCTTAGTTGTGGGAGTAGTAAGAGAGGAGCAAACCAGCCGCTTTGGTTTTTCCAGTCGGCTCTTCTTGTGGAACTGTTGCTTGAAGAGCCAGTGGGAGGGAACTGGGTGTTTGCCGAGGGTGATTTTCAGTGTCGTGGAGGGCTCTGGCGCAGCCCTGGAGCATTCCTGCCAAGCCCAGACACTGCAAAGTTGCTAAGCAGCAGTTTTCTGGATGCTAATCTGGCGCTTTGTGGACAGCAAATGAGACTGGACGTGAGATAGCAAACGTTTGATGTCTAGGCTGCTGGATAGTGAAATGAACCTGTGGTCTCAGTCCAGTTTCCCATGTGCAGAAATCTACCTTTCAGAAACCATCATCACGACCGGCATTAATTAGCAGGATGGCAGAAAGGCTGAAGTCGGATTGGGCTGAGGTACCTAAACCTCATTTCCTTCTACGGCCTGGCCTATGCTAGAGAAACTCGATGAGCCAGCCAAACTCATGTCCAACACAACCCTTGGGGCACAAGTCTTTGGATTAGATTTGATTTAGGCCAGGCTGACTGCCCTGTGGTCCCCCATCATGGGAGTCCTCACAGGACTCCGGACCAGGGTGGATGGAGATTGTTGTCAGAATAGTCCCCAGGAGATAGACAGATCCTCACACTACTGTGCATCAAGGAGCCTCTCTGCTCTTCTTTCTGCACTCTGTTCTGGAGATCAAGCTGGCTGGAAGCTGCTAACTGGAGATTGTCCACCTTCCTCAAGGCCTGGTACCAGAGAGCAGCGAAAAGTGGAGGGCGGTGGGGGGGAGGGCGGGAGAGAATGGGGCCTGAACAAGAAAAGCTGCTCCTCATATGGCACCAGTTTTGTGACTTTGAGAACTTCCAGGCTAGTCTCCAGAGGCCAGTTGGGTCCCTACCAAGGGCAGTGCATTTACTGGGGAAAAGTATTTTCAACATCCCTCCTACCCCGGAGAGTCAGCATTTTATAGTGAGCGGGAGGCTGTCTTATGTCACTCTTCTTCCACACGCCACCAGCACTGTGCGCCTGTCCTGCATGGAGGGCCGCTCAGCTGTGTTCCTTTTGGCCTGTATGAGCGGCGGATGGGGAAGGAATGATGGGAGAGGAAGGAGAAGCTAGGTTAATCCTCTCTCGCTGTCATTTTGATAGACGCCGGTGCCTTCTCCGGTTAAGGACTTTGGGACAGTGACACCAGCTACCCCAGAGCCCAGCGGTGGTGCGGATCACGCTCCTAGCGAGCGGGACAGTACCTCTCCGGAAATGGAAGACCATATGGATTCCCAAGCAGTGACCCCTTCCTCTGAGGAGGAGAACTTCTCTCACGAGGAGGAGGACACAGACCTCTCCCAAGAGAAGCCGCGAGCCCTCTGTGAGTCCTCCTACAAGCGCCTCTGGAAATTTCGTCAGGAGGCCGTCACCTCGGAGACATTCCTTTCTCTGGAGGAAGAGGTGAGGCAGAACTGCTTCTCGCCCTGCGAGAGTGCAAGGGCAGAAAGGTAAGAAGTGTGGAGCTCCACCTCTACTTCTATAGGCGCTTAACATTTTGCAGGCAAGTGAAGTGCTGTGGGTTAAATACATGCGTCTGCACTTTATCGGCTGGTTAATTAGCCAGCGTTTTCCCATGCCAGCCATTCATGCCCGTCTCAGTCTGCTGTCTCCACTCTTTCCAGCCTCCTTCCTGGAACTGTGCAATAAGCTGCATAGTGAAATATTTATGTGAATAATGCATTATGGAAATAAACTGCATTGTCCACCCAGGGCCTCATACAGCTTCCATTGAACTTGGTGGAAGGACTCCTGTTGACTTAAATGGGAATTAAAGTCACTGAGATCTATTTTCTGGTCCCTGTATACTACCAGAGTGGTATAAAAGGGCTGCAGAGTAAATGAGAATCAGGTCCATGGTCTTTCCCAAGCCATTTGTACTAAAAACAAAGTGAAGCTCAACAATATTAAAAGCATAAAGTGTTCATTAGACTCTGTTTTCAGATTTTATATGCTTCTTAAAGAAAGGGAAGGCTGTTAAAAGAGCAAAGGGAAGAATACAAAATTCATTCAGGTACCATTCTACCGTGTGAAATTCTCCAACCCTACTCACTGTCTCCGAAGAAAAGGGAGGGGAGATGTTCTGCTGCAGATAGCGAGGGGAGCTGGGTGAGGCCTTTTCCAGAGAGGCCTCTTCTTCTGTAGCATTATTAAGCATTTGCTTTAGGAGGTGCCTATGCCTATGTTCACATACAGCCATCTGAGATGCTTGTGTAGCTGGGAGATTTCCCTAACAGCAAAGATGGTAGCAGACATTCAGATGTATGGGACGTTTTCCTGGAGGAAAATAGTTTAATCAAAAAATGGAAAATTTTGCAGAAATACAGCAGTTCCCTCGACAATTTTTGGTTTTCCCTGTGAGAATTGTCTAAGAGCAATTTTACTTTTGTGTCAATTTGAAAAGTTATTTTGTTTCGGCTTCTGCCTTTAAATAAACCTAAAGAAATTGACACGATGTCAAAACGTCCATTCAAAATGGCAATTTCCATTTAATTTCATCTGAAGATACCCTTCTGCTTAAAAAAACCAGGACCAAACTGTCACGTTACACTGAAATAGGATGAAAATTTTCATTTCCAATCCATTCAAAACTGCCCAGTGGAGAAGAAACTCCTGTTTTCAAAATTTCACATGGGAGAGAATTCAATTTTTTGACCAACTCCAGTAAAAATCCCTAGAGAATCAGGACAATGTAACTTTGGCTATGTCTGTGTAACCCATTCCTGCTTTGGTGTGGGTCTCTGCCCCAATCTAGTGGCATCTAACACAGCTAGAGGGTGGTGAGTTTCCTGCAGCTCTGGCTAAGAGCCACATGGCGTCCAGTTTAGTATGTGGCTCATGCAGTGAGCTGCAGTGGCCCCAGATCTGATCTCACCCACCGACGAGCAGGGAGGTGTCACAATGTTCTAGCTACACTCCAAGCTGGGCGTAAATTCCAGCCCAGGCCACCCGGAATCCAGTCTGTGAATTTCGATGGAGTGCCTCCTGATTTATGCCATCGTAAGGGAGAGCACGGTCAGGAGCTCTGTGTATTTCCCTGCTACCGGGAGATGGCCAGACACAGCTCTTGCTTGCAGTGGTATGAGCCATTACTTGGCTGATTGCCCTGAATGTTTGTAGCTGTGCCAAATATTTTCCATGCACAATGCCTCGCTGCCATATAACACAGCCTCTGCCCTATGCTTAATGGTTGAGATCGCTCTTAAACTTGTGACCTGCGCCTCCTCCACAGCCTCTCCCTTCTCCCCAGGGCTTGTGTTGCCCGTCTTAAATATTTCATTAAATTAGCCCGATGCTCTTGCTCATAAATATCTGCCTTCCTGCTATTGAAGCAGGAAAGGCTGCACTGAAAGCTGTTGGTTTCATTCTCAGTATGGCGGTGTTATTTGAGAGAGCAGCTCTTCTCCCTTTCCTCTCTATTGTGATGAGCCAAGAAAGTTCTGTCTTTCTCCTCCCCAAACATACAGGACCCATTCCTCTAAATCCTTCCGCATCACATTAGCCACTCTTCGGCCTACCAGGAAACCCATGTGAGCCAAAGAGAATGGGCCTTCATTCTGCAGGGGAATTCCACATAAAAACTGTGGGAACCATCTGATGGCTCAGTAGGACTAATCACATGAGTTAAGACAGGTCCTCTGTGTTTTTCAGTTCTGCCAGTGGCCAGCTGAGTGACCTTGGGCAAATCATGTTTCAGCCGTGTGCCTCAGTTTTCCCATCTGTAAAATGGGGATAACAATACTACTCTTCTTGGTGATGCACTTGGGGATCTAGAGATCAAAATAGCTAAATTTTATTAATAATGCTTCCCAATTTAATAAATAGAACTGGTCAAAAATGAGGAAAAGGTTCTGGGAAATGTTTTGTGAAAAATATATCTTTTTTTATACTGACGGCTTTTGAAACCTGAAATTATTTGGCTAACTGTACAAAGTGCAGTGTTTGTTCTCATGACTGATTACTTGTATTAGGTAGCTATAAGCTGTCCAGAGGCCATGGAGATCAGTTTAGTAACAAATATTTAGAGAAACTAAAAAGGAAATAATACACATACAGCAGAGGTTTCAATGTCCTGTTGTGGGGTACCTGGAAGGCAAGTCCTTCCTGTCCTGCAGCCATATGGGTTTTTCGTTCGCAGCCCCGTCTCTGATAGGAGTGACTGCCGGACCTATTGCGTACCTGGCGTTCTCTCTCCCACCCCTGTCGACGAGGAATATCTTACCCTCAGCTCGATGTCTCTGACCTCACTCTCCTGCGGCAGAAGTTCACAGACAGCATCCACCATCATCGCCACCCCACAGCTGCACAGTCCTTTCTCAGCCCCCTGGCCTGCCACAGAACCGTGCAGTAGTGACAACGAGTGGGAGGACATGGAGGAACTAGGGGGCGAGGAGACGGAGGAGGAATATATCAGGGTAGGTGGTAACTGTTGTAATGGCCCATCATAAGCTGTGTCCCATATTTTTATTACAGTCCAAAACACAGGGGCTGATTTGGCCAGGTCCCAAACGCTATCCAACCCTGCTGGCATCAGGGAGTTCTGAGCTCCCGCGATGGGAAAATGTGAGTCTCTGAAGGCAGAACCCCACCCCACAACAACAGTAATAATAACAGCAATGAGCTCTTAGCACTTTTTATGTAGTCAGAGTAGAGCAACCTAAGGCGCTTCCGTGAACTTTCCATGCACGGAGCCAGATCTCAGAGGCATTGTGGTAATGTCTCCACTAGAAAAGTTAAGTCGACCTTATTAAGTTGACTTAACAAAAGTTGACAACTTTTCTAGTGTAGACATAGCCCCTTTTCGACCTTTTTAAGTCGACTTAACACTTTAAATCGACTTAATAAGGTCGACTTAGATGCTAATCCCCGTCCACACTGGTTTAAGTCGACCTAATAAGGTTGATTTAAGCGTTAAGTCGACCTAAAATGAGGTGTTATTAAGCCGACTTAACTTTTCCTTAAGCCGACTTAAGGAAAGCCCAGTGCAGAGATGTTTAGGTCGACTTAAGCCTCCTTAAGTCGACCTAACTTGTAAGTGTAGACACACCCTGTGGGTCCCATTTGGCCTGAATGATCAAGCCCGAGAGCTTCATTTATTACAAGTAATTAAACGAATTCTTAAACTACTGCAGGGGAGATAGCTATGTGCATTGCATCTGTGTATTGTATGGTATATTAAAGACCAGTGGCCAGGTTCCCACCTGGCATAGCTACAATTGATGCTGATTTATCCCCACTTTGTATGTAAAACAAGAAGGAAGATGGTAATAGAAAGAAAGGTGTTAAATATATCTTGTGCTGCATTTGACAGGAAACGGAGGTGCCCATCACAGTGACAAGGTTGAAGAACAATAGTTATGGATTTGCGGTGGTTCTCAACAAGCTGGACAGTTGCCTGTATGTTGAGCCTTCCCTGTCGGATGGAAGGCTGAGAAGAGGGGACAGACTCATTAAGGTACAGAAATCCTTTGAATTAAAAAGGAGGAAAAGACACCAGGAGACCCGTGTCTCCTTCCTTTGGAGCAGGAATGTGACACAAGAGAAATGCTAATTCATTCACTCTATTGAATGCAACAAGCTGTATTACGTGCTTTGATTCTTTTGATGCATAAACAAAGGCGGGGGTGTTTTTTTTAAGGTTCTTCCTCAGCTTGTTGAGTTGAGTGTTGTCTTCCTTGTTGTTTCTAATGCAGTGCTGGGGAAGTAGAAAAGGGGAGCAGGAGATTTTTACAATCTTCAAACTGAAGTGTGTGGGAGTGTTTGAGTCTTTCACAGCTTCCCTCCAAGTCTGTCAGATGTTTCGGTTAAATTGGCATTAAGAAAAATCAAAGAAAAAATAACCCCAAAGAGTTTTAAACAGTCGGACTAGATTCCCCATCCCTTCTGAATTGCTGAGGTTCTCCAGACTTCCAGAAAGACCTCTCGTGAAAATAAGGTAGACAGGAGCTGACATTTCTAATGTAGAAAAAGAGAAATATCTAAAAAAAAAAAAAAGCAAACTTTCAGGCCTTCTTTGTGCAGCATGAACAAACAAACCAGGGAAAAATGCATGGATAGTCTGTTTGGAAAGATAATTTTCAGAAAGTTGTGGTCAGCATGAGAATCATTTAGAAACCATTCACTGTTAGTGAACGCTCTCCCCAGTCAGTCAGGCCAGAGTGGAAAGAGTCTGGTGTCCATATAAAAGGAAGGGATGTGTGATCCGTTAATAAAATACCTGGGATGTGGTTGTAGCTGCTCTTTGTCATTTAGGTGAACGGAGTTGATGTCACAGCATTCTCCTATGACGAAGCCCAGGCGTTGCTGTACAATTGTCCTCCTGAGCTGAGAATGGTGGTTGGCCGGGTTAACGATGACCCCTCTCTCTCCGTTAGACCAGATGAGATTCCTGAAATCATTCTCACCAAAGGGTACAATGGACAACTGGGTACGTTGTGCAGAGACTGAAATTTGCCCATTTTTTAGTCAGGGACAGAGATGGTGGCGAGCTGCACAGAAACTGGCCCACGCCTAGATTTGCGCACTGGTGGGTTAGCTTCCCAGCTTCCTAGTGCCGTTCTTCAGGGTGGCCCAGGTCTGTAGATCTTTGTTTCATCACACAGGGAGCTAGATGCTACTGGTCCAGAACTCAGTGGGAAAACGCCATTTGTGGCAGGAAGATCTGGCTTTAGATGCATTTCCTGTGACATCTCTGTAATATTTATCAGATTCTGGGATGTCAGGCGCTAGGCTAGATGACTAGATATTGTCTACCATCAGCTGGGATACATGAAGCAACATTAGATCCAAAAAAGAAGTGCTTGTTTCAGAAGAAGGACTGTCTAGTGGTCATGGTGCTCGCCTGTAACTTTAGGGGAGATGGGTTCAATTCCATACTCCATCCCAAACTTCCTGTGTGACTCTGGGTAGGTGACTTAGTCTCTAGGCCTCAGTTTCCTTATCTGTGCAGCCGCAGCTATTCAGTCCATTAGAGGGTAGTTCTGAGACACTGCTAATGGGGAATGTATGAGTAAATTGGATAGTCTACTCTCAATAACTGTCCAACAAAAAGCGCTAGTCTTCAGTTCTTGTGTGCGGCTCGGCTCTTTGTTGATTTGTTTTTTCTTTTAGTGGCATCTCCCTGTGCTTCACTGCCCTCACTGTGCTCTAACATCTACTCCAGCTGGGGCAGACTTCTTCCCCCCAGGATAATATCCAGGGTTTTTTCCAGCCGAGCACTGGTGGAGCCGAGTCTTCTGTGGAAAGCAGTTCCACCATTCTCGTCTCGCTGCTAATGAACATTCAGAAAACACTGTGACACAATACACTTCTGTGCATCTTTCCAGGCTTGAAGTTAACAGGAGGAGCTGGGAGCAAATTACGGGGTATCTACGTGCTTGAGGTGGTGCCTGGCTCTCCCGCTAGCATAGAGGGGAGCCTGCAGCCACGAGATCAGATTGTTTGCATCTGCGGGCTATGGACCGAGGGCGTCAGCCTGGACGATGCAGTGCGAGTGTGTGAAGCTGCCAGCCACAACGTCCACATCAAAGCGACAAGGTAAACCTGACTCTCTGGGAGGCTTTAATGAGGCTTAGGCTGGTGATCTAGAGCGGAGCTCCCATTCTCCTTGTGTCTCTCTTCCTCTCTCTCTCCTCTCCAGCTGCTCTGTGAACAGTGCAGTTTACTGGTGACTGGTGGGATTAGGACATCAGAGGCAATTCATTCAGTTAGTGGTGTGGAACACAGATAGGCCAGGCTTTTGGACCAGATTCTGGTCTCTGCTTTAGCCTGTTGGGGCTAACATAGGGGCCAGGATCCCCTGGCATGGGGAAATCCCCAGCTGGTTTTAAGATGGTGCAGCTGGCTTGTGCCACCTGCTCCCAACCCTCGTAGGATAGGAACATGACGGAATGAATGTGCTCCAGCAATTACTCACTGGTGGAATGACCCTCAAAGAGGATGTTGCAAGTCAACAGAATATAGAGTAACCCTGAGACTGCTCTAAATTACGTAGGGGGATAAGCCAGCCTCCAGTGGGCCTGAAGTGCTGGGAGTGCAAAGGTGTGTCAAAGTAGAGCACTGTGCTGCTGGTCTAGCCCATGGGGTTGAATTCAGTTAATCTTTATTCTTTCATGCTGCATTATCTAAAGCACTTTAGAGAAATGAATTATGGCTGTAGAATTCACCTTAAAAACCCCTTTATGATTAACTTTCTACAAAGCATTTTGTGATGTCCTGGGTGCAAAGTGCTATACACAATTAAATTGTATTTTAAATCTTAGGCATGCAAATATTCAGTTCACACTGGGTGAAATTCCCTACAGTGCTTTTTCCCCAGAGGTGCTTTTTACCCACAAAGAAAAATACATAGTTAGTTAAAGTCGACTTAAAAGTGCAAGAGTAGACATAGCCACAGAGTTGATCCTGGCAATTACAGGCCAGTAAGCCTAACTTCAATGCCTGGCAAATTGGTTGAAACTATAGTAAAGAACAGAATTATCAGACACATAGATGAACGCAATGTGTTGGGGAAGAGTCAACATGGTTTTTGTAAAGGGCAATCATGTTTCATCAATCTATTACAGTTCTTTGAGGGAATCAACAAGTTTCTGGACAAGGGTGATCCAAAAGAAATAGTGTACTTGGACTTTCAGAAATCTTTTGTTAAGGTCCCCCCCCAAAGGCTCTTCAGCAAAGTAGGCAGTCATGGGAAAAGAGAGAAGGTTCTCTCATGAACCAGGAACTGCTTAAAAGACAGGAAACAGAGGGTAGGAATAAATGGAAAGTTTTCACATTGGTGAGAGGTAAACAATGGGCTCTGCTATCTGTGCTGGGACCAGTGCTGTTCAACGCATTCATAACTGATCTGGTTAAAGGCATAAACAGTGAGGTGGCAAAATTTGCAGATACAAAATTATTTACGATAGTTAAGTCCAAAGCTGTCTGTGAAGAGTTACAGTGAGTCACCTAGTCACTAAACTGGATGAGTGGGCAACAAAATGGCAGATGAAATTCAGTGTTGTTAAGTGCAAAGTGGTGCTCATTAGAAAACATAATCCCAACTACACATACAAAATGATGGGGTCTATATTTGGGATTACCACGCAAGAAGGAGGTCTTGGAGTCACTGTGAATCGTTTTCTGAAAACTTCTGCTTGCTGTGAAGAAGCAGTAGAAAAAAAGCTGACAATGTTAGGAAAGGGATAGATAATAAGACAGAAAATATCATAATGCCTCTATATAAATTCACGGTACATCCACACCATGAATACTGAGTGTAGTGCTGGTCACCCCATTTCAAAAAAATGTACTAGAAGTGGGAAAGGCAGAGAAGGGCAGTAAAAATGATTAAGGGCATGGAAGAGCTTCCATATGAGGAGAAATTGAAAAGATGTGGGCCTGTTCAGTTTAGAAAAGCAAATATACAGAAGGAAATACTTCATGCAATGCACAGTGGATCTCATTGACGGGATTTTGTGAAGGCCAAAAGTAGAACTAAGTAGATAAGTTGTTGGAGGATAGATCCATCAGTGACTATTAACCAAAATGGTCAAGAACATAACCCCATGCTCCCATGTCCATAAGCCCCTGCTTGCCACAAACCGGGTTGGATGATAAGCTGGATCATTCAAGGGCAGCCCTGTTCTGTTCATTCCCTCTGGGAGATCCGGTGCCAGCCATTGTCGGAAGACAGGATGCTAGCTGGGGTAGATGGGTCCCTGAACTGACCCACTACGGCCATTCTTGTGTTCCAAGTTCACATGTGTTCCCATCAGAGGTATAAAGCAGCAGGCTTTGGATCCGGAGCCAAACTCTCCCAACATCTGTCAGGTTTAGGAAATTTCAAAGAGTAGTCATCTTCTGTGAGAAATCCTCTGAAATAAGGCTCCTTGCAAGACCTCCACATTAAAAATCTTATGAGATTTCTCTCCTTTGAGAAACTCCTTTGCAATGAAGGTTCAAAAACATATGATACTTTGGAACAGGGGAAAAATGTGGGCCATATTGATTTCATATGATCATGGCCCGTGAAATGACTGTGTTTGTTGTTGGCATGCAGGCATTAACACACACAAATTTACTATCATCATGGGTGTGAGTGGAAGAGGTCAGGCTTGCTCTTAGGAGCAAGTCACATTGCTGTGTAGGTATCTGGTATGTAATGGCATACACACAGAGAAGTTAGAGTGTTTTGGTTTTTTTCTTTCTGGAAGGTTGAAAAGTAACACTACTTCATATTTTAGAGTCCAGCACCCTATTGCACAGTAACAGAAACCAGAGTGAAACAAACCAGGCTGCTCCCTAAGGGTGAGGTGAGAGGAAAGAGTAGGTTACAAAATTTAGGACCTGGCTTGGGTTGCTCACATATGCCGCAGATGAATCTTTGAGAACATGGGGCTCTCCACAGTGTAGGCCAGAGCTCATGCTCCTGGGGAGGGAGAATCTCCAATTAGGTGTTGTTGTTTTACAGGTAATTTCACTGAGCTCGGTATTACTAGAGGGCCAAATTCTGAAGACACTGGGGTTGCAGGAGCATGGAAGAGAGGATTTGACCCTGAATTACTTTACATATTAAAACAATTGCTGGTAAATCATTTACTGAGGAGAAACATTTCTAGTCCAGATGACAGATTGGAGTATAGTTAGTGCAGAGAGACCCTCATTTTCAGAGTCCTTCCTCCAGGGGGTTAAGAAAGAACATGACCGGTGGAAGCACTTCACTCACGCCAGCCAACTGCCCAGGTTGTAGGTCAATCGTTCCAGGTGACTTGAGTTCAAAGTCCTCCCAGCGAACTGGCTAGCCATCCAGCGAGTCCTTGCTTGTGACCTTCAGGTCACTTATCTTAGTATAAACCCCTCCTTAGTACTTTAAAGATACTTTGGAAAATATAGCAACCTGCATGGAACTTGGAGGGAAGAGCACATCTTGCAGGAGGAGAGGAAAGTCTGGAGGAGGTGTAAGGACTGGGGCACGGGCGAGCAATATCCCGCTCGGATGGGAAAGCTTACAAAGAAGGTTTCCCACAAATCATTGTAATTCCAATCAATCAAGTATAAGATTCTACCTCTTGAGTCAGGAAGCGTGGGAGGAATGTGATAATGGGCAATGTCCCACCAGATATTCCTGGTTGCTGTCTATAATACCTGCTAAGAGAGGAAGTGGCCACAGGTGGACTCAGAAAGCACTAATGGTAACAGACAGTCTCCCTCACTAATGCATACGTGCACAGCTCTCAGTAACGAGGCTGTTCACCATTTTAGAACGGTCTGTGCTTTGGAATCATGCAAGTCCCTGTCTCATTCCCCTATCGGAGCTCAAAGAGAGGGAATCTGTTCTGAACAGTCCTATACCCTCTGCAATCCACAGTCGCAGGCAAGCAACTTCCTACATTTGGGAACTTCATGGCTATGTCTACACTACAGGCTGTGTTAAGTTGATTTAACAAAGTTGACTTAAAGTTGACCTTGCTAGGTTGACTTAACAGAACCTGTAGTGTAGACATACCTGTCCACACTGGCTTTAAGTCAACTTATTAAACCTTAAGTCGACCTTCAGAGATGGTGTTATTAAGTTGACTTAAGGAAGATCTCTGAGAAAAAAAATCAAAGAATATAAACATACCAAAAAGAGTTACTTTGCTTAAAGAGCTAACTCTAGTGAGACTTTTAGAGTATGCTCAAAAGGAGTCCACTGAAACGTAAATAATTTATTATTATTATTATTATTATTATACACTTTTTGTGTTATAGTAGCTCTTCAAGGCCCCAACTGAGGGTATAAATGCACACAGCAAAAGACAGCACTTTTTCTTAAGAGCCTGAAATCCAAATGGATGAGGATCTGAGGCTGGATTCAACCAAATGTACTGTGGAGCGGTCCTATATTGGGATAGATGATATATAACAGATGCTTCCTTTCTCAAACATATATAATTAAAGTGTATCAGTGTTGAGTAAATATGGAATAAATATTTATACATTCATTAAAGGTAAGTTCTTTATTAAATCACCATTTTAAATTAACAAAATAATGGAAGTACAGATGTAAAAAAATACTACTGAGCTACATGCCTTTTAAAATACAGTTTTCATATTTGCATTACAAAGTCTGGAGTTCTTAATGTTCAGAACATTTCCTTTTATTGCAGAAACGGTAATCCAGTGGTTCCCAAAGAGCAGCAGAATAGTAAGTAATACTAATTATATTTTTATTTATTCCAGAGGGGTAGCCAAGTTAGTTTGTTTCAACAAAACAAACGAGGAGTCCTATGGCATCTTAAAGAATAATAAATGTATTTGGGCATAAGTTTTCATGGGCCAGAACCCACGTCGTCAGATGTTTGTGTGCATCTGACAAAGTGGGGTTTGGTCCACAAAAGTTTATTTGTTCATCTTTAAAGCACCACAGGACTCCTCGATTTTTAAATATTTTTATTTATGGTTTCACAACACAGGCCTAAATGTGAAAATCAGAGACTCATAGAAATGTAGGGCTGGAGGGGATCTTGAGAGGTCATCAAGTCCAGTCCCCTGGACTGAAGTAGGACCAAAGTAAACCTAAACCATCCTTGACAGGGGTTTGTCCAACCTGTTCTTAAACACCTCTGGTGATCGGGGATTCCACAGCCTCCCTTGGAAGCCCCTTCCAGAGTTTAACTAACCATAGAGTTAGTAAGTTTTTTTCTAATATCTAACCAAATCATCCGTGCTGCAGATTAAGCCCATTGCTTTTTGTCCTAACTTCAGTGGACATGGAGAACTATTGATCACCGGCCTCTTTACAGCAGCCCTTAACATGTTTGAAGACTATTATCAAGTCCCCCCGCGCTCCCCACCCAAGTCATCTTTTCTTAAGACTAAATGTGCAGTTTTTTTAACCTTCCTTCATAGGTCAGGTTTCCTTTTTATCATCTTTGTTGCTGCTCTCTGGACTCTCTCCAGATTTCTTGTGTCTTGGAAAATGTGTGTTTTGCTGCATTACTTCTCCAGCAGTGGTCTGGGTTGCTGAAGTCCCCCATTACCACCAAGTCTTGTGTTTTGGATATTGCGGTGGTTTTAGAAATGAATCCGTCTTCTCTTCCTGATGTGATGGCCTATAGGAGACCTTCTACCATAATGTCCCACCTGTTTTTTCCCCTTTACCCAGAGACTTTTAACTCTCTTCCCCTCATCTCCTGGTGAACCTCAGAGCAAGTGTATATATTCTTGGTGTAAAGTGCAAGACCTCCTCGCTTTTCCCCTGCCTGTCCTGGCTGAACAAGTTATAACCATGTTCCAGTCATGAGATTTATCCCCCCAAGTCTCTGTGATGCCAAATAAGTCATTATTTAGCATATGTACTAATACTTCCAGTTCGTCCTGTGTATTCCGCATGCGCCTTGCATTAGTGTATAGAAATCTGATATGATGAGTATATTCCCTCAAGGATTTCCTTGTTGTTGCTCCTATGACCCCTCTTGTACTTTTCAGTGTTCACCCCCCAACCTTTAGCCCTCTGTTCACGCTTCCTTTTTGCGCTTCTCTATTGGCTTTTGTCACCTACCCCTTCTGAACCTAGTGTAAAGCCTTCTTCATATGGTTGACAAGTTGGTGTCCAAAGATGCTCTTTCCCCTCTTAGTCAGGTAGATCTCCTCTCTTCCCATGGATTACATGGGTGAGGAAGCCAAAGCTCACCCGTCGACACCATTTGCCCAGCCATGCATTCATCTTCAAGATACATTCTACTACCTTGAATTGACTGCTCTAGCACGTGCCCTCCTTCATCCTGACGTGTATACACCTCTCAACTGTAGTTTCTTCTTCGAGTGATTGCTCCTGTCCATTCCATAGTAGGTGTGTGCGCGCCTCGTGCACGGAACGCCGGAATTTTTTCCCCTAGAGATCCCGTAGGGGCCGGCTGTAGCGCCCCCTGGAGTGGCGCCGTTGCGGCACCTCTATATAAGCTACAGCCGGCCCTACCCCCTCAGTTCCTTCTTACCGCCCTGACGGTCGCTGGAACGTTGGCTAGCTCGCTAGCAGTACCCTAGTTTACAATTGTGTTAGATAGCTTTCCAGTTAGTTAGTTAGTTAACTGTTCTTCCATCGAAGAGCCCCGTTCGGGGCCGGGGCATGCCTGGCTTCAAGGCTTGCGGAGCCTGTCGTAGGCCCATGCCCCTGGACGATCCGCACCGTGAGTGTTTGAGGTGCTTGGGGGAGTCCCACCTCCGAGAACGGTGCAAGATTTGCCGGGGGTTCCGCCCAAGGACCCAAAAGGAGAGGGAGCACAGACTCAAACTCCTCCTAATGGAGGACGCTTTGCGGCCGGCAAGCACCGGGGGAGCCGGGTCCAGCGCGGCACCGTCGGTGCGGAGCGCCCCGGAGACCATTGGCGAGGTACCGAGGCCCGCCAAATCGGCGAAAGAACCACGGCACCGAATACCGCCGCCGGCACCGAAACACTCGGCACCGCCACCACGGCACCGCTCTCTCTCTCCTGGTCCGGCAAAAAAGAAGAGGCGCGCAGACAGAGGCAGATCGCCTGTCAAGCGCTCAAAGCAAGGAGCGCAAACGGTACCGGGTTCGGACCGTCAGCTCCAGGAGCTGCAAGCTCCGACCCCGTTGACTCCGGGCCGCGAGAAGGCTTCGTCGAGTCCGGGGTCCAACGCCTCGCCCACCAGGGCGATCCTGGAGGAGGACCTCCAGCTGCCTTCGACGCCAGAGACTTTCGAAGCGGCTCGAGATCTCATTGCACACACGGCGCAGTGTGCTCCAGAGACCCACCCTCCGGCACCGCATAGATCGGTGCCGTCGAAGGGGAAACCGGCGCTGTTGCGCCGAAGCCCTCCACGGCACCGTTCGCCGTCGGAGCAGGCGCGGCCTTCACCTACGGGCCAGGCCCACGGGGAGCGTTCCCAATATATTTCGCCCCCGGAGCGGCACCGATCACCTATTCCACCAGCGGTGATGGCGGCAGCAGGGGCCCCACGGTACCGGTCCCCACCTGAGCGCCTGAGCCGTGAATCTTCGCGGCACCGCCGCCCGTCGGCACCGCGAGTACTGACCCCGACGGCGGGGCGGCATTATTCTCCGGTCCGCGGCACAGCCCCACCTTGGTCCCCACGGAGCAGATTTTCGTCCGAGTCGGGCGACAGTATGAGCTCCGCTAGACGGAGCAGGAGCCGCTCCGGGAGGAGAGAGGCTGGCCATGGGGACGGGCGCCAGTGGCAACCACCCCAACAGTGGCCATTCTGGACCCCGTGGGCATACCATCAGGCCCAGGGCCCTTTATCGGACAGGCCTCCTTCCACTCTGTCGTCAAGACACCAGCCGTCTTGCACAGCAAGTGCTCCTCCAGAGTTGGGGAGGGCCCCTGCCCGGGACCGGGCAGGAAGGACCCGGGTCGACCCCTCAACGAGGGAGGACCCACAGCCCTCAGGAGCGCTGGACCCCCCGGCGGACCCAACTGGGGAGTCGTCCTCATCTCCACCGGACGAGGCGGTGGCAGGAGCAAAACCGGCCACTCTCCCAGATGACAGCAGGTCGCATCAGGACTTGCTTAGGAGAGTGGCGAAGGTTATGGGCCTCCAGGCAGAGGAGGTCATGGAGGAAGCGGATCCAATGGTGGACATCCTCCTCCCAGAGGGTCCCTCCAGGGTGGCCCTGCCACTGATTAAGACAGTGCAGAACACTACCAAAACCCTGTGGCAAACTCCAGCCTCTATCGCTCCAACAGCCAAGCGGGTGGAGAAAAAGTACTTTGTCCCCGCTAAAGGCTACGAGCATTTCTACTCCCACCCGGTCCCGAACTCGCTGGTGGTTGAGACGGCCAACGAGAAAGAAAGGCAAGGTCACCAAGGTCCCACGCCTAAGTCGAGGGACGCGAAAAAATTGGACCTGTTTGGCCGTAAGGTGTACTCCTCGGGGGGTCTCCAGCTGAGGATCGCCAACCAACAAGCGATCCTCAGCAGATACACTTTTAATGCGTGGGCGGCCCTCGATAAGCTGACCGACAAGCTGGACCAGGACTCGAGGTCCGAGCTGGCAGCTATGTCTAAGGAGGGGAAGGTGGTGTCCCGAGCCCTCCTTCAGTCGGCACTGGACGCAGCGGACGCTGCAGCCAGGGTGATGGCATCAGGCATCACCATGCGGAGGAGTTCGTGGCTCCAAGCTTCGGGCCTGCCCGCCGAGGTCCAGTCCACCATTCAGGACCTGCCCTTTGAAGGGCCGGAGCTGTTTGCGTCTCAGACAGACTCCAGGCTTCAGTCCCTCAAAGACTCGAGGGCAATGGTGAAATCACTGGGCCTCCATGCCCCAGCGACGCAAAGAAAGCCCTTTAAGCCGCAGGCATCGGCTCGCCCATACCAACGGCGCCAAGACTGGGATAGGAGGAGAGGCCGTAATGGGCGCAGGGCAAGCCGTCGCCCCCCGGACCAGAACCAGGGAGGGCAGCGCCATCCCTCCGGGCCTAAGAAGCCCTTTTGAGGGTACGATCGGGGACGACGTACCAATTATAGCTGCGGATCCAACTCCCTTGCCTTTCCTCAACAGATTATCCCGGTTCCACCGTGCCTGGGCCCTAGTTACCTCGGACCAATGGGTACTCCGCACGGTGCAGCATGGATACTCACTCCAGTTCTCTTCGCCCCCCCCGCTCCGCCCCCCCCTTACCCCGTCCCTCTTCAGGGACCCATCTCACGAACAACTGCTGGCCCAAGAGGTTCAGACCCTCGTGGAGAAAGGGGCGATAGAGGAGGTTCCTCAAGAACTGAAAGGGAAAGGGGTGTACTCCAGATACTTCCTCATTCCCAAATCAAAAGGGGGCCTCCGTCCCATCCTGGACCTGCGGTTCCTGAATCGCTTCCTACGCAAGATTCGTTTCCGCATGGTCTCACTGGCCTCAATTATCCCATCCCTGGATCCGGGAGATTGGTATGCCGCCCTCGATTTGCAGGACGCCTACTTCCACATAGCAATAACCCCGCGTCACAGGCGGTTCTTGCGCTTCAAAGTGGGAGACAGGCATTTCCAATTTACGGTCCTCCCGTTCGGACTTGCTGCAGCACCCAGGGTATTCACCAAGTGCCTGGCAGTAGTGGCAGCCTTCCTCAGAAAGAGAAGGGTTCAGGTCTTCCCTTACCTGGACGACTGGCTGGTACGAGGCCGTTCGCCATCAGAGGTGTCTCTCCACCTGCAGATCATACAAGACGTGTTCAGTCGTCTTGGTCTACTGGTCAACCAGCGCAAGTCCTCCCTAGTGCCGACCCAACGGATAGAGTTCATAGGAGCAGTCCTGGACTCGACAGTAGCAAGCGCATCACTTCCTCGTGCTCGGTTCCAAGTAATCCGAGATACCATAAGGGGGTTGCAGAAACATCCACTAACTTCAGTAAGGATGTGCCTAAGGCTACTGGGGCACATGGCGGCCTGTACCTACGTGGTCAGGCATGCTCGACTACGTCTCCGCCCCTTTCAGCGGTGGCTAGCGTCAGTGTACCGCCCAAGTCGAGACGATCTCGACATGATAGTGGCCCCTTCCACGCAGGCTCTGAAGGACCTAGATTGGTGGTGCCAGGAGGACCAAGTCTGCGCAGGGCTACCCTTCCAAGCCCCGAGCCCGTCCATCTCGTTGGTAACAGACGCGTCAGACCTGGGCGGGGGGGCACACCTAGGCCAGCTGAGGACACAGGGCCGCTGGGGGATAGAGGAGCTCCCATTACACATAAACGTGAAGGAGCTCAGGGCAGTGCGTCTGGCCTGTCAGGCATTCAAGGAGCACTTAAAAGGGAAAGTAGTCTCCATACAGACGGACAATACAACTGCCATGTATTACATCAGCAAGCAAGGCGGTCCCCGCTCCTCCCATCTCTGCAAGGAAGCACTCGCCCTCTGGGAGCTGTGCATCATACACTCAATCCTGCCGATAGCATCTTACCTACCGGGGTCGCAGAACACACTGGCCGACGACCTCAGCAGGAAGTTTCAGACCCACGAGTGGTCAATGAAATGGGAGGTCCTGAGAGAGGTCTTCCAGAGGTGGGGAACTCCCCGTCTAGACCTCTTTGCCTCAAGCTCCAACACCAAATGCGCGAGTTTCTGCTCGTTCAGGGGACAAAGCCCGGGCTCCATAGCGGACGCGTTCACGATCCAGTGGACAGGGAAGCTTCTGTATGCCTTTCCCCCGACACCCTTAGTGAACCAGGTGCTTCTAAAGATCAAGCACGACAAGGCCACAGTGATTCTGGTGGCCCCAGCATGGCCCAGGCAACACTGGTACACAACTCTCTGGAACCTCTCGTCCAGAGCCCCGATAGATCTACCCCTGTTGCCGGACCTATTGTCGCAGGACGACGGAAAACTCCTGCACCCGAACCTCCAATCGCTCCACCTCAAGGCGTGGTACCTGAGTGGTTGACCCCAAACGAGCAACTGTGCTCGGAGGAGGTCCAGGAGGTTCTGCTCAACAGCAGGAAGCCCTCTACTCGCTCCGCGTATGGGGCGAAGTGGAAACGGTTCTCGACCTGGATGGCAGACAAGGGGATTGCTCCGAGGTCAGCCCCGCTCCCGGATATCCTCGACTACCTATGGCATCTCAAGTCTTCGGGCTTGGCATCCGCTTCGGTCAAAGTCCACCTGGCAGCCATCTCGGCCTTCCATGCGGGAGCGGAAGGGGGCACAGTCTTTTCGGCCCCGATGGTCAAACGTTTTGTCAAAGGCCTCGATAAGCTCTTTCCCCCCACCCGTCCACCGGTGGCGCAATGGGACTTAAATCTGGTCCTGACCCAGCTGACGGGCCCGCCATTTGAGCCTCTAGCTTCCTGCTCTCTGCTGTGCATGTCCTGGAAGGTGGCCTTCCTCGTGGCCATTACATCGGCCAGAAGGGTGTCAGAACTTCAAGCCCTGACAGCAGGTCCACCATACACGGTCTTCCATAAGGACAAGGTGCAGCTGCGCCCGCATCCGGCCTTCCGTCCAAAGGTGGTATCCCTTTTCCACACCAGTCAGGACATTTGTCTACCGGTGTTTTACCCCAAACCACACGCTTCGGACAGGGAACGCAGGCTGCATACGCTAGACGTGCGCAGAGCCCTGGCGTTCTACATAGACAGGACGAAACCCTTTCGCAAATCCACACAACTATTTGTGGCAGTAGCGGACAGAATGAAGGGAGAGCCCATTTCATCACAGAGGCTCTCCGGATGGATAGTCGAGTGCATCCGCGAATGCTATAACCGGGCAAAGGTTACACCGCCCCCGATCAAGGCACACTCGACAAGAGCTCAGGCCTCCTCGGCGGCCTTTTTAGGGGGTGTGCCGTTAGTGGACATTTGTAAGGCAGCCACGTGGTCTTCAGTCCACACCTTCGCAGCACACTATGCGATTACGCAGCAAGCGAGAGAGGACGCGGCCGTTGGCAGAGCAGTCCTGCTCTCAGCAAAGCTGTAATTCCGACCCACCGCCTCAAGGTAAGGCTGGTGATTCACCTACTATGGAATGGACAGGAGCAATCACTCGAAGAAGAAGAAAAGGTTACTTACTGTAACTGGTGTTCTTCGAGATGTGTTGCTCCTGGCCATTCCACTTCCCGCCCTCCGTCCCCGCTCGGAATAAGAGCAAGAAGGAACTGAGGGGGTAGGGCCGGCTGTAGCTTATATAGAGGTGCCGCAACGGCGCCACTCCAGGGGGCGCTACAGCCGGCCCCTACGGGATCTCTAGGGGAAAAAATTCCGGCGTTCCGTGCACGAGGCGCGCACACACCTACTATGGAATGGCCAGGAGCAACACATCTCGAAGAACACCAGTTACAGTAAGTAACCTTTTCTTCCACTTCATGCATCTGACGAAGTGGGTTGGAGCCCAAGAAAACCTATGCCTGAAGAAGTTTGTTAGTCTTTAAGGTGCCACAGGACCCTTGTTGTTTTTGTTCTACAGAGACTAACACGGCCACCCCCTGGAACATATTACCTGGGTTGTTATCCTCAACCAAGAGGATGAGCAAGAACATAACCCCCAACCCCAACCTCTTGCTCCCAGAGCCCTGTAGTCACTGCTGATCTGCTCAGGGTCCTAACTAGTGCCCATGGGACTGGTAGAGGTCAACCTTTTAAAGATCAGAGTCTTGGTAACCTGTCTGTCCTGCCTCAGACATAGGCTCTAGGCAGGCACCTGGGACTTCAGCAGATGGATGCCTCTGGCCCCATCACAAGGGAGCCACAGATCGCCAGCATTTTGCGCCTTATCCTCTTGAGTCTGGTGGCCATGGCCCTCCCAGCCTTGGGCACTGGTGGCACCTTCTCCTCAGCCATTGGGATCTGCCCTCACTGCCTATTGCCGGTACAGCATACAGGTTCTTCACAGTGAAGGACAGGGACCCTGGGTACTGGTGGAGCACTGTCTATTGCCTGAGGCAGCCATCGGTCATTCTCCTTCCTGCGCAGCAGATGGTTCACTTTCCTTCTCTGGAGTTGCTGTAGCAGTCTGTAGTTAGGTAACATTCTCCATCCCACAGAGTTCCATATGCATCCACATAGTCCTGGATGCTACACGCATGTACCACCTCCTCCTGAAGTTCTTACCTGCTTCCTGAGAGATTCCACCAACAGACACCTCTCACAATGGGTGGTTCCCCTGTCTGGTTTTCATCAACAGGGACTACAGGCCATGTTCCTAGCAAGTGAGGACAAGAACCTGGTGGAAAACAAAAATATGCTCTACTTTTATAAACCCTGGTGGATTTTTTTTTAAAACAGTATAACTGCATCTACATTAGGGGGTTTCATGGATGTAACTAAATCTGATTCTCAACTGTTTTAGTTAGATTGGTGCAAAAACTGAATGTAGGTGAGGCTCAAGTGAAGTGAAGCTGTTTTTGATGCCTGACTGGGTAACTGAAATCTTTATCCACATGAGGAAGGCCTGAAAAAGTAACTTCTGAACCAAAATTTCTTACCAGCCCATATTTTACACTCATGTTAGTGAGAGTTAAGCTCTCCACAAATATTCCCAGGATGCTTTCAAAACCGGCAGGTTCCGAGTTATCCGCTGTCTTTTCCATAGATTCATTACAATGTTGGTAAGTAACAGAAAGGTGCAATAAATTTAATCTCCTTGATTGAATATGCTTAACATAATCCAAAATTATTCCTTTCAGCAAAGCACTTTCAAAAATAATCATTTGCTTCTCAGTGCACTAATTGAGTTGAGAAAGCAATCCATCATTTTAGGCAGCTCTGTGGCCAAAAGGGCGAATACGTTCCTTGAATCTTGAGTCGAAGTTGGGCGGTTATATTACTACTGAATTTGGCACTGGTGTAACTATTAGTGTCCAGTTCTGGTGCCCACAAGAGAAGAAGGGTGTTGATAAAGAATGTTGGAGAAGGTTCAGAGAAGAACCATGAGTGGTCCTGCGTTTAGCAGGGGATTGGACTAGATGACCTCATGAAGTCCCTTCCAGCCCCAAAATTCTATGATTCTGTGATTAATTATGAAAGGATTAGAGGACAGGGGAAACATGCCTTATATCAAAGGCCTTAAGGAGCTCAACCTCTTATGATTAGCAAAGAGAAGGTTAAAGAGTGACTTGATCATAGTCTATAAGGACGAACATAAAAAACAAAAACCTCATACTAAAAGGCTCTTCAGTTTATCCGACAGAGGTACAAAAAGTTCCAATGGCTGGAAGATAAAGCTAGAAAAATTCAGACTACAAATAAAATGCCGATTTTGAACAGTGTGGTTAGTTGGAACAACTAAAACAATTTTACCTGAAATATGGTGGGTTTTCGATCACTGAAAATGTTAAAATCAAGACTGTATGGTTTTGTTTTTTTTCTAAAAGATCTGCTGTATTTCAAACAGGAATTAATGCCAGGAAGTCCTAGCCTGTGTTATAAGGACATCAGTTAGATGAGCCCTTCTAGCCAATGACTGTATTAATTATGAACATTATTTGAGTTCCATAAAAAGGGCAGTAACATTGCCTCTCCCAGAGGGAGCCCTGGTGCTAACATAACAGAACATTTATTGCTTATATAATTCAGACATTAAGAAAACACTTAGTGAAACCAGTTACAGTTGCTAAGGGATAATAATACCGAACTGAAACCCAGAAAGAAACAGGAAATGTAGTGTACTGTAAAGCAATATATCTCCAACACACACACACACACACTGCTCATTCCCTTAGCAAATCCATCTGACTTGACCACATGCACCAAAGACAACGTTAACTCTGCCCTGTGTGTGTTGGTCCTTCAGTCCCTTTGAACCTGCAGTGGCCCATGAGCCCTAGTAGGCCGGCATGGGCCCCGCTATGGATTTTCCATTGCAATGTAGACGTACTCCAAAGGGCTCATCCAATGAGTCAGTACTGGAGCTGAGATCAGAATTCAGGAGTCCTGGCACCATTGGCTGATCTAAACAGTAATGCACACTCTTTCATAGACATGAAATTTATTAGCTCTGGCAAATTCATCAGTTCTGGCAAATCCATGTGCTTGTTTTTTAGGACCACCTGCTGACTCAGAGGAAGTCCAAATATCTCTCTCAAATGAAAACGGGAGTCTCCAAGAAGAACGTCGACCCAGTCAACATAGTAAGGAAATGACTGCGTTTCTCAGGGCTTGTCTTCACTGACAGTGGCAAGTTCGTTGCCATCAGATCGATTTTCTGAATCAACTGATCAGGTCTATGAAGACCCACTCAGTCAATCGGAAAGTCGATCCCTGAAGACCAGCCTGGCAACTGGAGTAGCGCAGAATCAAAGGAGCCGTCAACTCAGTACAGTGGACGTGCCGGGTGTAATGACGTTGAAGGGAGATAAGCGAGTTATTTTAGGTAACTTGTGTATCTCCCTTCGACTGCTGCGGAAAATGGTGGGCAGTGTAGATCTGCCCCTTAGTCTGGTTTTGTAATGTTTCATACCATCTCTTTCAAAGAAAAACAAAATATGCAGGTGCTTCTGACTGTGAATGGAAAAGATTAATTATTAGTAAGCAAAACGGCCTCCCCTGGAGTATCAGAGAACATTTTTGTACATTGTCAGTTGTCCATCTGATGTTTCCAACCCTGTGACATACAGCTATAAGGGTTGCTTGGGAAACTGCCGTGTGGCAGGTAAAGGGACAGTGGAGGACAGGTGAAGGGTTCAGTTAACAGCTTAAGAAGTGGAACCAACCAGGCAAACTGTGTGAATGCCGAGTGAGTTTTTGGCGGAGGTCTTTTGCATGTGAAATAACTTGCATTATGTCTAATAGTAGCGTGACAGCCAGTGTTACATGCTAAACCATAAGCACCCATTCTGCTTTCGCACAGCAAACCACTTGGCGGAAGAAAGTTGCGGTATTGAGCAAAGCACATCTGACTCAGCAGATTGTGAGGTAAGTCATTGCTTTTTCAAGAGCAACTCCATCTGCCGAGCAGAAGGAGCTGGATTCAGATCATACTTTCTGTAGTGGGATTTTCTGAATGTTACATTGGGTGTATTTGCCTTTTCTTCCATTCCATTGCAAGTGTGAGCATATTCCATTAGAACCATAGCTTGTGAGTGATCCCTGGCTTGAAGGTGCTGAGCCACACACAGAACTAGATCCTTCTGCTGCTATTTCTCTATGTGTAATATTGCTATGTTGTATAAAAAAGCCTGTTTGTGCACAGGGCCCTCTTGGGAGCTCTCATGAAGAGTCTGCAGTTTCCAGCTCCTCCTAAGAGTGAGCAGATTAACAGAGAAGGAATGCTAGAAATCTAATGGTGCATCAGGGGATCCTGAGGAAACATCTTCACAGTGTGAGTTTTCCAGAACCCCCTGAAACCTGAGATTTCTGCATTTCATTATGAGATTGTCAAACTGGTCCAGTGTATGATAAGCCTATGCTTTTTTTTTATCTACATTGTTGGTCCAAAATGATGTTTACTTATAAATAGTCTGACTTTCCAGCAAAAGAGGTGACGCATTTGAAATTGTGAATTTCCAGATTAGAAATCTGCAGGAAAATCTGTCTTCACACCGAAATGTACAACATTTCAGGATTCCCCCCAGTTCCTTGCAAATATTCATTTTGGCGAAAATATCAGGGCTGCAATGTGGCCTCGAATTGAAATGACCCATTTTAGGGATGACATTTTATGGGAATATATTTGCTAGTGATCTGCTGGACGGGGCTTCTGGGAACCTCTTGCTAAAATTTGACCACCCAACTCAAGGGAAAATTGGAATGACTTCCCTTCTTCTGGGGAAGCTCCCCCTACCACTGGATTCTCCTGCATCATCTCAGTCAGCAGTGGCTAGCCAGGCAGCTTACTGAAATACATCTGAAGAGTAATTTTTTGTCCTGTGGAGTGGATCAGATTCCCCCAAGAATTCAAGAATGTGCCTTAATATCGATATACGCAGCATTTTTTTCAGGAACAAAATGTAAATGTTTCCAAGGCATTGCACTTGATATAAGTTTGTCTGCCAAAACCTCACCACTGACCTCAAACTTTTGCCTGAGAAAGTAACTCCTCATACTCTGTCTCCACCAGTGCACAAATGCCTAATGGACGTGTCCAGAGGTGTTGCTGAGGCTAAGGTTTGCATTATAGTCTGGTGGACTGGGCATGTTGGAAGTATATGGGACTTATTAATGAAAGAAGGAACCGAGAGCTAGGCGTTTTCTGTATTCAGCTGCCATTTAAGTCACAGGACCCTTTGCCTGTCTACATAAGAGACGAATCTGTCCTATAGACCATCGATTCGTGAAGTTAGTGAAGCACACTGTGAGGATGAAAGGCACATTAGAAATCTCTAGTCACGATCTCTATCACTTCCTCTGGCCCTAGAGTGACCAGATGGCCCAGTTTTATATTGCTTTGTCTTAGGTAGGCGTCTGTTTCCCTCTACCTCCACCCTGATTTTTCACCCTTGGTATCTGGTCAGCCCATCTGGCCCCGGACGTAGCTCCATTTTGAAAAGGACCCTTCTGTCCTGCAGGACTGTATCATTAAGATTGAGTTGGAGAAAACCGCAAACGGGAGCCTGGGCTTTGCGCTGGTGGGGGGAAGAAACGGCAGGGCTATCCTAATCAAAGCCATCAGCCCAGGAAGCAGCGCTGACCTCGACGGGAGGCTTCGTGTTGGTGACATTTTGCTCAAGGTAACATTTTGCTGGGCTGTTTTGGTCTGGGTTCCCCCTTGAGCTTTGTGGAGAATTGTGTCCCACGGAGCAGCCGGCGCCGAACACCGAGCGTGATCACTGTATTCGGATCAGCATTTAGGATTCCAGTGAGTTGCCGTCCTCACAAACGTTCGACCTTTGGGAAGCCTCAGGTGGTGTGTGCCACTCTGGCTGCAGCTGGGCTTCCTAACCTATAAAACCCTGCCAGTCCCTACAACTGGGCATGGTGCGTCCCATAAGGGGGCTGTCTGCGCTCATGCCTGCATTAGCGCTCTAGTTTCTAGCAAAGACTTGGCCTGGTTCTGCCGTTCCTCGGATCTGTTGGCCTCGCTTGCGCTGAGGAGTTAGTTTGAGGCAGCGAAGCCCAGACTCCACCCGCCAGCTGCTGCAAGGAATGGCTAATGGAACAGTCAGGCTGAGACCCAGATACCAGAGGGATGGGCAGGATTGTGGAGGATGGGAGATACTTTGCTCTCTGACAACTTCCAGCCTACAAGGGAGCAAAATATCCATGTCCTCTCCAACTTCAGGCTGACTACCGGGGGGAGGGAGGGACTGGCCAGGCCGTGGAGTGAGGCGAAGAGGAAAGCCTGAAGCTGCTGCGTGTAGCAGCATTCAGCCGACTCTGTCAGCCTGTCGGAGTCGCTCTGTCCCCGCTGGGGCTCCTTTCTGCAGAGCCCAGCTCCCTACCTGCCTGGCCTTCTTCCCCTCTCCCAGCACCTAAAGCTTGGCTGAGCGAATGCAGCGCAGGAGCCTGGCTGAGCCAGGAAGGGGTTTCTCCTCCTCCCCATCCCCATGGGTGTCAGGAGGGGCAATCAGGAGGAAAGGAGGGTGGGGACTCTCATGCTGCCAGGAAGGATGGGAGGTGTGCAGGAAGGCACCCCAGGAGGTGAAGGGCTGCTCACACACATTTCCAACCCAAACCAGTCTCCTCCTCCAGAGAGACAAGCTGCAGAATTCTTTATTTCTTCTTCCCCAAATATTTCATATTTTCGGTGACGAAAAGATGAAAAAACCCCAAATCCCTAGAATTGTCCTTGTCTGTTTTTCATTCCCACAGCTCCCTTTCTCTCCTTTCGCTCACCGTTCCTTCTGGATAAAAGGGGAAACACGGACAATGGAAAATGTTTCGGTTCCTGGGGAGCGGTGGTGTTCTTTCTCTCTCCACCCCTTCCTTTCTTCCATGCAGGCAAGCATATCTCTGACCTCCCCGCAGACACACGGACAACTGGAAGGAACCCTCTGAGCTGTGTGGGAGGTGCGCGCACGGACGCTGCTCCGTGCTGCTGTGTGCTATAAAGAACCTTCTGTTCCCGGGCTGTAAAGGCATTTGTCATTGTGTCTTTCCAGGTGAATGGAGATTTAGTGTCCGGCCTGACACGCAGTACCGTGATTGATCTCTTACGCAAGGCTCAAGGCACTGTTCGGCTCACTGTCTGCCGAAGCCTGGCATTGCACTGGGCTTATTCAGGAAACCAGTGCGATACATCTCCCCTCCAGGGAGCACAGCTGGGTAAGGTCTAACTCGGGTGTCTCCTGGCATGGGAAACGAGGGGATTTTTGTGCTCAGGCTGGACTCTCCTCTCAGCAACACCAATGTGGGTCCATTAGCTTTACAACATGGTACCTCAGAGTAAAATTGGGCCTGCTGACCGGGTAGGGAACAGGCAGAAGTGTCTTTAAGCCTGATTTTGGGGATGGCAAAGTTAAAGCAGCTTCAGTTCTGGTGCCTTCTCTCTCCAGGGGCTACTGCCCCAGCTAGGAATAGCCGGAGTGTAGAAACATTTGTATGACGTTCCCTGAGCCAGTGGCTACCTGTGGTGCTGGGGTAGAGCCATGGCATCTATTCTCCACCACCCAAAATCCTCCTTATCCCACAGGTTCCCAGACAGCTGACAAAGCCAGCCAGCGGAGTGGTGCAGAGAGATGTAACGGGGGTAAGAAGCAGGTCCTAATTCTGGCTTACACGTTCCCAAATGTTGTGCTGCGTCTCATGGAAGTTGCACACATGGTCACTGATTGTACACCCAGCTGTGATAATTTCCGCAAACAGCTGGCCATTTAACATCTAACTGGCATCACTCAATCCTTGGTGGTCCACAATCCAATAAACTGTCCAAAAAAAAAAAAATCACCCTAGATATCCCATAATCCTTTGAGGTCCAGGGGATTGTGGGATATGTGCTATGGAGTTTTGTTCTGGTTTTTTTTTGCACGGGGGGGCAGGGGTGTCACTTTTTGGCTTGCTCATCAAAAAAGATAGGAGTGGATGATTTCAAGGATAAAGGGGCTGGTGTGCTGTGGGAACAGGGGGTTTGTTTTCTTGCAAGCATTTCACAGTCTGTGGATCTAGATGCATCTTGCTACCAAGTAGGAGAGGGCAGTTTTCCTTTATTGCCCTGCTATCACCACCCACCTGGAGCCCGTATTCCCTCATTCATTACCTGTGTGTGAACCACGTCTGTTCATTCTGACAGCTGTACTTCCCGCTGGCTCTGGGTGGCAATTGATTCCTTCAGTCTATTTATGGTTCCCATCACCATGGGACCTGAGCATCTTCCGTACACTTATCCCCTCCGCACCCTGGGGCGGTAGGGCCGTCTGGGGAAGTGAGGTGCAGTGAGATCAAGTGAGGTGACCAAGGTCACGGAGGAAGGCTGCGGCAGAGCAAAGAACCCTGCTCAGATTTTGCTCCAAGCACCAGACTGCTTTTCTGCTAGTGCTGCCGGCGTGCCGTGTGGTTTCTCCGCCTGGCTGGGGGCGCCAGCCGGACAGCGATGTCACAGAGACCGAGGGAGAAGGTTCCACCGCAGGGCGTGACAGTTGGCGGCAGTTGAATGAGGCAGGACGGACGGGGAGGCGGGTCCGTCTGGCAAGGCTGCTCATGAGGGCCGTGGCCCCCAGGCGACCCCTGGAATCGGACCTAGGGCGCAGCTGGTTTACGTTTCCCCCCATCGTTCCCAGTCCTGAACTGAGGACGTGAGCCCTGCCTGCAAGCCAGGTTAAAAGGCTTTTCTACGAAGGGCTGCACGAGGGCTGGCTGGGGAGGAAGGGGTGACCTGCCCCATGCTCCTCTCCAGTGTCAGAGCAGGGATCCGTGGGGCAGGTGGCGAGGAGCTGCCAGATACACGGCCTGGGGGAATTCTTGCCCCACGGCGAAACACCGGCTGACGTCAGTGGGGTAGGACTGCGCCCTATACATGCCAGGTGGAGGAGCCGGAAAGGCATTTGTTCGGCACCTGGGAGGGTGGGAGGGGACGGCTGCAGCTTCTGCAGTTCTCCGCTGGTGGGTTTTCCACGCCAGCGCCCAGCTCCTGCTGCACCCAGGAGCGCAGCTTGCCTCTCAGAGTGTAAAGACGTTTTCCTCTGCTCTCACTTTCTTGCAGATGAAGAAGGTGGGGAGAGACGCTTAGAAGCCAAGCACCCATTTGCTTTCAGAGGAGGGGAAGAGGAATCCAGCCAGATGTGCAGCAAGGTGATCGTTCTAGAAGTTAGCTGGCAATGACCCTCTTTGCTTGTGTTTGAGTGGCATGGGTTTGCGGGCCACCCGTCTGTGGAGCCATATATTCTGCAAAAAACAGGAACCCATGCTGAAGGAAATGGGCTGTTTATAGCTAGTTGCCCCAGCATGAGGCAAGGGCTGTGTGGAAAAAATAGTATGTAATTAAAGACTGTCTCATGACACAGACCCCACACGGGTGCTGAATGACAGTTGCACGGATAGCGTTAATTTTGGCATTTCCGAGCTTCTAAATGTTTGACTTCGCCCCTTTAAGGTTCTCTTCATGTCTTTTTTAAAAAAGAAATGCACATTAAAAGGCAGCGCTGTACTGACTTCCAATTGCCTTGATAAAATCTTCACAACTTTAAAGCACCTCCATTTAACGTCCTCTTCCGTGGCTAGGCCACAATCAGATCCCACGCCAACCTTCATAGCTTCAGCCATTTTTGAGCACTACAGCTGCAAAATTGCTTCTCAGAAAATATATAATTCTTTCCGTGCTCTAACAATTAAAAAGAAGGCCCAACCAATTTCACTCGTATTTAAAACCCCAAAATGGCATCTTTGAGAATCAAACAGAGAAAATTTGTTGGAGAAAGTTTTGAGCAAAGGAAATGGAGATTGGAACTCAGTTGTCCAAGTTCTGCACTAAAATGCAGAATCGCTCCTGTGCTGTGTGTACGGCCTAGCAAATCAGTACACCCCCAAAATGAAAAAAAATTAAACAGAGAGGGTACTTTAAATCAGGACCATCCTTACTAAGTCCCTGAATTAGCAATGTACTAACGCTCTTGTTTAATAATAAGCACATGGTTAAATCCGTCTCTTTCCAGCAGACCACAAGCTTAGCAATAAACTCACATTTACGTTCTTTGCTGAATGGGAAATGAAAACTCATGTCTTGTTCTTGGTTCTTTCCAGCGGGCATTGAACCCCAACTCTTTCAAACAGGCACTGCATCTGCTTTACTTTCCAAACCACTGCTGCCCATTTGCTCCCAATGGGTAGCTTTTGAAACTGGCAAAGTACTAAGCAAAATAGATGCATAAAGAAGTTAAGCAAAAGATCTTCCCTCTGCTAAGAGACAAACAAAAATACCCAAGGTTTTCTCCTATCCATTTGTTCGGTAAGGGTAAAAATTGATTACTGAATTCATGGCTATTCGCCCAGCTTCTTTTGCCTTTTTGTTGGGAGAAAGGAAGCCTGAATCCCCTGGGAATAAGCCAGAAATGGCAACTTTTGGAGAGGTACTTTTGGGGGTTGCACTTTGTAACATGCAAAGATGGTTTTCTGATTGCATCTGAAATACAAAGCAGAGAAAGAATGAAAGCAAATCCATCCTGAGCTGAAATCTAAGTAAATACTTGTCAAATATTGCAGTGGAGAAGGAGCAACTTGCATATGATAAAGGCAGATGTTCTGTATCATAATCCAAATGCAGAAACCAATTATGACTCTGGCACTGTACAATCAGCCACCGATGCTCACGCTTTCTTCTCCATCTGGAGAGCAGTCAAGAGTCTGCCTTCTCTGCCAGTCAAGTGTTCCTTCCACAGACCAGCGTGGATCGTAAATCCTGTAATTGATTGTACTCTCGTTGTAAGAACAGAGAGGAATAATGAATATGGATCCCTCCGGATCTCAGTGATGCGTGCTAGGAAGTGCACTTGTACAAAGATGTCTGCATTGTCGTGGAACTCATGTATGCAGCTGAAGAGATTTTTACTCTGAGTCGGCCCTGCAGAGATTCGTGCATCTATCTTTGACAGGGAAACTTCTTTCCATTGCCCATTTCTGACTTTGACAAGGGACCTAGTTTAGTCAGATGAGAAGTAAATTTAGAAATTAACGGTCTTCTCGATGCTTCCTCCTGCTGATTTTTCGTAATAGTTTTATTATGTTTTCACAGGATACAGAAAGTAAATGCGGTTCACCCCCGCAAGGTCAATCAACTGAACTGGAGTATCAGGCAGATGCAGGCAGGTGCGTCTTCCCAGCACATCAAAATTCATGACAACGACAGCATGGCCAGTTTGTTCTTCCATTTCTTTGGGCGAGCCTAATATCATATGCTTTATACAATGCCGTTCATCCCATAGCAAGTCCTATGCTGTATTTATTCAGCCCTACTGAAATGCAGCACTCTGGAGTGAGGGATGCCAACCAGCCCCCACGCAGCAATGAAGGAAGGGGGGAATCATCGAGGCATAGTGTACTCTCAGAAAAAACAACATAAGATTTATATGTTCTGTTCTTTACCCTGTGGCCTGATTTTCAGAGGTGTGAAGCACCCTCAGCTCTCATTAGCATCACTGGGTATCACTAGTTCTATGTGGCTCACGCTGGGAATCACCAAATCAGTGATCAGTGACCTACTGAGTGCACAAGGGGGCAAGCAGGCATGCCTCCCAATAATCGTCGGGAGCACAGGACTCCTCCAGCCCTGCAGCCTGGGGAGGTGAGGAAAGCGAGCTTCGGCCTGGCAAGGAGGAGGGAAGAGTGAAGAATGTACCCCCCAAAAAGGCTCAAAGTTAAATTTCCATGCCAGAGTTGCCAGTCACAGAGCACTTCCATTCAGAGACACATGGGCGTGCGCTGGAAAAGAAACGGGCATTTGGCTCTTTTCATAACCTCTAAAAGTCTGTGGCTGCAATTTTGGTAAAAGGTTTGGGTGGGACTGATACAAGCAGAGAAAGAAATGGTGTGATTTTCTTACACTGCAAGGTTCTGGAATTAGGGATTTTCCTGAGTGAAATTAACAACTATGATAAGAACACAAATATTTGCATTTGGCCTTGGTCTTTCTGTAGCTAAGAGGTAAGAATGTGACCTGGTGAGACTTGATGGTGGACAGTTGTAGTTTAAGAGGAACTAACATTTCTTACGTTCAGTTCTGTATTAGACTTAGATTTTAAAGCCAGAAGGGACCATCATGTTCATCTACTCTGATTTCCTGCACTTTGCAGGCCACAGACACTAATCCAGCCTCTCCTGTGATAGACCCCTAACATCTGGCTGAGTTACTGAAATCCTCAAATCATGGTTTAAAGTCTTTAAGTTACAGCAAATCCACCATTTACACTGATAATGGATCCTAGCTAAAAGTGTGGATCTGATCCAAATTTTTCCATAGTTTAGATCTGGCGTTTTGGTTTGGCTGCTTAAAGAGTTCAAAGTAACCTCAAAGTTTGAATCCAAGCCCCAAGTTAAGAGGTTTCCAAACTCTCCAAAGTTAAGAGGTTTCTGAATTGAGACTTTCAATTCAGGATATCTCTGTTCCATGGTATAAACGTTCTGGGCTAATATTTATTGCAGGAGCTCTACCTATTGGCTAAGGTTGGCCAACATGTCTTCTATTATAAGACCCTCTATTCAGTGCTTAGAACTTCGCCAAGTTTTAACCATTGTTAAAGTATTTCAATTTTTTGGGATTTATATATAAGATCTCCTCAGCCTTTTAAAAATTAAATTCTATAAAGTCAACAGTTGATTCTGTGATCTGCTGTATTTACAGACACTGCTAACAGACAAAGGGTCCCCTTTTTGGGAAGGACTCATGATGTCCAAAACTCATGCCCAATGCCTCAACACAGGAAGTTCAAGAAAGTTATGAGTGGTTTAAAAAAGGAGCTGAGAACTCAAACCCTTACGATGTACTGGTGGCTTCTGCTCCCAACTCGAATGTTGATTGAATGTTGTTTTACAGATCGCAGAAATACCTGAGTTGTGCATGCAGCCTTAGAACAGAGAGTCAGGAGTCTGAGACTGACAGCTGGATGAGTGAGGAAGACATGGCACGAAGGATGTCCCTTCTATCTAGAGGTAAATGTGTGAAACAGTCTCTCTTTTCTTTAACATATTGGCCCAGATCCACAGTATAGCTCTATTAGGCTCAACAGAATTAGGCCCAATTAAGGACCGTCTGTTCCATGTTTGTACAGCGCCTAACACTACTGGTCTATAACTAGGGCTCCTAGGTGCTAGAGTACTAAAAATAACAGTACACCTATTGAGGCTCTTTGTACCCCACGTGGGGCTGCTTGGAACACACTGTTCATTATTCTTCTGCCATCGGATGGTCATGATAACAGCAGGAATAGAGCTTCGATTGTCCTTCTCCAAAAGCACGGCTCATTTTAACTTTAGCTAACAAGGAATCACCATTTGCTTTTAGCAGTACAGGGTCTATGATCAGAGCTGGGCTGATGGACATGTTATTTTGTTGAACAGTGTCATTAAATGTACTGAACGAATTACTCATCATCTATATTTGCATATGATTTGACCAGCTATACAAACTGAGCAAATAAAGGGGGAAAAGTTAATTACCTAATTGATTTGAATAATATTCCATTTCTTGAACAAATTCATTTACCAATTTAATTGCCTCCACTTGCAGTTGTGATTCCATCCAATAGAGGGCAGTGCTACACATTCACACTAGTTAGTTCCGTAGTTTGTTTTGCTGAAAGAAGGTTTGGGTTTTTCTTACAGATTTCATAGAGTTCAGGGCTGGAAGGGACTAATCTGATCTCAGGTATAACACAAGCCAGAGAATCTCATCACTGATTTCTGCAGTGGAGGGAATTAATCTCTCTGTTAAATAGACATCTCCTCTCGCTATAAAGACTTAATTCGGATTCCACCTGGAGAAAGTGTGGACCTATGGCAGGACAATCAGTGAGACAGTTTACAATCTTACTCTGGACTGACAGCAATGGGAAAACTCATGTATCACTAGAAGAGTCTATGTTGAAGTCTTCCCTTCCCACTGCCCTCTCACGTGGTCTGAGTTTCAGCAACTACTAACTCCTGTGCAGCTGGACCCCAGGTCACACGTAGGAGTGTGAGGGGTATTTCCTCAAGTCATGACCTAGCCTTGAAGTATTAGGGTAAATTGATGTGGGACCCCTCAAGTCTGGAATATGCAGACCCCGTTTACAAAGACAAGCCATAGAGTAACTCACCGCAGCAGATCTGGTTCCAATGCAACCAGCAACACAGACTGACTGTTTGTCCACAAGAGTGCAGATAGACCAGATGTGAGTCCCCACAGTCTGTGGGCCTCGCACTGTTTCCTCTAAGCACATTTGACATTTGTGCAGCTTTCTTAACCATATGCCCATGTGTTCACTAAACCACAGTCTTCAATTGGGACACCTCCCTCAGGCAGGGCTACAGACCCCCCAAAATTCATCTTTGCTATGGTACATCCAACATGCTGAGAAATTGTAAGTCCAGGGCTTGAGGGGAAAGTAGGAGAACAAGAATTATTTACTGACTTGGGGGAAAAAAAGGTTAATTTACAGCGATTATTCCTAGCACCAGGAAAGTGACCACACTAATCTGTAGAAGCCAGATGATTTACAGTGAAGATGCACGTAAGCAGCCATTAGAGCTCTGCAGTAATATAATGTTTAGCCAAGGCTATGCTTAGAAACTGCACGGGGCCATGAGCCGCAGAGGTCGGCTCAGGATCAAGCTGCCATGAAATTTGGGGGGGGTTCACCTCCTGGGTTTTTACATGTGCTTGTGTCAGCTGGAAACATGAACAAGAGCGAAAAACAGCTGCTGGATTCTGCGTCCCAAAAGTAGGTGGCAAAAGACACTGAAAACTAGAAATCCCTACCTTTTCAAAGCCATCTGGCTGTGTGCATCGTGCCACCAAAATGAAAAGCCCTGCCTGACCTCACCCCTCTTTGTTATCGATGCCTAGGCAGCACCCTGGTTTCTGAAGAAGAGCTGACTCAGCTGACTCGCATTGTGCCATCGCTAACCGGGGGCAGTCTGAGATCTCGTCTCAGAGCCCTGATCCAGAGCCTTCGGCGGCAGATTGAGGAGCAAGAGATCCTGAAAGAGTTTGTGGTGAGAGTTATTGCGTTGCTTTTGTGGGCTGAAGTGTTTCGCATAGTTGGGAAAGGGAGTAGTGTGCGAAAGAATGCAATCTCCCAAGGATCAGCATGTCCTCACAGGTTGGAGGAGAGATCTGTGCATGTGGGTGTTTCTTTCTGACTCTATTGGGTTAGGAATTGCTCCCAGCTAGACTGTGCCCCAGGATCTGTGCCTAGAGGAGACCTTCCATATGCAGCTCTCCCCCTTTACATGTGCGGAAGGAGTGGGGGGTGGGCTCAGTCACCTTGACGGCACTTTCCCTCTGACCTTACCTTAGACCCCATCAGAACGGGAAGCATGCGTATGTCTCTATCCAACACGACTGGGAATCACCTTAGGTATTGACTTTTCTGCAGAGCCCTCTCAGCTCCATTGTGCTGTTGCGTAGGGACGATTCCCAGGGTGTTATCAGATTAAGAAATTCCTGCCTGTGCTACCAGGGAGCTGGATTGGAAACTGATCAAAGGAAATACTTTGTCACGCAATTGCCCCATGGAACTCATTTCCACAAGAGTACCATCGAGGTCAAAAGCTTTGCAGAATTCAAAAGAGACATTTCTCTGAATAATAGCGCAAGCGCAATTACAATAACTAGGATAAAAATTACAAAAGTTATCTTCTGCTTCATTGACCGTTGGGAGCTTAGACATAACTTTCCCCTCTCTAGAGAGATGCTTGTAGAAGGTTGTGATTTTAGAGACACTCTCTAGCATGGGGCAGTGTTGTGTGAATTGGGAGACCTGCCCTACAGGTGATCTAACATGGCTGCTCCTAGCTACACACCTGGGAATCACTCCTGTCTGTGTTATTAAAGTTCTGTTCCTCACTCATTCGATGGCGTGGTCTTTAATCATTACATGGGGTCAGAAGATGGTGAATGAGTTTGGAAACTAAAAAGACTTGGAGGAAAACTCCTGTGTTTGTAACTGAAAACAGACAAGCACTGGGGATCTCTGAAAACAAAGGAAGCCTTCAGCAAGTAAGTGCAAGCTTTTAAAATGGATGTGTTACAGGCCCCTTCCCCTCTCCAAATGTCTGCTAATGTTGCAGAAAACTGGATACAATTTAAGCAGCGATTTCTGTTGTATTTGTCTGCCATTGGAGCGCAGAATAAAGATGAAAACCAAAAATCATCTATACTTTTGCATGTTGTTGGGGAGGGAGCACTGGATGTTTATAATAACTTTGAATTTCAAGATGGTGAAAGCATGAATTTAAATATAATACTGACTAAATTTGAGGAATATTGCATGCCGAAACACATGTGACTTTTGAGAGCCATAGATTTTTTTACATGCATGCAAAAACCGGATAAATCCAGGGAGCAGTATGTCACTGAATTAAGGAAACTCAGTAAAGCTGTAACTTTGGCGGCTTGGCAGAGTCTCTGATCAAAGACAGGCTCATTTGTGGCATTACAGACAATGTGTTAAGAGAAAGACTGCTCAGGGCAGGGGAGATCTCTCTCAATGAAGCTCTCCAAATATGTAAAGCCACTGAGATGGTTAAAACACAAATAAAAGAGCTTGAATTCGCCAGAGGGCAGTCCATGCACTCAGACAAACGGCATATAGCCAGGGTGGCTCAAATTACAATGTGCAGCCAACCCCTGCTATCAGGAAATATACCAGTGCAGGGACGCTGCTTTGCTAGCGTTAACCATAAGGCTATGTATCCATGTACAGGCTGCCTTTCATTGGAGAGCCACAGGATGACACCAATTTGGGGCCTGACTGCATGTGAGAAACTCAGTCTGGTAAAAAGGGTGCTCTCTCTACAAGACTGTACTGCATCTGCCTATGTGGCACTCTTTCAGGAATATCAGGACCTGTTTCAGGGATTGGGTTGCTTGCAAGGTGAACATACAATCTGCATAAACAAGCAGGTCCCTCCAGTTATTCATCCTTGTAGAAAGGTGCCATTTGCCCTCCGTGATAAACTCAAGGCTGAGCTTGAAAGGATGGAATCAATGCAAGTCATACAAAAGGTAGGGGAGCCAACGGAATGGGTGAGCTCCCTTGTCATAGTGGAAAAAAGCACTGGCTAGCTACGCATATGTTTAGATCCCAGAGACCTCAACAGAGCTATGCAAAGAGAACATTTCAAACTACCAACTACAGAAGAGATTATGGCTCAGTTTGCAAATGCTCAATATTTCAGTAAATTGGATGCATCCTCAGGATTTTGGCAGCTAAAATTAACAGAGGAAAGCTCGAAATTATGCACATTTAATACTCCATTTGGAAGATACAGGTTTTTACGCTTACCCTTCAGTATAGCTTCACCACCAGAGGTGTATCACAAAACCATACATGTGATCTATGAACATATTAGTGGTGTGGACACCTCCATGGATGACGACATCATCTGGGGCTCTACAAAAAAGGAGCATGATTGTTGGCTTCAGCAAGTGTTGGGTGCAACTAGAGCTGCAAACCTCAAACTAAATAAGGACAAATGTGTGTTAGGAGTTCGAGAACTGACTTTTATAGGGGACATTATTTCCCATGAAGGTGTAAAACCTGATAAGAGGAAGATTTCTGCCATTGAAATGATGCCATGTCCCCAGTCAAATGGTAACTATCTTGGAAAATTCATACCCAACCTTTCTGCCAAGGCAGCGCCGTTGAGACAGATAGAGGGCAAAAATGAATGGTGTTGGGATGCTGCAGAGGAGGAATCATGGGAAGGTTTAATTGGTTGATACAAGAACCAGTATTGAAATGTTATGCTCCAGAAAGGCCTATTAAGATTTCAGCAGATGCATCACAGTCTGGGCTAGGTGCAGTGATTTTACAGAAACACGAGGATTCCAGCCAACCCGTGGCATATGCATCCAAATCACTGACTGATGTAGTGGCTAGATATACACAGATTGAGAAGGCGTTTTTAGGAATCGTGTTTGCTTGTGATAGATTCAATCAGTACATTTATGGACAGACAGTGGAAGTTGAAACAGATCACAAACCCTTGATTGCATTATTTAGCAAAGCGCTAAATGACTGTACCTTAAGGATTCAAGGAATGATGATAAAATTGCAGAAATACAATTTGCTGGTTACCTACACGCCTGGCAAATTTATGTACACAGCAGATGCACTTTCCAGAGCAGTAGCACCTATGGAACCTGAGAAGACACTAGAGACAGAGGTGCAAGCTTCTGATATGATTGTGAGATCAAATTCCATAGCTAACAGGAGACTGCAACAAATCAGAGAAGAGACAGAGAAAGATGAATTGCTGGGAATCCTTAAAGAAGTGATAACTAAAGGGTGGCCTGAAATAAGTAATTGCTGTCTAAGTATAAGGGATTATTGGAACTACAGACATGAACTGACTGTGGTAGATTGGGTGATTTTCAAGGGTGATAAGGTCGTAATTCCACAGAGCCTGCAAAAAGAAATGCTACAAAAGATTCATGAAGGTCACTTAGGAATTAGGAAGTGCAAAGAACGAGCACGAGAGGTTGTGTATTGGCCACGGATCAATCAGGACATCACCAATGTGGTAAAAAACTGCTTTTCATGCTTGAAATACAAGCCCTCCCAACAGGCAGAGACTCTGAGACCCCATCCTGTTCCACAAAGGCCTTAGGAGAAGGTAGGTGTGAATTTATTTACCTGCTGTCCTAAGAATTACTTCATAGTCCCAGATTATTACTCTCTGTATCCAGAAATTTGCCCACTGCACAAGACGGATAGTAATTCAGTGATCACTGGCATGAAAGGAATTTTTTCCAGACGTGGAATTCCTGATGAGCTCTTCAGCTACAATGGGCCACAATTTTCAAGTGCAAAGTTTAGGCAATTTGCCTCAGATTGGGATTTTCATCACAAAACCTCCAGTCCAAATTACCCCCAATCAAATGAACTGGTGGAAAGGTCTATACAGACAATAAAGAATCTGATGAAAAAGACTTTTGGCAGTGGGGGTGATCTGTATAAAGCACTGCTGGTCTACTGAAGTACATCCCTGAAGAATGGCTTTTCTCCAGCTCAGCTGTTAATGGGAAGAAGGATCAGGTCTAATTTACCTATTTCTGATACCTTGCTATGATCTCAAAATAATGCTACCATTCGGAAGATGAAAGAAAATCAGAAATGGAAGCGGAAATATTATTTTGACAGAAGAGCTCGTGATCTTCCATCCCTTAACCCAAGAGATAGTGTGCCAGAGGAATCACACCTCCTAATACTTGGGACCAAAGAGCTACCATTAAAAAATAGCTCCATCCATGGTCTTATGTGGTCCAGACAGACCACGGGGACACATTTTGATGTAATCGACGGGCTCTACGAGTTATCCCAGAAAGTTCCAACACTGTGCAAGTTGAGGGAGATTCTGGCATATCTCCCCTGATGGATCCAATATCCTCAATGCATGATGAAGAAACTGTCAGGTAACAAGAAAACTCGGACTTGAATGAAGGACCAGTTCTGAGAAGATCTAATCGAGTAATCAAACGTCCAGAAAGACTCATAGAGACCTGCTAGGATGTGTGAGGGAAGTGCGTGGTAAAGACTCACTTGAGAGCGATGTGCTTGTAACCTCTCCTCTCTAGGTAGTTCAGATGCTGGGTTTATGGACTGGTGTTACACATGGTTTTTAGATAGCCTTTTTTATCGATCCAACGGTTAACTTGTTTTCCTTGGGAGGGAAGATGTAAAGAGATACTTGTAGAAGGTTGTGTTAGGCAAAAGTGTGTAATATTTGCTAACCATCCCCTAGGCCCAACAGCTTCTGAAGTTCCTGCCCATCAGTGACTCAGGCAGACGGGTGACTTCGGTCTCTCTTGACCATAGCATTCTCCAGCAGCTGTCATTTACGTCTGGTCACAAAGGCTGTTGTCCCTTTTTTAAGGAAATTCTTTGTGTCTGATCATTCCAAAGCAATGAGCATTTTGTCTGAATGGGGCCTGAGCCTTATTTAGTCTCTAGCTCCTTTCATACTGAGGCATCATCTAGTGCTTTACAGATTAGGCCAAATTCAAGGGTGGTGTAACATATCAGTCAGGAAGAGGGTGTTGGTAGGTAATATGAGACACTGCAAGCTGGTGTAACTCATCCCAGCAGGAAAAACAACCAAAAGGAAGGTGCAAAAAGATGTCAGTGGAAATACTTTAATTGACTGACTCCTTCCTGTTCTTTGTGTGTGTCTGTTATTCCACGTTAAATGGTATGCCTACGTACAAACACTTGCATGTAGCTTATGCTGCCTACCTTTGAATTGTGCCCTAATGGTATCCCTTCCTCCATCACTGGAATGCAGCCACCCCGGCGGTGGAAATGCATCTTCTCCTCTCAAGCATGTCTTAGGTCAGCAGCCTGTTAATTACCCAGGCTGGAAAGGGACCAAGATGCCAGAATGATCACCTGCTTCACAAACATATCTTCTCCCATGAAAGCTCATGGGATGAATAAATCTTAGTCTTTAAAAGTGCCCCAGGACTCTGTTTGTTTCACTTGGTTTGAAATCTTGTGAGAAAATCCCAGAAATATTCACTCTAGGTGGATTTTAAAAGTCTCTCTGAGTATTCAGAAGAGGGGAAATTAAAGCACCTTGCTTTTGGGGCTCCATCTTACCGGAAAATATAGAGTCGGGCGTATTGAGTATATTCCAAACAAAAGCTCTGTTTCCTAGTCATAGGTTGGTGGAGAGCCCTAACACTACTCCTACAGGGTCTCTTTGGGGGCAGGAAATGAAGCATATTGACCGTCTGCCTTTGATCTAGGCTTTAGAACACATGAAACCGCTCGATGGCTGCCGAGTTGGGAACGCACCAGAAAACCGGGAGAAAAACAGATACCGAGACATCCTTCCATGTAAGCAACTACACTAAAGGGGCTTAAAAAGCACTTGGGGAGTACATGGGAGCGAAGGAAAACAGACTGAGTTAGCGGCAAAACCCGCCTCTCCTCTTGTCACCAGGGCTCCAGAAATAGTGGCATCCATTACCCAGGCAGTGGGTAGCATTTGTGGGTTCATCCAGGAAATGTGAATCCATCAGTGATGTGTCCCTGCTCTTCCCCTCTACACAGCAGTTAAAGTATAATTTGACGGGCCCTGGAACCCTCTTAATCTCTGAGCCCCCTTCCTGTATTGTCCCTTCATGCATGTGCGGCCCCAGCCCAGGTAGGCATTTGCAACCACGTCTCAGTACCACATGCATCGGTTATCACTCCATAAAAATACTTATAATTTTATATGGCGTTTATGTCTATAGCAATGATTGTCACAAACTAGCAAACACTGCATCACCCAATAAGTATTGTGGTTAACAACGGTGGGGTGTAGGACCTACCAACAGCCAGGGCAGGGCGGAACATTCTATTTTTAGGGGCCCTGGAACTCTGGCCCCTCAAATTTGGGGGCCCCAGAACTGCATTCTGGTGTGTTCCCCCTTACTTTAACCCCTGCCTTTACAGTGAGTGTCTGGGAGTAGGGCAAAGGCTGGCCAAAGGATTTGCTGCTGGCTACATTTCCCAGACATTGTCCTCGGGGTGCAGGAGTGATGGAAGATGGAATGGGAGATTTAGTCTGTTTCCCGTAGAACCTTTTCCTAAGTTTTTCACAGAATGTTTTAACCCTAGCTATAATGGCCGTTCTGTAAAGCCAGTCAGCTGACTGCGAGGCAGTGAAATGCTACCCCAGGATCCCTGAAGCCCCCCACAGGGGGTAAAATTGTTTCCTATGTTCAGAAGCATCTGAGAACATACATAGGTTCTGTTCCCATTCGGGGACCCCAAATCCTCAATGAGCAATATGAGCAAGGCAGAAAAGTTTCACACCCAGAAGGAGCTGAAGACTGGGTTGGCACAACAGAATGATGACTATTAACAGAGCACCATGCCATTTTCATTTACACACACCTCTTTGTATTCCGTGGCAATGTGAATTAAAAGCACAGGATATGTTGCATCACAGTGTTCTGTAATAGTGGGGAAATAGGACTCGTTTTCAAAGTTCCCTGCATTATAGAAATGTTATGGTATCAGATAACAGTAGAGTGAGCTGCAGTGTTTGGGATTTCTTATCAGGTGTGTCAGATTGTGAAAGTTGTGCCTTAAAGAAACAATGCTGTTCTGAGTAGGAAGAGATGAATCATATAATACAATTGTAGGGATTTGAGTGCTCCTTGGCCGGCCAAATGCATCCTGAATAAGACAGCAATCAACTGCCTGATGTCCCGCCTCTCCCATCCCCTTAGATCTTAGCGAGAGGCATGGATTCAGAATCTACCATGTCAAAGGACTTTTTCTTTTCATCCAGATGATGCGACACGAGTTCCTCTTGGAGTAAACCGGGGCTACATCAACGCAAGTTACATCCGAATGCACATTGGAGGAAAGGAACATTTCTATATTTCGACTCAAGGACCTCTGCCTTCCACTGTGGCTGATTTCTGGCAAATGGTTTGGGAGAACAAGTCGGATGTGATCGCCATGATGACGAAAGAAGTGGAGCTTGGGAAAGTCAAATGTCACCGCTACTGGCCTGAACCACCGCAGGATTCTCTAGACTTGACGGAATTCCATCTGAGGCTGGACAGCTACCAGATCCTAGAATATTTTATAATCCGAATAATAGAAATAATTAACAAGCAGGTAAATTAAATATAGTTAATTTATGCATCACAAGGAGGACTCGGACACTACCTATTTTATCTCTCTGTCAATATTAAGAGCAGTGTGGCATAAGTTTCTTTTGTAGAATTTTCTGATTATCTTTCAGTATTATCAAAACCTGAGTTAGGGGTGTGCATAGAGTGGGTGGTGATTTTTCCTCTTTCTGTGCAAAAACAGGGGATCTGGGTTTTCAGGACAGGGACTGACGGGTTTTATCTGCAGTGGGCATTGAGGGCACTTGTGAAATGAACCTTTATGAAGCTGTATCCTCAGGTGGGACAATTGGGGTGGGGTCACTGACTACTGATGGGCAATCCTCCTGCAGTTCAGAGAAATTGCCACATGTGATGGCCAAATGTTCTGAAATTCCTGAGTCTGCTGAATAAGAAATATCATGGGAACAGGCTCTTGGGCAAGATGTCCAGTCTGTACTGCTTCCAGTTGGCATAGACATATGGCTATGGTGCTCTTCTCAGGGTATTTCCACTTTCAGCCCTAGTCAGATCCATGACATGCAGGAATTTCAGGGGGTGGACAAAAGTTCATAGAACAACTTTGAACCTAAAAAAAAAGGGGGGGGGGCTCATTTTGAGTTCTGGGTGAAGGTTCTGGTGAAGATCTTTTGTGCAAAGCCTATCCCCATCGTCCAGTTCTTCAGTATTCCAAGGAGTCCATTATGGATGCTAACAATGAGAGAGAGACTCTGGAAAATGCTGAAGTGGAGATTCCTACCTAGCCATTGTTTGTATGATTTGGGAACACATTTAGCTCGGTATCTTTGAACTGTGGGCCAGATTTACAAAGTTAGTGAAGATACTTCATGCTCAAACCATGAGGAGGAGAAATAAACTGTGGCCAAGAGGGTGATATTCTTTGTGCCCGTCTAAATGAGATCAGACTCTGCCCCTTGAAGTCCTGTTTATTCTTCTATAATGCCTGTGTGAAACCCGAGGGTGCGTCTACACTGGTGCCTTAGGTCAACCTAAAGATGCTTAAGTTGATCTACAGAACTCTGAGTCCACACTGGGCGCTTTTTACGTTGACTTAAGAGCTTCCTTAAGTCGACTTAATAACACCACCTCTGAAGGTCAACTTAAAGCCAGTGTAGACGGGTATGTCTCCACTACAGGCTCTGTTAAGTCGACTTAACAAGGTTGACTTAAGTCGACTTTAAGTGTAGACACTCCGTTAAGTCAACTTAACAAGTGTAGACATAGCCCTAGAGCCCAAGGGGACTTGTACAGGCAAACCCATGAACTGTATGTAGCTGAGGAAATAGCTGTGCACATCAGATGTTAAGTGCCTATTGTGCTGGAAGAAAAAAGATTTGAAAATGAAATTTTAATACTTTCAACGTTTGGCCAAAGTCCTTATCAAGCTTCAGGATATGGCTTGTAACATGTCCATAGCACGTTCGAGCTGAGGATTTTAAAGCACATAGCAATATTAGAGCCCCACAATGTCTCTGTGATTGCTTGCAATATTTAGTCCTAGTCCATCTCTATCCATCTTGAAAACAGCATCTCTCGTCCTTTATTGCTTATTCCACGTGGGTAGCCACACGCCTTAGTTTTCTGGCTGAATTTACAAGAGTAGATCCCTGACTCCTGCGATGAAATACACACAGTGACCACTCTCTTACAGACGGGAGAGAGACGCTTCGTAAAACACCTGCAGTTTACCACTTGGCCGGACCACGGCACTCCCCGACTGATACAGCATCTTGTAAAATTCATTCGCTACATGGGAAAAGTTCACCAGACGGGCCCCATAACGGCTCACTGCAGCGCCGGGATTGGAAGGAGCGGGGTTCTGCTTTGTATTGATATTTTACTGAGCTGCATTGAAAAAGATCTATGTGTGAGTATCTAAAGCCAAGCATTAGAAATGTTACCCGTGGCTTATTTGCGGATGGATGCCAATTCGCCCCTGGTGTAAATCAACTCAAGTCAGTTTTCAAAACACAGTGGTATTAAGTCCTGATTGCTGTTGATTGTAGGGGTAATAATTAATAGTAAAACAGTTAGAGAAGGAACAACCTTACTCTTCCCCATTGGGTACGTTTCCTTCCTTTTAATAACTTGGCCTGCAAATGAATTAACTCTGTTCTCTCCTGACAGTTCAACATCAAGCAGACGGTGAAAGAACTGAGACATCAGCGATTTGGCATGGTTCAAACCAAGGTAAGGTCCCTGGTTCAGCAGCGTGCCGCCTTCGCTGCCACTGAAATTCATGAGACTCAAACACATACCCAGGCCCAGTTTTCCCAGCTGCCTGGCACATGAGTGGCCGTATTGGTCCCAGGCTACTCCACAATGTAGAGGTGGTAGAATCTGGCCCTGGTTAGGTAATGTGAAGAAAATCTATAAGAGAATGCTCTTCGGTGTGGCATAGTGTCCTGCAGCAGCCACAGCCCCTTGATTTTCACAGCAGAATAAGCAATATACCCGGCCAGGATGGGGCCAGTTTGCTCTTAAAAAGCACAAGCAATAGGCTGAGCCAGCCCTTAAAGTGGGGTCGGGTCTTGCCAGCCCCAGCCCGGGAAGTGCAGCATCCTGTGGGAAGCAGGGCAGTAGGAGAGTGCTGGGAAAGGGTGCTCCCTTGCCTGCTACTGAGCTGTAGGTTTCAGGTGGGAAAAGAGAGCGTGAGGGGGTTGAATGGGGCGTGAGTGAAGCAGGGGTAAGGAAGACGGAGTCTCCTTTGCACGTGTCTGCCGAGTGTAACTGGGTCCCTCCCCGCGCTTTCTCCACCCCTCCAGGATCAATACCTGTTCTGCTACGAAGTAGTGCTGGATGTGCTGCAGAACATTGAGGCCATGGAATCGCAGCTCATGGAATAGGAACCTCCGCTCTTGCCCCTTGTCTTGGAGACCCCCACGGTAGTGGGGACTTCTGACAGGAGGCCAGGCCAGCATGGACAGGTGCTGTATTGCGGGCACGGCCTTGCTTGGCACGCTGTGCTAGGAAACTTTGGGCTCTTAAGCATTTCTAAATCAGCATAACATAGGTTGGTAAATTATTTATACATTTGTTCGCTGGCATGGGAATTGATCCACATCACTGGTCAGTTGCCACAGAGAGCCATTAGGTTGCTCTGTAACGGCATCTTGGTGGCCAGGAGCATGTTTAGCTGGTGGCCAGAAGGTGACACACTCCATCAAGGACCGTGTTCAGTTCGCTTTGGTGTCTGGGGATCTCGGAGACCATGACTGTTCCAAGTTGAAGGTCCGTTGTCTCTCGAGACTTTGGAATCAACATTCTCAGTGTTGGGGGACCTGCCAGTTCATTTCCTTCTGGTTGCTTGACCCCTTTCCCCCGATCATTCTAGCACTAGGGTTCCTACTGCCGGTGGTGGAAGTTTTCATAAATTGATGGTGGGACATGACTCTCTGGCAAAATCCTTGAAGAGCAGGCAGAGATCTCCAACAATTGGAATGGAAGGCAATTTTCCTCTCGCAATATCGGCCCATTTAGATATCATTAGCTCCTTTCATTCTGCATCCATGTAAATGGGAACATATTACTTAACCAGCGCTGTGAGTTTGTGTATAAACATACATTTCTGCCCTTCCCATTGATTTACTGCCTAATAATCCCTTAGTTAGGGCCTGATCCAACTCCAATTCAAGTTGATGGAAAGTCACATTGATTTTGGGGGCAGAGCGGTTTAATCTGGTCCATAAACAACATTAAATAGCTCTTTTGTACTATAATCGTCTTATGAAATCTACTTCACTTTCTGTGAGTTCCAGTTGGAGCACGTCTCTTCTGTTTCCCCATGACACTGAAACCTGAGTTTAAACAGGGAAACTCCCTGGGATACCTTACCTACCTCATGGTCTGGGGTAATGTGGGGATTTGTTTGTTCACGCTTGTAAATTGCAAACTGTTGCTCTGATATTATTGTAACTCGTTTGCCTACAGGCTTGTATTTATGAAAGTAGAATTATTAGCTATGTAACAGAAGATTACCTTCTGTTCAAAATAAGCAACACTGTGGGTAAAATATATTTAACAGCGATTTGTGTGTAAAAATTGTGTCCTTGACTTCAAGACAGTAGTAATATTAAGAGGTATTTGCATATAAAACCATTTCACAAGGTACACGACCATTTAAATACTCTTGTTTCATTTTATTATGGATCAGAGTGTTAGATTTATGGCACAGGGGGGGAATATGGCATTGAATACCACCTAAAAACCTGACTTTCATAAAAATGCACCCATACAAACGTATTCCAGGTCAATGTCTGCTTTCTGCCCCCAGCTATGCTGGGCTAAACCAGGACTAATGGGGCGTAGAATTTACAGGTGGGTAAGGTGCTGATTCAGTCGGAGTGATAGAAACCCAGAACTCCTATGAAATCATTAGAGCAACTCTTGAAATGAGAACAGGACCTGGCTTTCTATCTTGTCTTACCTGAGTTTGAGCCTTCCAGAAAGCATTGTTCTCCAGACATTATGAATGTATTTTACTCTCTGCACACTGCGTCTAGACTAACCTTATTTGCACAGATCTTTTAAGCACCATTAGCCAAATAAATGTTCATAAATTGGTTATCTCTGTTTGGAATTGGCCTTTCGCTTTGGTATTAGTTCCTGCACTGGACATGTATTGCTATGTAAGATAAAATTGCACAATTCACTTTTTGTACTAAACCGATTCAAACCAGTTTTGCAATAGAAATGTCCTGGGCCTTGTACAAAAATGGCTGTGAACAGACTTGTTGGCCTATGTAAGAACAAACCGTGTGGCACCCTGCGTTGCTCCACTTTTTACACGTGCATCATCTTTGCAGCTGTTTGAACGTATACGTGTTTTCTGTTTCACAGGGGTATTTAAACAAGCGATGTTTGAAAATGCTGTCTGGTGTTTCATTTCAGTCTGTAGTTATGAAGTGGGTGTGATAATAGGAAAGTTTAAATGAAAGACGAGGTTTGGGAGTGATACGTCCTCCTGCTGTGGGCCAGAAAGCAACTTCTAATTTCTGGAGTTTGGAAGGGAATATTCTAACTCTGAGGATAGACAGGCACCAGAACAGATTACGGGCGGAGATTGTGGAATCCCTGTCACTGGAGGTTTTTACGGACAAGGTGGACAAATACCTGATCAAGGATGGCCTAGGGATATCTAATTCCTTCACATTTCTGAGATTCCCTGTGGGGGAAACGTTCCCACCTCTGGTCCCTGTGGTCTTTTCTTGCACCTTCTTACGAAGTAATTGCTACAGGCCACAGTTGGAGCCAGAATGCAGGACTAGCTCGACATGGGTCTGATCTGTTTTGACGATCCCTGTGTGCCTGCATTGTTAAAGATTGAGCGACTCTTCAACATATTAATCTCTGCCACAAGTGCTGTAGTTATGGGTCAACCTTACCAGCCCTGCTCAGGCAAAATGGACTTTAGTGTTCGGGTTAAGCCTTTCTACAGATTCAGTTTTCCCATCCTCTGGGCTCATTGGCATGAACAGCGTGGCGTGAGAGAGCTACCCCTTCAGGTACAATGAATGGCCGCCAGAAGGCAAACAGACAATCAAGTCTTGTTCATAAAAAGACCATAAGCCACTTCAGTTAATTCTGTGCACAGCTGGACAGGGCCGGGCCTGCACCGCCATTTGATGGGACATCAGCAGAGATGTTGGCACAGGGTCGATACTGCAGGGCAGGCACTTGCCTGGGAGTGAGAGGGGCATGATGCGGGCCAGTTTAAGTCAACATCTTCATTAGTGATCTGGAGGATGGGGTGGAGGCACCCTCAGCAAGTTTGCAGAGGGCACGAAGCTGGGGGAGTGGTAGATATGCTGGAGGGCAGGGATAGGATACAGAGTAACCTAGACAAATTGGAGGATTGGGCCAAAAGAAATTGGACGAGGTTCAACAAGGACAAGGGCAGAGCCCTGCACTTAGGACAGAAGAATCCCAGGTATTGCAACAGGCTGGGGACCGATTGGCCAGGCAGCAGTTCTGCAGAAAAGGACCTAGGGGTCACAGTGGACAAAAGGCTGGATAGGAGTCAGCAGTGGGCCCTTATTGCCAAGAAGGCTGACGGCGTATTGGGTTGCATTAGTGGGAGCTTTGCCCCAGGAGATCAACAGAAGTGATTATTCCTCTCTATTCAGCACTGATGAGGCCACATTTGGAGTATTGTGTTCTGTTTAGGGTTCCCCATTACAAGAAGGATGTGGATAAATTGGAGAGAGTTCAGCAGAGGGCAACAAAAATGATCATGGGGCTGGCGCACGTGACTTATGAGGAGAGGATGAGAGAACTGGGTTTAAGTCTGCAGAAGAAAAGAGTTGTGAGGGGTCGATAGTGGCCTTCAACTATGTGACGTGGGGTGGTCCAGGGAGGGTGGAGCCAGGCTGTTCCCAGTGGTGGCAGGTGAGAAAACAAGAGCAAAGGTTTCAAGCTGCAGTGGGGGAGGTCTAGGTTGGATATCAGGAATAATTTTGTCCCTAGGCAAGTGGTGAAGCACTGGAATGAGTTACCTAGGGACATGGTGGAATCTCCATCCTTAGAGGCTTTTAAGGCCTGTCTTGACGAAGCCCTGTCTGGGATGGTTTAGTTGAGGTTGGTCCTGCTTTGAGCAGGGGGTGGGACTAGATGACCTCCTGAGGTCTCTTCTAGCCTGAATCTTCTATGATGCTACGTGGACTCGTGCTGCGCAAACCACAAATGTCGAGGGATATGTTGTCTTTGTGCCTGTGTGCGTGCAATCAGCTGGGCGCAGAGAAGACAAAGGCCAGAGGCAACCTCCTTGCTTTTGCAGCTCATGATATTCAGGGAGGGCAGGACTCCACTGCTCACACCAGCTCCAGATGCCCGCTAGGTGACAGAGAGGGGAGGCCTGAGGAGAAGTAGCTCCCGTGGTTGGAGGAGTCCACATTGCACCTTCTTAAAGGATCTAGCAGAGGCTGCTGCTGGGTCCACTCCCCCATAACTCCAGGGGTTTACACACCAGCTTTCCTCAGCTTCCTCCCTCAGGGCACACTTTCAGCCGTGCGCAGTCACTGAAAGTGAGCTCGAGAGAACCCCTAGATGGTTCCGCTAGGAGCCAGTGAGCTCAGAAGGCCCAGATTGAATTCCTGCTTTGCCACAGCTTTCCTGGCATCACAGACCCCTTCCAGCCACTCAGGACGACCTCTGGGAGGAAAAGACCAGCCTCTGCGCGGTGCACCCCCTGGGCTGTTCCAAGCTCTGACAACCTCAGTAGACTGAAGCACTGGTTCCTGTTGGACACATTTCTTGGGCTCGGACTCACAGTCTGTTACGCCCTCTCAGAAATGAGACTCATCGGCCTACCTGCACCAGGGCCAGCCATGATCTCCACAGGACTTAACCCCACTCCTCTCCCAGAACCCTGCCCCCAGGTAGGAAGCATCTAGCCTATACAGCTGTCCACACATGCATGGTTTCCACGGCCAGCCACCTTTCTGCTTTTTTATCCTTAATCCACAGCTTAGCCAAAATAACACGTGGCCGACGAACGGTGGAGATGCAGAACGCGCTGGTTTGGTGATTCACGCTGTGGCAGACTGCTGATCAAAGTAACCTGACAGAAAGGGGTCTCACTGTGTGACTGCCACCCCCACATACAGTACCAGCAGGATTCGTAGCCCGTAACCTTCACCGCCTGCCTGTGATGCTACTGCCTAAAGAACAGGTGCACGTACTCGCCCTCCTTCAGCCCAGCTACTGGAGAAGGACTTGATTCTCTTTCGGCGTGGGCTACCCAGCTATTTACCAGCCAGGATCTTGGTGTGCGGGAGCCCTGGATCCATCCCAGCCACTGAGAGAAGGGAGCAATTTATCCTCTTGGGAAAAGGAAAGATAGGTCAGGCTGGCTTAGGCCTCCTGAAAGGTAGCGCGGAGCAGTGGGCAATACTGGGGCTGGCACTGCATCAGTGTATAAGCTACCGGAGAATGTCTCTGAAAACCCAGGGGCTATGTTCAACCCCCTTTCCCTCAGTGTCTTCCAGGCTGGGGGGCCAGTTAATGGTAATCGCCTCCCCGGCCAGAAGGATCAGCAAACCAGCCTTGCTGGATCAGAACTGCGGGTAAACACCGCCACCTGTCGGCCCGTAGCAGAGAGCACACCGTTCATTGGGATCAGATTGGTGCCCTAGAGCATTGGCAGCTGCCCCCCTGCCCCCAAACCCGTCTTGTTTACAAATGATCGGCTGTTACAAATGGAAAATTCCTGCTGGGAGCTGCACAAGCTCCGGCTTCATGAAGCTCTCCTTTATTTCTGCCTGAAGGTGGTTCTCAGTCGAACCAGTCGCCAACCTGCAACTCTGCCTCCGGCTGAAGGGTGTCAAGCATGTAACCATGTTTCCTCGCCTTCTCCTCTGGAGCCCAACTCTCCTGAGCCCTGGGGCTGGGGCAAGCATGGGGCTTTACCCTGAGTGAGGGTTGGGGGCCCTCAGCTGCTCCTGAGAGGCTGTTTCTGGACTCATAGAATCTTAGGGCTGGAAGGGACCTCACGAGGTCATCTGGTCCAAGCCCCTGCTAAAAACAGGACCACTCCCACTAAATCACCCCAGCCAGGGTTTTGTCTGACCAGGCCTTAAAAATCTCCAAAGATGGAGATTCTACCACCTCCCTAAATAGCCTATTCCAATGCTTCACCACCCTCCTAGTGAGAAAGTTTTTCCTAATATCCAACCTTGACCTCCCCAGCTGTAACTTGAAACCATTGCTCCTTGTTCTGTCCTCTGTTACCCTCGAGAACAGCCTAGCTCCCTCCTCTTTGGAGCAACCCTTCAAGTAGTTGAAGGTTGCTATCAAAGCTTGTTTGGGTCAGTTACGGCGTGCACACGAGTCGGGCGAACTTTCAAAGCTGTGGGTGCAGAGCCTGGTTCAATGTCAGAGATTGATTCAATTCTAGAGATGAGATTCTCTGACAAGTCTTTCAAGTGTTGGCAGAGTTTACACAAGAGGCAAGCTAGGTATTGTCTGTGTGTGAGCCCTGCTCATGTCCAGGCTAGGTATTGTCTGTGGCTGGATCCCATGTCCAGGCTAGGTATTGTCTGTGGCTGGATCCCATGTCCAGGCTAGGTATTGTCTGTGGCTGGATCCCATGTCCAGGCTCGGTATTGTCTGTGGCTGGATCCCATCTCTTGTTCCCGGGTCCCAGCAGGACAAGTTGTACCCTGCACTTCCAAAGGAATTAGGTGGCCAGCATCAAACATACTATTTGGTCTAGGGTGCACCAAACCAATCAATGCACCCCAGAGCCAGGGAACTCTTTGAGATCTGGCTTTGAACATTGCAGCTACTTGGCCTGCAAATCAAACCATTCAGTGTAAAATAAGACTAAAAAGCCCCAGGGCTGTACAGCCCTGTCTATGCAACCGGCTCAATGGGAGCTATACACTTCCTGTCCAGGGCCCCTAGCTCAATAGCACAAGCCAGCAATTATCCAGCGTTACCCAGGCTCTCTCTTCTTGTTTCGCTTGCTCCAGCAAAGATGGGTCCTCCATCTCCTGGTTCAGCCCTCTTGGAAATAAGCCCTTATTTTTCCTGATCAATGGAAAGATTTCATCGCAGTCTGCAATGAGGTTTTAAGGCAGGTTCCCCCAGCCCAAGATTTCCTCACAAGCTCAGCGTGGGGTCATGAGAGGACCCCGTTCCTATTAATAATCAGGTGACAGGGCACTGATGGATTCCACGGTGCCACGCACCAGACCAACATGCAGCAGGAGAAAGTCCTTCTCTTAAGGGCTCACAAACTAGAGAGGCAGAGGAGGTCTTTGTGCCCCATTTGCAGACTGGGCCTGAGGCTGACAGCTCAGTGGATTTGCCCATGGTCATACAGGAAGGCCACATCAGAGCCAGGATGCAAACCTACCTCTCGCCAGCCCAGCCTGCCTCCTTTTGTTCATGGAAATCAGCTAAAACTTGCCTCCATGTGTGTTACAGGGAACTAGGGCAAGCCTGGTGAGTTTTAATGAGAGTTGGTTGGAGTTGTTAGGTTGATTTGAGCCCAAAACTTAGGGTGAGTACTGGGAAATATATGTCTCCCTGGAGTGAAGGGAAGAAATGGTGTCCCTAAATGACACTGCTTAGTGTTGGACATCTGTGCCCAGGACTCCTGGGTTCTATTGCTCAGAATGGCTAGGTTTTAAATCCAGGAGGGACCCCTGGTCATCTAGTCTGGCCTGCTGCCGTACGACTCCTCAAAATTAATTTCTGTTTGAGTTAGAGCAGATCTTTTCAAAATGCATCCAGTCTTGATTTAAAAATTGCTTTGTGATGGAGACTCCGGCTTGCTGTGCAGCAAATTGACCTTTACTGTGCGGTGCCTCAATTTCCCCACCTATCAAATTTGGATCATGCTGCCTCTCCTAGCAGGGGGCATATGGGGCTTAGTTAGGGATTGCAATATGCTACAAGACACACAAATAAAGATCCTATAGGAAAGCAAACTATTGTGTACCTTAGCCGCTCCTAGGCCATGTCTACATTGAGAGTGCCAAATTTGTCGCCCTCAGATCGCTCTTTCCTGATCGACTTACTTAGTGGTCAATTCAGACACACTACGTCGAGCTGTAAAACAACTTAGTAAAACCACCCTCTCAAGTGACGCAGCGCAGTGAAGACGCCGCGCTGAAGGGGAGTTAGGAAGTCGAAGGGAATTATGCAAGGTACGCAGAGTAGCTTGCATAACTCCCAGTGACTGACGCTGAATATTCCTGGCAGTGTAGACCAGACTTTAGTTACTTTAACTGCTCTAATTATACCTGTGTAATGTGTATCCACCCTGCCGCTGTGGGGCTACAACTCTCCCAGCAAAGGTCTTATGCCACTCCAAAGAGAGCATTTGCTATTTCACAATAGCTGCTTGTGCTGGGGCGTTCCCCCACATTGGAGAGGAAGGGGTTAAGAGAGATCTCACCCTGTTCTGGAAAAGAGCAGTGGAGGTGAGTCCTCCAAGCAGCCTAGGGAGACTGGGCAGGAGGCAGTCAATTGGAGGAAGGATGCAAAGAGCAGCCAATCAGGGACTAGGGGGCCTCACATAAAAGGAGCTGCAGGGCCAGAGGTGGTCAGTTGCTCTGGGCAGCCTAAAGGGTGAGGAATGAGCTCATAACAGGCTGCAGGAAGGGTAGCATCTTGGACAGAGCAATTGCTGGCAGGAAGTGGGGGAGCAAAAGGGAGCTCTTGACTGGCTGCTGGAATTCATGGCTGAAAGCCCTGAGAAGAAGGAGAAGAAAGTGCTGAGATTGTTGGGAAGTGGCCCAGAGAATAGAAGCAGCATTGAGAAAAGTTAGAGACACAGCGGGAGGCTGTTATCTACGGGGTTCCTAGGCTGGGACCTAGAGTAGTAGGCGGGCCCAGCTCCACTTGCCATTGTAGAAGAGGCTGGACTATTGAAGGAGATATTTCTCCCCGACAACGAAAACATGGATGGTGACACAGCCAGAGGGGCGAGTCATGAAGTATGCTGCAGTTCTTGAACTGAGGTGGAGCTGTAGGCAGAGACACAGCAATGTAGGGGAGTACTGGTTGGCGGCGTTATCCCCAAGGTGGCCAGCAGTAGGTGCAGCAGTAGTGAATAGATGCTGTGACGCTGCTGGTTATATCAGGTGAGCGTGGACCCACCTCTGTAGGGTTCTGCTAGTGTAGTTTGTGTGTGTGGAGCAGGGCAAAGTGTGCAGCCCAGAATCCCCATGGGGTTTTAGCTCAACCCACTTAGCATGAGTTGAAATATCATTAGTCTTGCTGCATTAGAACTTCAGACAAGTCAAAGACACCATCTAGCACCCGCTGTCTGACCTTAGGCCAGGCAAAGCCAGCGGTAGGGGGGATTCAGTGTCACCAGGGATGATCAGGCTGCAATGGAGATGCTGTGGGGAGCCCTCAAAATTCTAGGGTTAAAGGGGGAAAAAGACGGTGATGGGAAAATATATCTAAGGATGCAGTCACCTTTACAACCGAGTGACACGGCAGCACGTAACTTACACGTCTGGAGAGTCGCTGCTGAATGGGACTTTGAGCCCTGAGTGTTACGGTATTTCACCAGTGGAGTTACCCCAGCATCAAGTCAACGCAACTGTGGTTCTCCACTATCTCGATGGAGCAGGGATGGAGATGAATTGAGCGTGTGTCTAAGCAGTGATCCGTAGCGCAGCTGCCATTGTGAAGGTAGCATTTGCCCGCGACATAGTTGTTTCCTTTTCTAAGTAGAGGAGGAAACAGTGGCAACTCAGCCCCTTGTGTGGCAAATCCCCCCGTCCCATCCTTGCCATGAATCTGGAGTGAGTCCGCTGGCCGCTACACTACTGCGAAGCCAGAACCAGAGCCGGGCGCTCTATTAGATACAATTGCCATTCCGATGTAAGGTTGGTACACCATAGAGTCACAGGAGTTGAAGGGACCTGGAGAGGTCTTCTAATCCAGTCCCCTGCACTCGAGACAAGACTAAATTCAAGTAGCAAGGTCCAGGGGATGTATGCCAGACTGAAACTGTGTAGCTTGAGTGTCAGCTCTCAGCTGGGCTATGTCCAGCTACAGTTATAAACCCGCCGCCACTTAAAACAGCATTTTATACATCATGTTAACCCCATTGAACAATGGGGATGGTGTGTACCTCTGGAGGATGTGATCTGGCTCTCTGTTTTGATCAGTGATGTCAATGGAAACTGTTTTTTTTGGGGGGGGGGACCCCTTCAATTTCTAAGACAAACCAAACCAAAATAATACCCCTCCCCCCCTCACAAATAAAAGTTCTGCTTTTGAAAATCTTTGTAAAAACTATCCAGTCTAAGGAAAGGTTAAAAAAATTAACCAAAATCCAAAAATGTTTCAGGTTTTGAATTTTTCTTCCACTGAATCAGAAAATTTCCCAGGATCTTTTTCACTTTTTTTTTTCTTTTGAAGAGCTATTTTCAAAAAGAAAGATGAAAAATTTGTGAGCAGGGTCACTTGGATGAAGATACTTAGACCAGCCCCTTGTTTCATCCCCCCCAGGATGAATAGATAATAGGCGGGGGGTGGGGAAGGGGGGGAAGGAAAAGGTTTGAGGTTCCAGCAGTGTCCGCTAGATGTCACAAGTCTCTTCCATATGAGTCAGGAGTGACGGATTCAATGAGCCCCTTCAGCAGAGACAGGCGCGGACAAGACGTTCAGCGTTCACCGGGCTGGGAACTCAGCCCTTTACTTCTGGGTCATCTAGGCTAAGAGTGGCCATCCCACCATCTGATGGTGTCCATGTGAAGTGAGGTGTCTCTCTCTGCCACTCTTCCTAGCAAGGACGGGAATGGCCGGAGTTCTGCTCCCAGGACAGGACAGGGTCAATACATGCAAGGAAAGCTTGTACATCTATTGGGTGGGCCCAGGGGGCTAGATCCACAAAGGGGTTTAGGATCTAACTCTTGTTCAGTGGAAGTTAGGACCCTAATTGCCTTGCAGAATCTGGGCCCCTTTCAGGCACTAAAGTCCAACACTTAGATCCTCAAAACTGCTCTTCAATCGCTGCCTAACCCGTAGGCCTCTACCCTTCTGCCAGCAAAGTCGCCCACGAGCCTACAGTCCTGGTGATGGGCAAGCACACGGCCACCCTCAATCCTGATGCTGTTTTGCTACACTGTGCAGCTCCTACCTGGTGCCTAAGGGGATCCCCAGCTGGGTGGGGCCCTGCCTGTCTCACCTGATGGGCCGGATTTGGTAGGCATGTTTTGAATCCGCCTGCTGGATCAAGCCCATCACAAAACGCAACCAGAGGGGACAGTGCGGCCCCCTTATGCTCCAGTGATTAGAGCCCTCCCCCAGGATGTAAGACACCCTGGTTCAAAGCCCCACTCTGCCTGATGTGGGGAACAGTATGTGTGTGCTAGGTGTCTATCCCACCGCTGGGTCGTGTCTGAGTACCACCGTACCTTAGCATCAGCAGCCAGAGGGAACGTTCAGTCCCAATGAGAGTGGATGCGCAGATTAAATATGACGAATAGAAATGGACAAATAGCCAAGACGTGTTTGAGAACAGTGAGACTGAACTGGAAATGTATGGCTTTTAATGAGAGAGGAAACTGACCGTGAATCATGGATGTCCATTGTCCTGATATCCACTGTTCTTCTGTGGTTACTGCATCAGCATGAAAGGAAGGTGCCGGGATGAATTGTTGGCGAAGGGGGTTTGAGAACATGTGGCATCGTCCACCCTAGGCTCTTGAATCACATCACTACTGCAAGGCTGGTAGCATTATTCCCTGCCCTTTACAGGTGGAGAAACAATTTTGGTTTCCAAAACAAAGTTAAAAGAAACAAATTGTCGTTGTCATTTTGTAACGAGCTAGGAGGGAAAGAACATTCCCTGGGGGAAAAATGTCAGTTTCCCATCCAGCTCTGCTGTGTAGACTGGCAGAGCTTTGGGGCAGGAACAGTCCTTCATTGTATTTCCATGTACAGCCCCTAGCGCGGCCGATCTCAGCTGGACCTGCTAGGTTCTGCTGCAAGTCTGTACAATGCCTCACAATGGGTCCTGGTCCTGCAAGACAAACAATAGTTAACAGAAACCAGTGTCAGGTCATGATGCCAGATAGTGCTAAAACCATCCGTCTTGCAGTCAGCAGGCGGCTTCGCCTGTTTCCTCGCCCCGATGATAAGCGATCGCAGCATGTGCCATGGTCAGCGAGGAGGCGGAGAGTCCCCTCTCCCTGCCAATATCAGCACAGAGCTGTGCCGGGACCGAGGTGCGCTCGTATCCTAGATCAGGCTTGTTGGACAGAGTGAATCCAATGCTATTTTCATGTCAGGTGGAGATAAAACCCCTCTTATCTCTCGCAGGCAGTTGGCTGAATCACTTCTCGGCTTGGAAGAAGGGAAGTGACAGATTAATGCTATCAGAGGGAACTTGCGATGGCTGGAGACACGGGCCTTTCTCCTAAGCCCCTGACAGTGTGTTTCCTCAAGGATTGATAGTGTGGCCTGTAGAAGTCAGTGGCAAATCTTCAGTAGGACCCCCGGGAATTCCTTCAGAGTGATTGGGATCCCGCAGTCTTGTTGCGGTAAAAGGCCAGCTTGAATGAAAGATGTCAAGCGACAGAGAATGTTATCCCGGCTCTTGGGAATCTGCTCCAGTGGCTAATATGTTACAGCGTGAGTCTTTCTTTCCATATGAGTCTGTTAGCTGCAACGTATAACTTCGGGGAGGTAATGCATCGAACCATTGTATCTTGTTATGACTTTGTCATTTCAAGCCAAACCCCCCCCTTCTCCATACTCCATGGTGCAGCCCCAGTTGTACTTAATGCATGGGTGGAAATCCTGTTTGATCTCTTATTTATTCACAAATGGGGGTAAGGAACAGCCTGAATTTGTCCGACAGATTAATTGGTGCTGATTTGCTCGGCTTCCTCACCTAGAAAAAGTCTATGATCACGAGTCCAAATTCCCCATTCAAAATACCATGATGTTGGCTTTAAAAGCACTAGATTTTAAAAATGAGATGTTTGGGGTGATTTTTCTTCACCTTCTCATGGTGGTGCCACTGAGGATCATGTTTTCAAACTTTTCTCCACAACGAGCAAGGACAGGACACATGTTTGACTCCAACCCCTACCCAAAAGTCCAGTAGCTGTCATGAACCTCGTGATAAAATTGGGAAAGTTGGGGAAGCCGAGGAACCCTGGAACCACCGGACTCTGTCTGAACCAGACTCACTGTGGTGGTTGGGAAAATTTCCTTCAAAGAAAGCTGCACAAATTTAAGATCATGGAGCAAACAATGTTAAACTGAGCTCCTGGAAATATTCCAGGTAAGTGTAGAGAGGCAATTTCTGTTGAAGAAAGGTGGTTCTGATCAACCCAAACAGGCTCATCCATGGCGTAAGCCCTAGAAAGTATAGAAGTTTTTCCCTCTGTTTAATTAAAAGTATTCCATGTCTTTGTGCTTCCCACACCACCCATCTTTATAAGTGCCACTAAACTCCTTGGTTGCTCCTCTAGGCCGGTTCTTTGGACTGTTGTGGCAGTGGCCACTGGCTGTGGCTATCCAAGTGTCTTGGCCTGCTGGAACACATCCGGGCAAGATCACTGTCTCCTCAGATGTCTCTTCGATCATTATTTTCCCCTCTCAGATACGTTCGCTGGGTTTCAAGGTGACTGTCGGATGACCACAGGAAAGCAGCGAAGAAGCCGGAACTTTGTTTTATGGACTGTTTCATTGGAGGCTCTCAGAAATCACCCTGGCGAATGTTTCCACACTAACCTGTGTCACAATTGTCAGAAGGTGGTGATACTGATCAACTCATGAAAAGTGGGGCTGTTCACTTACCAACGGCCAGACTGAGAGAGGCCCATGGTCCATCTCGGCCAGTATCCTGCCTCCCCACAATGGCCAGTCCCAGGTGTTGCAGAGAGAATGAACAGAAGAGGGCAATTCTGAGTAATCCATCCCCTGTCATCCAAAGTCAGCTTCTGGCAGTCAGTGGCTTAGGGACTCCAAGAGCATGCAGTTGTTCCTCTCACCATCCTGGTTAATAGCGCTCTATGAATTTAGCTAATTTTTTTTAACCCATTTATATTTTGGGCCTTCACAACGTCCCCTAGCAATGAGTTCTACAGGTTAACTGTCTATTGTGTGAAGAAATACTTCCTTTTTTTGGTGGTTGTTTTTAAACCTATTGCCTACTAATTTCATCAGGGGTGCCCAGTTTCTTCTGTTATTTGAAGAAGTAAAAAACACTTACTTATTCACTTTCTCTGCACTGTTTCTGATTTTACAGACTTCTATCATGTTCTCCCCTCAGTCGCCACTTTTCTAAGCTGAAGAGCCCTAGTCTTTTTAATCTCTCAGCACATGGAAGCTGTTCCATATTGCTAATAATTTTTGTTGCCCTTCTCCTTACCTTTTCTAAATCTAATATGTTTTTTGAGAATTGTGACCTCTAACGTCACAATTGTGGATGCAATTATTGTTCATATAACTGACTAGAAACTTGCAGACCTGTTTGTTTCAATAATACCCTGTGGCAGTGAGTTCCACAGACTCATGTGTTATGAGCTGAAAAAAACTACCTTTCCTCAGTCTTTCTGAGCTCTCATAGTGCTTTGTTAAGGAGATAAAATGGGGGAATGAATTTCCCGTCTTGGTCATCAAATCTGAAATTGTTTCTTTACCTGGGTTTTAAGGGTAGGGGGCCCCATTAACGATCTAGGCTGATTTCCTGCATAGTGCAGGCCAGCAAATTTCAGCCACTGGTTCCTACATCCAGCCCATATCTTGTGGCTGAGCTAGTGAACATGATTTAGGAGGACACCCATGTTCTTCTCTAAAGCTCTTGGATGATAGTGTGTTCGGAAGACAGATGCCACCACAAATTCTCTTGCTTGACTTTCTCTTGGATGTCAGCTTGGCTTCCTCTCCAGCGTGCATTGCTGTGGCATTTCTGAAGAATCCCAACATCATCCCAGAGGAAAAGAGAGAACAGCCAACAAAGAGTTAGGGGAAAGAAAGACAGGGCTGAGAAATTAAGTCATTCTGTGCCTAGGCACAGCTGGCAGCTTCTACATTCCCCAAGAGGGGAGGATAAGTTGCTCGTTGTAAACTCTTTATTAACTAGACATTTCATTTAAAGTGTACTTAGCACCTGCCTTCAATTATCCAACTTCAAGGCCCAGGCATGACAGATGCTGGGTTCTGATTAAATCCGTGCTCTGTGTTGGTGAGCCATTAAGCCAAGGGAAGGCGCGGTGCTCCTTTGAAGGAGATCATTTGTCTTCATCAAACGTGGCCATCCTTGCGCGCCTTGACAGGCGCCTCTTATGGTGAGATAATCAGGACAGTTACCGTTGAGAGGTAAAATAATGTACCACGGTCCCAGCTTGAGCCTGGGGAGTGATTTGTATTCATTAATGCTCTCGTAAATTACTGTTCCCTGATTAACATGTGACCGAGACAGGCAGTGGGGCGCGCTCCAGCAGCTAGCCGGATCAGGACTCATCATCACTAGCCCGCTGGCGCTCAGCGCCTGATTAACGTGTTCGGCCTTGGGTCTGTGATTAGACGATGGAGAAAGAGACTTTGTAGCTAGGGTGACCATGTTCCTCAAGGGGAAAACAGGACACCGCAGGGGGCTAGCCCGATTCCTCTCCTCCTCAGCTCCTGCGTGGGGCTGGCTTCTCTGCTGGACCCCTGCATGTTCCTCTGCACTGCACTTTTTGGACAAAAGTGGATATTTTTGCAAGAGAAAATGGCAAATTCCTATTTTTGCCCCCCCCCCAAAAGTCAGGATGGCAGGCCAGGACTTCAAAAAGGGACTGTCTCCATCAAAACGGGCCATCTGTTCACCCTACTTGTAGCAGGACTGAGAAGGGATATGATCTTGAGTTCACTAATCTTACCACTTAATAGGGGCCCAGCCCAAGGTGTTGGGTGCTGAGCCCTCGTTCAAGACAAACTCCTGTCCCGGCATGGTGGATACCCTCCAAGTCTCCAGCTTTTCCTCTAATGTCCAGATAATGGTACTTCAATGCTTCCTAATGTAAACCCTGTTCTTTTCACCAGCAGCTCTCAAAACGCTTGGCAAACGAGGGCAGTAGCATTGCCCCTATTTTACAGATTGGAAAACTGAGGCAGAAGAAGTCATTCGCTCAGAATCACCCAGCCAGCCAGAACTAGACTCTAGGTCCCCTCCTGCCCAGGTCTGTGCTCTTTCCACTCAGGATCAGCACAAATACCATGGTCACGTTTTTTTGATTCTGAAAAGCAAAACCAGAGCTTCTGAATCCATAAAATATAGCCCCCTGCCCCCTGCAATCGAAGATAAACCCACTTGCCTGAATTCCCTTCCTCAGTGCCAAATCCCTGGAGGCTCTGTATAGACTCAGGGGGGTATGGGAGGAGGGCTAGGAATAGGTAGGAACCTCTCAGTGTGGGCCTCTGCAAAACCAAGCAGAAGAAAGCTTCAGCCCTGAGTCTTCTTCACCCGACCTCCCCCCCCTGAAGTTAAGGGGTGGCTTGTGATGTCTCCAGTTCTGTCTGGAAGAAACCCATTGCTCTCTATGACTCTAAAGGGATTCAGCATTCCCTTGGCTTGCTGGGGAGAGGGAAGCTGCAGGATTCGCTTGCTCAGCTCTTCCCAGAGCCGCATGTAGTGATCGGAGCCATGCCTGAGATGTGAAGCACCCTTGGTTTTGAACCCCTCAGGGTTCAGGTGCGTCCGGCTCTGGAGGTCTGAGCCAGGCCTGTAGAATGGGAGGAATGGCAGCATCCGTTGTAGGGGAGAGAGACCTGAACTGAGCGGTCTACGTGACAGAGTGACTTGCAAACGTCAAAGCTGGGTCTGTGTCTAAATGCACTGAAGTTTGGGGCTGTTAGAAACTAAGATGTGGGTTCAGTCCATCTCTCGCACTGATAGCCATTTACACAGAGGTTTGTCTGGCACCGGCACGCTTGCTAAACCCCCAGATGAGCCAAGGGAGCAGCCTGCGTCCTTCAAATCCCCCTCTGCCATGATGCCTACAAACACTGGGGAAGGGCTCGACAATCCCCCGGGACTGTGCATGCTCCATGTCCCCTTTGAGCCCGATCTGCGGGGGATGAGGCCGTCACAGCCGTAGCTACCAAGCCTGTCTCTGTCTCTTGCTGACGTTTAGCAGCTCAGGCTTTCAGTGTGTTGGCCAGAGGATGGCTGTCACATCGGAGTGGCTGTTCCTTGGCTGATCCGAGTCACCTCTGTTTGTTGTGCTGCCCTGGGTGTGTGTCATTCATCTGGTGTCGCTTGGCTCAGACAGCAATTAGACCTTTTCTGGGCAGGGACTCTACTCTTCATCGCATCCATGTTCAGCGCCCAGCACAGCGGGCCACCCAGCTCCAGTGGGTGCTACCGGAGTACCTGTCCCCGATGTTTTCCTCGCTCCGGTTATTGCCATGGTGGGCTCAGTCAGATGGGACCTGTCCGTGCCTGACCAATGGCCTGAACGCCCCGCTGTAGCACGCAGCTGGCTCTTCTTGCAGCCTCTCGTGCACTAACGAAGGCTTGGCATGTCTCTTCAACGCTTGGCTGAGAACATCAGCCCTTTATCAGGAGCTGGGTGCTCTCGCGGAGGCCTGCTCCGTGGGATGTGACGCTCACAAGGCTTTGATTTGCCCCATGAACAGAAGGCCTGGGCTGTGCATCACTGGAGTCCCATCTCCCCACGGCATTCTGGATTCCTTTTGCCTGACCTTGGAGGCTTTAATTAGCGCATTACACCAGCCCTCTGTTATTTCCTTTCTTTCCAAGAACCCTGCCTTGATATCACCCAGGCAAACATAAATGGAGGTCTTGCTGATTAGATAGCAAGTGCAGAAAACAGATGGGGGTGCTGTGGATTGTATACATGCCGGACAATATTACAATAACATCCTTAATCCGTTAATGTGGGAATGCCGTTCGGGCTGGGCAAAGTGGGTGGGGGGCTGGTGGGGGGGAGCTGCTGTACTCAGAAGCCCTAAGAATGCTCTTACACGAACAGATTGAACCGATGTCACGAAACCTCTGTGCTCTTGAGCTTCCCACTTGCCGAAATGCTCAGTAATTACGGAATAGTTCCAGGCATGCCGTTTGTTTTGAAGGGCCTTCCTGCACACAATATCCACAGCTGTAACATTGACCGCAACGCACAGGGCTGGCTGGACCGTGGGAGATAGTTAAGAGCGGCTGAGATCCAGCCCTTTCTTGTGATTGTCTTGTGGGACGGTGTGACGCTTTTCATCGTTTCTCCTACTCTGAGTCCACCATCGCCTAGCCTGATTCTGCTTCTCGTACCCCCTCGGCTATTCTCAGAGAGGTTTGCTCAGTAGCAAAAAGGGCACAAAAGCCTGGACGTTGCTGCCCGCTGATCCTATAACACATTTTCCCCGTCTGGGGGCAGGACTGAGCTCCGGTCAGGGAGAGATGCAGTGTGCATGAATCTCAGCTTGCAGCTTCTTGGCATCTTTGTCTACAGGCCCGGCTGGAAACCAGAAGTCAAAGACCGTCTCATTCCAATAGAAGATGCTTGGTTTATGTATTGTTCTACAAATGGGAGGGCGGGGGGAGCATTTTCCTTGTCACTAGTTTGGGTCTGTGTATGATGAGAATAGGTTTGCTTTCTTCTCTGTATCCCTGAAATTATCTACCACGTGCAATATCATTTAACACCTCTAATAGCGCCGCCTTTTCTTCCACCCCCGCCGTAACGCTAATGCAATCAGGGTGTTACACCGAGGATCAATTTGACCCATTATCTCAGCAACCAACTCTGACACATCCGCTGTCAGAAATGGGTACCGCAGGCTCAGGCGCTGGGACAGATCCTAATCTCAGTAGTCCCTGTATAAATCGCAAGTGGCTCCATTTCCTTGAGTCAAGTTCATTCAGTTTCACCCTGTTTAACCAAGATCAGAATTTGGCCCGGGGATTTTCTGGGGTACAGCTATCGTATGATGTGGAAGCAGCTATTAGAAACTGTTTCAGGTGCCGAGATTTTAGAAGAGCTGGCGTTTTATCAGGACTCTGGCTTCCGGGTCAGATTCCTACAGGTCATAGTTAGAAAAGCGTTATTGGTTGGCTGGTGCGTATTAAGGGTGAGAGAAAATGGAGAAAAGAAACCAAAGTGTCTATTTTTTCCCACATGACAAGTTAATCTCATAAGGGGTTTGGTCATGATCCGCTCAGCCATGCCTGGGAATAACATGCCTCCCGTGACCCCCTGCATGGCTACGCCTCCTGTAGATCACCATGCTGAACGGAACAGCTGTTTCTCCATCTCCACAAAGGCAGATGTGGCCATGCACGGAAGGGGGAAGGCTCTGCCCTCACCCCACCAAGCATTGCCTGGAACAAGAGAGAGGAAGAAGGAAACAGCACCAGGAAAATGTGTGCTGTCGCTCTGGGAGCAATTGTTCCCTTGCTTCCCCTCTGTCTACACTGCCGTTGTGAGCCCTGACCTGCAGGACTCAATGTTTCTAAGCCTAGATTGTCTTGTAAACCTGGGTTCTGACTGCTGGCCCTGGGTCTCTCAGCCATGCAAAGACATCTACACTGCACCCTGCAGACCTTTGAACTGGTCCACACTTCAAAGAGCCCGGACTTGGAGCCAAGGCTCAGAGGGACGCAGGGTCCTAGGGCCCAGGGGCTGTGTGCTGGCTAACCCAAAGCAGAGATTGATTTGTGTGTGGGTAGAAGAGGCATGGGCTTACACTTGAGTCAGAGCCTGGCCTCCATGTGCAGTGTAGATACACCCTCTATGTCCACACTTGTTCAAATAAGTCGACTTTGCTAGCGAGTAGGTCTGGGGAGGAGCAGCGCTGAGCGTCCCTGCTCCTGGGGAAAGGTCTGGTGGAGGGCAGCCCTATTCCCTTACCTAAAGACGGCTCAAGTCCCCTGTCATGAAAGGGGGTCTACCATTTTCCTCTGCTGGAGTGTGAGCCAGACTGCAGGGCCCCTCTGAAGGAGGAGGCAGCGACCTGGAGGAAGTGACTGGATGTTGCCTTTTCCTTTGTTTATTGTCCTGTTCCTTGGTTGTTTGTGAGTTTCCCTCAACACCCCGAGAAGGCCTGAGCATCCAGAGGGACTTGACCCAAGTGTTGAGACTCTAACCCCTCATGTCACCAGACTCAGAGTGAGTCCATATCCCAAAGGGGCCCTGTCAAAGGATTAAATCCCGGACAACAAGGATCCATCAGCCTTTCTCCCTGGGAAGCTCAGTGTCAGAAGGACTGAGTGCCGATAATCTGTGACAGCCGCTATTTCCATCTGTGCTGACGCGTCCTAACAGCGCACGTGTGGCAACGTGTGCCTTCCCCCCTTCTGAATTGGACTGGTGGCACTAACAAGCTTTTCACAACTCCTATGTACAGAGCAGACAGTCGGCCACAGTTGAAAGGCAGGACGGTGCCAAGTTTCCAGAATCTTGTCATGATTCACTACTCCGAAAACACCCTCATTCCCCCCACCCCTCAACTCCTTCTGCGCCTTCTCACGTCTTTGCAAAGCGGCCAAATTCAGGAAAATTGGTTTGTGGCTAGGAATACCCGTATTTTCTTTGCACACATTTCTGTGGAGGAAAGTATTTCCCCTCTTTGCCTTTATGGCCATATTTTCATTGTCTGAAGCAGTTGGCCAAGCCAACAGCACCTGTTCCCAATCTTCATGCTGCTGTGAAGACATAACAGACATTGTATGCAACTGAAGGAGGCCAAATTCTGACCAGTGTAAATTGTGTGTAACTCCATTGCCCTTTGGTGGTATTGCCATAGCTTTCCTGCACAATGTTGGTCAAATCATTTAATTGCTCTGTGCCTTAGTTCCCCATCTGTAAAATGGAGCTCATAGACCCGTCCTACATCTCTTTAGTTCTGTTTATGAGCTCTTTGGGGCAGAAACTGTCTCTTAGGCTATGTCTACACTGGAAAAGTTAGGTCTACTTTATGAAGTCGACAATAAGGTCGATTTTAAGTCGACTTAACGTGGGCCTTATTAAGTCGACTTAACAAAAGTCGACTTAACTTTTCAAGTGGCCCCTTTTTTACTTTATTAAGCCAACTTAATAAACTCCACCCAGGCACTAATCCCTGTCTCAACTGATTTAAGTCAACTTAATAATGTCGACTTAAGCGCTATTTTGAATTAAAACAAGGTGTTATTAATTTGAACTAACTTTTGCTTAATTCCACTTAAGGAGCAGCTTAAGTCGATTTAAGGAAAGCCCAGTGTGGACGTGGAGTATTTTAAGTCGAGTTAAGCCTCCTTAAGTCAACTTAATTGGTAAGTGTAGATGCACCCTTACTGTGTGTATATGTACGATGGGGCCCCGATCTTGGTTATATAAACACAAATGCTATTTGTACATGGCATAATCATGTTGACTTCAATGGCATTACTCCCGAGTCAGAGGAGATTTAATTGGACCCTAGGTAAATCAAGCCACATAGTTACCTTGAAAATTTGAACAAGGTGCTTGATATCAAAGCGATCCGTCGGCTTCTCTCTGAAAATGCTACACTGTCACTCCAATTAACACGTAGCTCAGCTGAGTGAGAACTAATATTTTCCTTTCTTTTTCCAGGAAATTTGCTATGACAACACCGGAGCCCAATGCTCATCTCATTTGCACTGGTGTAAATCAGGTGTCGTGTTACTGATTCTCGTTACCCTTTTACGCCATGCTGGCCCATGTAAAGCTCCCGTAAGATAAGAGACTGTTACACTGGCCCTCAAGTAGTGTCTTCGCTGCTAAAATGGGGTGGTTTTACAGCAAGCTAAGGAACACAAGTCTTGTGTCTCCACTTTGTGTCCACAGGGATTCGTCACACAAGTAGATTTTTAACTTTGTAGCCATCTCTGATGACCCATCCAAGGCTGTCAGCATACACCTTGGTGTAGCTAAGCCAGGAGCTCCCTCGCCCCCATGTGCGAGCAAGGGGCGACTGGGTTGTCTGTTAACTTTGACTGGCTAGAACCCTGTAAAATGTACTCCTTGTCTCCCCTAGGATTCTACACCGATGCGTAAAGAGACTCGTGGTAAAATGAAAATCAGCCCTGACGGATGAACCAGCAGATTTGCCAACCCGACACATTCAAAACCCAGAAGGCAGGCAGGAAAAAATCATGGGATTTAAAAAAATAAAATAACCTCTTGGGCTCTTCGTTTGCCTTCTAGTGGTTGAAGCTCTCCAGTACAATCGGGTCCCATTTTTAAACCTTTCCCTGCAACCATGGGAGCTAGAAATGTACTACTTTTTCCTTCTGAAAACAAAAGCTAAGATTCTCTTGCAATCTCCCGAGTCCAACAGTTCAGGCTTTAGGGAAAATGCCAGATATTGCAAGACTGCCAATACCATTGCAGAAGTGGAGGATTCATGCAATTTAGAAGAAAACCAGATGCCTTGTGTAGAGTCAATTTCCCTGGTATTTATTTAAGTTCAGTGCCAATGTGGACACAAGAACAAACTGGCCATCAACAAATTTAGGCTTGAAATTAGATGAAGGTTTCTAACCATCCGAGAAATGAAGTTCTGGGACAGCCTTCAAGTGGAGCAGTGGGGGGCAAAAAACCTAGCTGGCTTCAAAACTGAGCTTGCTACATTTATGGAGGGAGGGGTGAGGTGATGAACCCACCTTCAATGTATTGACTTCTGGTAGGAAATATTTCCAATAGTTGGTGATGGGACATGGGATGAGGGAAGGGGTTGCTCTGTGTTAGCGCAGAGGATTCTTTCTCAGGTGTCTGAGGGGCGAGTCTTGCCTGAGTCTCACTGTTCACCATGTTTGGAGTCGGGAAGTCACCTTGCTCTGCAGCATGGGCATGGGTCACTTGCTGGTTTAAGTTAGTGTCAATGGTGGATTCTCTGTAACTTGAAGTCGGGAGTGGGTGGATGAGATTCTGTGGCCCAGGTGAGTAGATGAGTTGATCATGGTGGTCCCATCTGGTCTTAAAGTCTAGGAGTCTATTTCCTGTGCCTAGTCAGCCATTTCCACCCTGAGCCCTCTTTTTATAGGACGCTGTGATTATAAAACCATAGAGATTGGTGGGGGTGGGGAACGCTGACATAGCGCTTGTCTCTGCTATTGACTCACTTTGCAAACCTGCATAGAGGTCAGGTAGAAAGTGGCCCTTTGAGAATGAATTGTGTCGAGAAGGCATGGTGGCGATTAACTGACAGAATGGAGATGAGGCAGGACCTGCCTTAGCAAAGTAGACTGGTGGAAAGGAGACACCTGGGACACTCATGTATGTTCTGAGTTGGGAGAGAGGTGTAACTCTCAAAAACCCTTCCTTGAGAAATTCAGTGGAGAGTGCGGTCCTGTCTTTTATGGGTCAGCCACACCAGGAGAAATCAGCTTCCAGGAACATAAGACAAATCTGTGAGGACAGCAAACGACCTGCCGTGGCGCTGGAATCTCGGAGGGTTCCAAAGCAAAGGGAAACTCTGAAGACTATTGTGGAATCAAGTTTTCTATGTGTTATTCATGGAGCTAGTGTGCTTCGTGCAAAGGAGGGTCATGGAAAAAGAAGCCATGACCACCTGCTATTGATGCAAAACGTATTACAATATTTTGAAGAATGCAGTTTGGAATGGTTTATCTGAAGGAAAATATGCACCTTTGGTAAGTGTCCATCGGAGTATCAGTGAATCACTATGAGATCTGGTAGTCACAAATGCCCGGAGAGATCTTCATCTTTGACGCTCCAGGTAATACCGGCGGCTCGCCTCAGAAGCCCTGATCCTTCACTTGCTTGGGCAAGATCTCTTTTCTCAGCCCTCCAAATGTACAAGAGGTCCATGTTGCTGCATTTTCATGTCAGTCCCAGGGAGCATGTGAAGCTGCTGGCTATCGCTCCACAGGGGGTCGAACTCTTACTGGGCTTCACAAAGGCACCAGTTTGAGATGCAGATAGGAGACCTTCCAGGAGTAGGCCTCTAGCAGTGGGAGCGGTGCTGGTTTGTTCTGTTGCGGATGCTATTCCCTTTATGGCTGTAGGGATCTAATGTCCCAACACATTAGTAAGGGTTGTCTGCTGATGGGCGTTGAAGGGGGATGGACAGCTTTGTGGTCAATCATTGAGGCATGTGAGTCACAAGCTCTGGATTCCATGGCAACTCTTGCCTTTTGGATGCTTACCCAAACCAAACCCAAATTCTGGGCCTTTGGAGTTTCACCTTCCACTAAACCATATATGATGCAGAATCTCATTCGTTGCTTGAAAACATGAAAGAGTGAAACTGCCCTCCTGATCTTCACCTTCTTATTGCTAGGCTGTGGTAGCACGTCACACGTTTTTTCTTTGTCCCTCCTGTGTGCAAGAAGCAAACTCAGCACAAGGAAATTTCCAAGCTAGGAAAATAAGCCTGGTGAAAGTCAAATTAGTGTGGCCAGATATTTCCTCAAGATTCCCAAAGGCCGATTGTGGTTAGCCAGACGTGCCCTGGCAGGAATGTCACATTTGTGTCTGACCATCTTCTCCATATTGCACCTGAAGAGGGTCGTGTGTGGTCTGTGCTGAAAGCTAAGAACTAGCTGTTGTTGTTGTGAGGTGTCTATATGTGACATAATTTAGAGTTATGCCACGTGTCAGATACTGGGTTCCAGGTATGCTGGGAGTGTCACGGGGCTAACACAGTCAGCTCTGAGAACAATGGATATCTACGAAGCCTGCAGTGTTTTACTGCCAGGACCAGGTATGGGTCTGAAGATTTAAAAAGAAAAGATTCCAAGAAAAGTTTCTGAGACAGGAGACCTCCTAGGGCAAGAGACAATTGTTTATGACTGTGCAGGATACGAATAAAGAGCATTGGCGGGGATCCAAGACAGAAGAGCGTATCTCGGGAAGGATGGGTCTTTGACCTGGACATGTGCCACCCACACTGACCATTCACTGAGAAATATCTTATTGGGCAGAAAAGTGACATGCATTAATAAGCATAGGCTATAATTTGCATTTTTTTTAACTTGTAACCTTGTCTTCCCAACCCTTACCCTTCTTTTTATTTGAATCTTGATCTCAAGCTGGAACTTAAAAAAAAGACTTGAATCCCTTTTTACAATAGGTGTGCCTCGGGTTAAGGAGAGTGTAGCAGTGAGGTGAAGCCCAGGAACTGGGATTCCGTTTCTATGGAGGCAGCAGCTTGCCGGTGTCCAGAAAACAAGGCTGTGTGTGTAAATAGCTAGCCTGCAAAGAGAGAGAGCAGCGCACAAGGAACCTAAAATGCTGCACTTGTGGTGCCAGCAGCCTGTTGTGGAGCAAGTTTCCCCGTTGCATACAAGCAAGGCCCTCTCGCATTGTAAGCAAGTGGTAGTAATTCGCCCTGGACACCAGTGAAGGTCCTGATAAGTTCTTTGCCTCAGATTTCTAGTGGGTTTGCGACCTTGAATGATGTGTCAGCCATTATTTTCCTTTGCTTCAGCGACTCACTCAAACCCTTTCTCTGTCCTGGGTTATAGCCAATAGGACCCACCTGGTCTGCCTGTCAGGATGACTCAGTGAAAAAGCTCTGGATCTCTGCCCAGTCCTTGCATATAACCCACTAACGTACCCATGACTTTGGCCTTCAACATGCCACCAAGATCTCCGTGTAAAATAGCTCATCTGGACGTAGATCTTCCCACCCGTTTTGGAAAGGGGGATTAGCTCCTTTCAAACCAGCATCTCTTCCCTTTCCCTGGCCCCTGCTGAGGAGTGTCTGAACTCTGTGAATGGGAAGGGGTGTGAAGTGGGCAAATTGGGTGGGCTGGGACTGGTGAGTGGATGCTGGAGACCAAGAGTAGAGGCAGAGGACTGGCACATAGATGCTCCTGGCCTTCTGATACGCAGACATGGGAAAATGCCTGGGGTTTGCAGGCTGCAGTCTATTCTCCAGTGGGATGAACGCTTTGAAAGGCAAACGTGTCAAAGCACTTCAAATGGCTCCACATGAACTGACAAGAACACCGTAGAACTAGAGGGAGGCAAATCAGAGACCAAACAGGACGTCCTCCCAGCCCACTTTTCCCCCCCTGAAAGAATGTACTTTGCAACATACAGGAACAACCCCAGTATTATGAAGGTGACCCCACATTATTCTCCGAGGCAAACCTCATGCTCTGTTGGGATGATATGGAAAATCTGGACATCAAAATGTGGAGATTCAAGACAAGAAAGGGTATTTCCATAGGGTTCTGCCTTGAGAAAGAGCATGGGGTGCATGGAATGGGATCAGGTAAATTAGAAGTGAAATTGAAGAAACAGAAGATTTCTTTGGACTTTTTCTGTGACTAAGCTATTTCTTAACACACAGAGATCACTCTGCTTTGGAAGCCACCTGCTGCACATGGAAGCCACTCGCACGGTGGCCAAGCCCACCAAAAGCAGCAGAGTGGTTGGGTTTCTCACCAGACCAACAGCAAAAACCACAGTACTCCACAGAGGTGTGCAATCCTTGTTGGAGACCTGCTCCTGAGGGCTCTTTTCTAGGGTTTCTTCCCCCTTCAAGCACTGATTGTCCTTTCCTAGGGCAGAAGAGTTAAGCTTTGTTTAATTCTAGGCCTGCTCATTCTGGTAAGAGGAAATACAGAGTAATTTAGGCTCTTTATAATCTGCTGCTAACCATACAACTCCAGGCCTGGGGACCTTCCCCCAAAACAGGTCCCTGAAACATATTTCATTCTTGGCCAGCCACGGGGGAAAGTCAGCCTTGTATCATCCACACAGAGCATGGGCTCTGATTGGCTGACTGCAGCAGATGATGTCACAAGACAACTTTGTCTTTGATGGTTCATTCACTCCACCATTAAGGAGGATCTGTATCCACATCCCTTTCAGCGCTGAGGAAGGCTGAAGGAACAGAAAGGTTGTTGAAGACCTGTTATTTCCCAATCTGCTTTCCAAAGGTGAGTTCTCCAGGAATGGGGAAAATATGCTTTACCTAAATTTTGAACACCTCTGGTTTTGTAAAGTTCAACCCAAAGTGAGATGTATAGTGGGTTTGCATTCAACAGGAAAAAGTTTAGAGAAGAAATATACAATGGAAAACCAGGGTGGAAAATGGAAAACAAAGGGAGTGGAGAAAGGTGCAGAGGACAGAGCATAGAGAAATACTCATGAAAAAGGGAGCAGATATGTAATTTTGATGTTGTTCAAAAAGGTCTGATTTTTTTCCGATAGAATGGTTCAAAATGAAATTTTTACATTTACATTTGAATTGAAAGCATTGTTTTCTCTTCTACCTTTTTTAAAGGGGGAAGGAAAAAGAGAAGAAAGGGGGGAACCAGGTCTCCTCCCCTTTAAAGAAATTTTACTTTCATTCCCAGTGAAACTTTTCTTTCATTTCAGATAGTGAGGGTGAAATATTGGCAAAATCAACCAAAACTTTTGCAGTGGACTTAATAGTTTTTGTTTTGTTTGAATTATTTTTCAAGGAAAATAATTCCTGTTTTGTGAGCAACTTTTAACTCAAAACCTTTTCATTAAAAAAGGACAGGAAAAAACTGGAATGACTTGTGAAGTCAACTAAGAGAAGGAGCAGTTGTAAAATGACCCTTCCCTACTCTCTAGGGGTAAATCTACACTGGAGACTTAGGTCAACTTAAGGAAGGCTAAGTCGACCTACAGACTCCTGCATCCACACTGGGCTTTTCTTAAGTTGACTTAAGCGCTTCCTTAAGTCGACTTAATAACACCACCTCTTACGGTCGATTTAATGCTTACTCAACCTTATTAAGTCGACTTAATCCAGTGTAGATGGGGAAAGCCCTTAAATCGACCTAATTAGCCTCCAGGCCTCCTCCCAGTTACCCACAATGCACCAATCCTCCGTCGACCTAGCACCTGCCAGTATGGACACAGGCAGTTGACAGGAGTTTTCAATGTGGACTCTGTAAGTCGACTTAACAAGGTCGACTTTAAGTCAATTTAAAGTCAACCCTTGTTAGGTCGACTTAAGAGAGCCTCCAATGTAGACGTACCTCAGGTGTATGATGATAAATACACTCAACAGTGCAAAGCACTCATGTACTACAGTAATATGGGAGATGCTATCTGTCATTTCAGAGCATCTGCCTTTCATTTTCTGAAAATCTCGAAACTTTCCATTCTCTCCGGTCTTTTTTTTGGTGCAAAATTAATCAGCATCTGCCTGAAAACATTTGTGGTTGCTGTAATTCTGGTGTTCAAAGGCACTTTCCATTCTTGTCGACGGGTTCATGTTATTGAAGGCAGCCAGCCATTCAGGTGGCTGGGTAAAAAGCAGTCTTACCATGGCTTCCTTTTCTTGTGCGGTCTTTTCACCTCCCAGCTTTCTTTTCCCAGTGCTAATCTGCTTTGCATTGCAGCTGGGATTTCTTTATGGTCTATGGCTGACACATGTTTTTCCAACTGGGAACGGGACGGGTCTTTGTTAATGCCACTCAGATGCTGACTACCTCCTACATAAAGTCATCTTGGACTTTCCCCAGAGCAGCGTGGTTATAAACACTCCTTGTGTCACTGTCTACACGGAACAAGCTAGATTCTCGGTTGATGTAAATCAGCATAGCTCCTTGACTTCAATGGACTGATGTGGATTTGCCTTTTCTCTTCCTCCCCATTTTTTCATAACCAGATGAGAAGTCCTGGGCTGGATTCACATCTGATGAGAGTAGCAAAAACCGAGGATCCTTTATTTAGCTGGGAAAGGAGAACCTTTAGGCTGAAGAATTCAAAATCATGGTTAGCTTCCCTCTGTCCTCCAACCTCCTCTGTTAACCCCGACCCCTCAGATGAAAGCAGGGGGTCGTCCTATTTCATTCAAAAGGCATTCATATAAAAGGCATTCATATGTAGTGCATCGTTGGCCTACAGAGTTCGCTGCTGCAGGACAACTTAAGTCTTGTGCCTGGATATTAGAATGGCTAGACACGTCTGTAGCTATCTGGTCTGGGATTATGAGGGTAATTACATTTCGTGCTTCAGGACATAAGATGATAGCCTGCAGGGTTTGGAAGGCAGTCCCTATCCTCCTGCACAGTGCTCCGTCTTTGGCTGTGGGCACCACAGTGGCTTCCATCACTTATTGACCATGGCTAAAGTCAGGACACCGATCTAGACAGGGAGAGGCAGGATCTTCTCTGCCCAGACACATTTGTAGGGAGTTTGTACATGGTGGGCCCAGCCAGTGTATGAGGGAGAAAAGGTGCGAAGGCCAGAATCCTATTTACACCTGGTCGGGAATGCTTTCATGAAACGTTTTTCATCGCAAGATGCCAGTTCGTCAGAGTCTAAGCTGTTCCTGAAAAGGGGTCAGTTTTGACATTTTCTCAATGCAAAGGGGTATTTTTCTGCATGAAACAACTTTTTGTTGAGAAAGTTACATTCATTTATAGATTAAAATAAGAGTCAACACTGAAAAATAAATTGACTCGATCTCAGAAATTTCCATGAACCACGGGGGAAAAGGCAGATTTTGACTCAGTCCCAATTCAGGAAAGAAATATTTTTTTCAGAGTCTCGGAAAGTCTTCCGGTGCAGGAAGACTGTTTACCAGCTAGCTCCAATAACACCTGGGTGCCTGGGAAAATGCCAGGGCTGCTCCTTCCTAGCATCCTGGTGGCATGGAGAAGAAGACCTGACAGAGATGGGCGAGGGACATGGCTCCTCAGCTCTCCTCCTCACCTGGTGAGATAGCTGTCATACAGGGGGACTCCCCCTTGGTATCCTAGGACATACACATGCTCTCTGAGCTTCCTGAGATGTACAAGCTTTCCTGGAGCATCCCCAGCTCGGTGTAGCTCCTGTGGGACCTTGTGCCTATCAGGGACAATCTGGCTCTCTTACAAGGCTATGTCTACACTGGCAAGTTAGTTTGAATTAAGGAGGCTTAATTCGAACTAACTAAAGCCATGGCTACACTAGGCTTTCATTAGTTTGAATTAAGGGCTTCCTTAATTCAAACTAATAACTTTGAATAGGGTATTAGAAGTAAGGGTTAATTTGAACTAGTTAGTTCGAATTAACCAATGTGGCCATGTTAGTTGGAACTAATTTCTTAGTTCGAACTCACCGGCCCATTGAAATCAATGGAAATCGCTAATTCAAACTAAGCAAGTGCCATGAATGGCACTTGCTTAATTCAAACTAATTTTAGTTGGTTTGAATTAAGTCGAACTAACTAAAATTAGTTCGAACTAGTTCGTTCGAACTAACTAATTTGAACTAATTTTAGGAAGTGTAGACATAGCCTTAGGGTCTCACTGTGGAGAAGCTGAGTCTTCTGCTCTGACCGCCTGTCTTCTTGCACGGACTTTTCCACATGGAGGTAAAAACAAGGCTATCTCTGTACGTCAGCTTCTTGTAGAAACCACATGACTGAGCCAAAGCATTTCAACCAAGCGTTTCTTTAACAGGAAATGTTGCTCACTCACATGCAGTGGTAACTTGTTCTCATTCAGTCTCACGTCCCTCTGTGCAAGGGATGCCACAAAAAGGTGGGGGGTTCACATTCCGCCTGTTTCTTGCGTTCGGGCCAGAGCCACTCTGACATGCCGAGGGGGCACTTGTTGCTAGGACCAAGCCAGGCTGATCAGGACGTTATGAACAGTTTCCGAGTCAAAGCATAGCATCATAAATCTAACTCTGCCTAAGTCAATCTGGTAAAATTCCTGCAGTCTGACTGCCAGGAAGGGTCACACACCCTGCCCTGCCCACCTGTGTGCTGACCCCACATGGTGTCTGTTATGCATCTGCCTCCACGCTGTCCACAGATCCCGGCAGATCCCAGCCCTAAGAGAGTGAAATGTGGAGTCAGTGGCCAGTAGCTTTCTCTTCTTGTAAAAGATCTGCATTATGAGACCAATATCCCCAAGGTGAACATGCAACCCAGCTAGGTTTGGATCCCTGACGGACTCCCCTGTGTGAGATCGCCTCCTTTCAGGCACTGCCCTTTGGATGTGGAAGCCTTAGCAGCGAATTTGTTGCGCCCCTTCATCTGCATGGTGCGTGCTACTGGGATGGGCCTCGATGGGAGAAGGCAGAGGAGATCTCTGCAGTGGATGTGCTTTGGCGGAAGCCTCGGGTAAACAGTAGTATTCTGCTACCCTGTATATCTAGCAAAAATGCTGTATCAGCCCAGTTCTTCCGCCTCCCTCCTCTTCAGCTTCATATTTCCCTTTTCCGTATCATTAGCGGTTTCACAGTAGCACCTGCTGGCACGAGCCAAGATCAATAGCCAGGTTGTCCTCACTGTGTGCCCTCACTGCAGAGTGAATCCCACATACTGACTAACATGTGGTACCTGAGTCTCCTCCCATCCACACAGAACCCCTCTGACCAGAATGCAGTGTTGATTTCAGCCTGGGGCTAGCTGGTCTGGCTGGGGGCTGTGGGCTAAAGCCCAAGTGCTGCTTTCCCGCAGGCTGGTGCCTGCCGACTTTGCATGAGGACATTGGGTAAAGTAAAGGGCTGGTAGTCCTCCAGTGCCCACAGGGACAGACAAGTTCTCCCACAAGTCCATGGTAAAGAACCCGCTCTTCTAATTCAGTCCCTCTCTCTCTCCCCACCAGAGCCGTGGCTCTCCTCATTCAGTGCCCCAAAAGGCTTTTCCATGTGCCCTGGAGGTCAACCAAGTGGAGACCAGCCATCATCCCTCCATTCTAGTGCGGCTGGCCAGCATGGCTGGTGTCACCTGCTGGAGGAGAACAAGAAGATTAAGCAGGCCACGAGGGTGGGAACCAAACCAAAAAGGAGCTCAGGCAACAGATAGTTCAAATTCTTCCTCTGTGTGTGTTCCAAGTGGAGGGGCCTATGGGGGTGATGAGCAAACTTCAGTTTAAGTATATGCCAGTGCCCATGGTACATTAACTATGGCAAACACATCGTACCCCCTTCGCTGACCACCCACAGCAATGCAGTGATAAAGAAAGAGGTAACAGACAAGGGCCTGTGCCAACCTTATAGAATCATGGGAATTTCTCCATTGAGACATAGGATTAGACCCCCGTGCTGCTGATCTAGCATGGCAGGGACCACCTGGCCTTCCTCACTTAAGCTATGTCTACACTTGTTAATTTAAGTCAACTTAGCATGTCCACTCTTAAATTTTAAGTCGACTTTGGGGGGACCCTACAAAGTCAACCTAAAGTGTCCACACTGGATGCCTAGGTCGACTTGTAGGGGCTAGGGGGACCTTGGACTGGTCCATGGTGGCAGGGAGGGACCTCTTGCCAAGTGCCAGAGAGCTCAGCCTTTGCCCCATTGTACTTGGGTACAATGGGGCAAAGGGGGACAGGGACACTGGCAGGGCATAGGGGCAGGGTGGGCAGGGCTCTGCCCTGTCCTGTGTGGGGGCATGCGAGGCTCTCCCTGTGCCACCCCCCTGGCAGGGAAGGCAGTGGGGGAGTCCTGGAGAGCCCTAAGTCGACTTGGAGTCGACTTAGGGCTACTCCAGGTCTACACTGGCTTAAGTGAACTTTATAAAGTCGACTTAAAACGAGGTTTTATAATTTTCCTTAAGTCGACTTAAGTAAAGTGTAGTGTAGATGCAGAGTAAATTAAGTCGACTTAAGACAGCTTAAGTCGACTTAATTTACAAGTGTAGATGCACCCATAGTGTCTGAGCAGTTCACAATCACTCCTGGACGTTATGGTCATGCGACAGTTGTGAAGCGTGCTACAGACAGCTTTGTCCAAGGCCACGCAGGGAATCTGCATCTGGCCCAGAAACCAAAACTCGGCCACCAAACCATCCTTTGCATCCTGAGTGTTTTCAACCTCGCAGACTTAATCTGGCAAGTTTCCCCACGATTTCATTAAATAATAATAGAGAAAGGAGGGGGAAAAAAGCAGTTTTTCAGCTTGTCAATGAAAACATTTGCCTGGTGTTCTTGGATCCCCGTTTATGACCTACAGCATGAAACTAATGAGAGAGACTCATGACGGGGATGCCTTGTGAATGGGGCATCCTCTGGCCAACATCTGGGACGTAGTGGAAGCGGGTACACTGCGTGCCTGCCTAACACATCTGGCCTGGGTTTCAACTGCTTAAAGGTCACCCCCGACCGAAATCGTGCCTTGGTACCAAAGATTGTCATCAAGTTCGGTAGGGGGAGCTGTTTACCAGCTGAGACTGGGATTGAAGTCGATATTTAATGGCCCGGATATAATGGAATGTATCCGTCATTCTTTTTGACAGGGAAACATCCATTGCTCTCCTCCACAGATGGTTTAGACAAATCATATCTCAAGGGTGAGAATTAGCATTTGATTTCTGATGAATTTTAACCCTTCAGTGAGTGAATGGAGTGAGAAAAGGCTGCTGTAACGCTAAGAGCTCCTTCCTACAAGGTGAGGAACAACTCCTAGATGTCCTGAGTGCCCTGACCTCAATGGGACCAGACAACACTCGGCGCTTCCCAGAGATGCCCAGGCTCTTGCTGGGTGGAATGGCAGACCTCCCCTTCCCCTTCTATGGGGAGCACTAACTGATCCAGGGGTCTGGCAGCCCCCATTTTTTTTATGGCTAGCTGGTGGAGAGCAAGACGCTTGGAGTGCGTCTACACTTACAAATTAAGTTGACTTAAGCCTGCTTAAATTGTCTTAATTTAATCTGCGTCGACTTAAGCTGCTGCTTAAATTGACTTAAGGAAATTTAAAGTCGACTTTATAAAACCTCGTTTAAAGTCGACTTTACTGGCTAAATCGACTTTATTAAGGCAACTTAGCCAGTGTGGACGCAGATTAGCCCTAAATTGACTTTAAGTCGACTTAAAGGGCTCCCGTACTCCCCCACTGCCCTCCCTGCCAGGGTGGCTGGCACAGAGCCTGGCGTGCCCCCCCACAGGGCAGGACACAGCCCTGCCCACCCTGCCCCTATGCCCTGCCCGGGTCTCTGTCCTACTCAGCCCGCATTGTACACAAGTACAATGGGGCAAATGCTGAGCCCCCTGGCACTTGGCAAGGGGTGCCCCCTCGCCACCGTGGACCAGTCCCAGGTCCACCTAGCCCCTACAAGTTGACTTAGACGTCCAGTGTGGACTCTCTAAGTCAATTTGGCAGGGTCCCCTTTAAGTCGACTTAATTTTTGAGTGTGGACATGCCAAGTCAACTTATTTGGCCAAGTGTAGACATAGCCCTGGTGAGGCGGCAGCTCACACCTGTTTTCTGTTGTAACGTGGGCTCGTGGGCTCGAAAAGGCTGAAAACCTACTGCTTTTGCAGACAGCTCCATTCTAAGGCTGCTCTCAGACTAACTCTGGGAAAGCCAAATGTCTGAAGTGGACTCCTTTTGCCTTGTCAGCTAACACCTCTGGCTTGGAGGGTGGGGTGGGCAAGGGAATGGAAAACATGGTCAAGGGGGACACACACAGCCCTTGGCAAGAAGGGGCGGAGGGCTGCAGTGTCTCTGGAATAGAGGGAGACAGGAGGGCTGCCTACAGGGAGCGCGTGGGGGACTGGAAGAAAGCAAGGAGTCAGTGGGGTGTGCAAAGTGCTTGGCTTAGAGGATCAACAAGGCGTGCAACCCTCTAAAATTAAAGAGGAGAGAAGAAAAACCTCCCCAGTGAAAGTATGACTTTCCGTGCCGTCCTTCCTTTTGCTTTGATGTTTTAATTCTCTTTGCTTCGTTGGGTTTTGCTGCTTCCTCAACAGCTGACAGTCAAACCAGAGGGGAGAAAGAGTCTCTTTTGAAAGCATATGAGCTGAGATAAAGGATGAGCGTGCCTTGTAAATATTTCCGGAGACCCTTTAAATCCCACATTTTGTGTCTGGTAGGCCCTAACTTTGTGGGAGGCGAGATTCCGCTGTCTTGTTGTATCATGGCCTTTCACAGTAGGAAGCTGTGGAATCTGCGTCCCCTTTGCCTCCCGGAGCTACTGGCATCTAGCCACAATCATCTAACCATTGAGAGCCAAAGAGAGTAGGGATAAGCCAGGTCTGAAGCAGTATGGACAGAAATCCCGACACAACCACCCTAATTTTGTTTCTGTTAGGGCATCACCCACTGCCATTTGACATCAACTGGCATTTTTTCTGAAAAAAATAAAATATTGGCAAATCAAAACATTTGTTCCTGGTCGAATGAACTGTTTTGCTCAACCTGAAACAAAAGGTTTCATTTAGATTTTGAGCATTTTAAAAGAAAAGCATCGTTTTGAATGAAAAGGCTTCATTTTGGAAAATGGTGACATAAAACATTTGGATTGTTGTCAGATATTTTTTTTAAAAAGTTTTGTTTGTTTGTTGCTTTTTGTTTGTTTTCTCTTTTTACTGAAACCATTTGGCCAAATCAACACTAGCTTGTGAATGGTTCAATCGGTCTAAATCTGCATTTTTTGGCTGGAGAAAAAGTTTTGTCTGAAATAGACTTCACTCTGCTCTATCTGCCATACGGTTTGCAGGTGCCTCCGTGCCCCCTCGGTGGGCCTTTTTGGTTCAGAGAGCACTGTGAAGTAGACAGCCTGGAGTCCACAGCTTTTCCTCTCGTCCCTGGCCAAAGACGCTCTCTATCATTCTGACCTCTTTTAAAAGAGCATAAAGACCTTTTCACTTAGCACACTACTATGATCTGAGGTTAAATGGTCACTGGCCGTGGTGGGGACTTTGGTAAAATAGAAAAGTGAAAATCTTCCTGTAGTATTTGCTCATTAACTGTCAGAGGACACTTCTGTTCCCTCTCCTATTTAAGATGCTCCAGAGATGAGTCCGCTAGGGCCACCTAGGACTAGCTTCTAGCAGTTTTCTGAGAACACCCAGCTCTGGCTATCCCCTCTGCAACTTTTAGCACAGATGATGCTAGGATTCGATTGCCTGGAAGAAACAAAGGCCTGGATGGAAAGAAGCTGGCTCATGTGAAGGCAGAAGGGGAGGGGAAAGAACCTCAGGGAACTAGCTGAAGCCAGGACCTCACCCTCTTTGGAGAACATCTGCCTTTAAATTGATGAAGTGTTCTCCTCTTGCTCCTGGACAGCAGAATAAACAGCAGTGACCAGAAATACCGCTTCTACATCTTGAGCTGGCCAGAAGACACTCCTTTTCCCTTGGACACAAGCCTGGAACAAGGATCCCGGATTTCATCTAGACTACCGCAACCGTCTACCTGCACAGCCCGCTCAGCAGCTCCAGCAGGTCAAAAATACAAAGCAGTCTGCTTCCTCCAGATGACAGCATATTCCATTGGTGCTCAGGGTGAAGACTCACTTCAAGGTCCTGGGCCTGTTGTGAAAGCTGTCAACCAACTAGCTGTGTCATGAGCGCCTCTTTGTGCATGCCCCATGTGACAGTTGCCCTTCTCAGGGACGCCACAGCTGATGTGGGGATCCTGTGTCCCTGCTAGAGGGACTTTGATTCGAGATGCCATGCTTTGATCTGCAACCAACTGGAATCAATCTGGAGATGAACTTCATAATTCCAGATCCTGAGCAGCACAAGCCATGAACTACATATCAAGTTGGGCCACGTGGATATTTAGGGTTCCTTTTTGTGGTCCAGCTGACCACCTGCTATCCTCTCTTTGGCTATGTCTACACTTGGCCAAATAAATTGACTTTGCTAAGTTGACTTAACAAAGTCGACTTTAAGTACACTTTGTTAAGTCAATTTAGCATATCTACACTATAAAATTAAGTCAACTTCAAGGGGACCCTGCCAAATCAACTTAGAGCGTCCACACTGGACACCTAAGTCGACTTGTAGGGGCTAGGTGGAACTGGGACTGGTCCACGGTGGCAGGGGGCTCAGCCTTCGCTTCATTATACCTGGGTACAATGGGGGCTGAGCAGGACAGGGACACTGACAGGATACAGGAGCGGGGTGGGCAGGGCTCTGAGACCCAAACCCCACACAATTCATGGAAATTAAATGAGGTTGATTCCAGTTTTTCAAATAATAGTAATTTTTGGCGTAACTGCTTGAAACAGTGTCATAAAAAGAAATGGATTCATTAGAATCTCTGAGCCTGATTCCACACCCATAGCAGTGTAAATTGAGAGTCAACCTAATGAAGTCAGTCTAATGTCTCTGGTGCATGTGAGATGAGAACCGAGCCTGAAGACACCCCATAGGTTTACTTGGCAGAGTGACATCATGCACGCACTGCTCCCTAGACTGATCAGCTCCTTCTCCTCCTCTCTTGTGAGCCAAAGGAAAACAGAAATTCAGGCAGCCTTCACCAAATGGCCAAGCCGCTACCCAGAGTCTCAAGATGCTGTTCAAAGAAGATAAATCACAAGCAAGATATATATGATCCTGACATAGGTCAGAGAGGTTTGATATGGAAAATCATCTTGAGATAGATCCTCCTGCGCAAGATTGCTCCCTCTCTAGCCTATTTAACATAGACCGGGCAAAGCGCTTGTCAACGTCCTATTTGGTGGAGTTCCTATCACTTCTCTTGAGAAACGCTTCCATGGTTTCATGGCCTAAATAGATCTCACTTTCCTAATGAGCACTACCTCCCTACCCACACAAGAGCCAATGAATATAAAATGATCATCAGGAAGTTTAGACTTGAAATAAGACAAATATTCCTTCAGAGGAATAAAGTTCTGGAACAGCGTTCGAAGGGGAGCCGTGGGGGTAAGAAAGCTAGCTGGCTGCAAGGCTGAGCTTGATGAGTTGAAGGAGGTGATGGTATGATGGGACAAACTAATTTGGCAATTGACTGAGCTTTGACTATTAGTAGTAAATAGACCCAATGGCCTATGATGGGATGTTAAATGAGGTGGCTTCGGCATTACTATAGAGAATTTTTTCTGGGTGTCTGGTTAGTAAGTCTTGCCCATGTACTCAGGGTTTAGCTGGTTGCCATATTTGGGGTCAGGAAGGAATTTTCTCCCAGGTCAGATTGGCAGGGGCCCCGGATGGGTTTTTGCCTTCCTTTTATTCATGGGGCACAGATCATTTGCTGGTGGAATCTTTGTACTTAGAAGTCTTTAAATCACAATTTGAGGACTTCAATAACTCAGTCTAAGGTTAAGGAGTCTATTAAAGGACTGGGTGGGATGAAGTTCTGGGGCCTGCCTTGTGCCCCAGCTCCCTTTTTGTCAGGTCCCACGGGGGTCCTGGGGAGAACAGAACTGCAATTTCCTTTTTGCCTGGACCTGTGCGAGAACAGTCGACTTAACTTTTCAATTGTAGGCATAGCCTATGAGTCTACACCTTCAGAACTGGCGCACTTTCAGCATTTATCCTCTCAGTTGATGCTCAGTTGATCCCCGTAAACCTCAAATTGTAACCCTATCACTTTCTCAGTATCCTTCCCCAACCAGTGAAGGCTGGAGACAGGGCAAGGAGGCCTGGGCCTCACAAGGAGATTCAATTGAAGTTGTGGTGGGTCACAATTTGAGTCAGCAATGCGATGCTGTTGTAAAAAAAGAAATGCAATTTTAGAGGGTGTTAATGAAGGCAGAGCATGCAAGTCACAAGAGATGAAGTACTGCTCTCCATGGCACTGGTTAGGCGTCAGCTGGAGTACTCTGTCTAGTTTTGGTCACCGCTTTATAGAAAAGATGTAGAGAAACAGGAAAGGATCCCGAAGAGACAGACAAAGAGGATCAAAGGGATGGCGTGGAAGCCATACAAGGAATGGCTGGAGGACTTGGGTGTGTTTTGTTTGGAAAAGGGAGATTAAGAGGGATACTATAGCAGTATACTTGAAAAGTTGCCATAAAGAAGATGGAGAAAAGTTGTTCTCTCTTACCACAGAAGGCAGGACAAGAAGCAATGGGTTCAAACTACACCATGACCGATTTACATTAAACTTGAGAAAAAACTTCCTAACTGTAAGAACAGTAGAACAATGGAACAGATGGCCTAGGGAGGTCATGGAAGTACCTTCACTGGAGGCTTTCATCTGTCTTGGATGGTTTAGACCCAACAAATCTTGCATCTTGGCAAGGGGTTAGACTAAATGATCTTTGTGGTGCTGTCTAACCCAATGATTCTAATGGTCAGACAAGAGCTCAGTCAGTTCAGTTGGGCCTCAGGGAATCCGGTGTCCTGGGACAAAACAGGAACGAAGCATTTTGAATGTATTGGCAGGAAGCATTTTGACTGAACTGACGTGACTTTTTTTTGGAAATTGTTTTGTGAAAAACCTCAGAATCTTTCCTGGGTGTAAAATCTCCAGACGAGTCCATCTTTTGATCACCTTCAGCGCCTACAGGCAAGTGCAGAGCAGGAAGACTGCCACCCCCGGGTTCATACTAAACCCAACTCCCTCCCCAGAGAGCTTCAGGTCACAAAACAAATATCCAGCCAAAAGCTGGTAATCCAAGCAACAGCGCAGTCATGGAGGGTGGTGGATATCTGCTAGATACCTTGCATTGCACAGCTGGTCTTCTTTGACTCCACGCCTCCTAGAACCAGCAGTTTAAAAAGATTGTCATGATGATGAATAGGTTAAAAGTACTTCAAACATCCTAAAACACCTGGCAATGGTGATACCAGGGGAAAACAAACACCACATCAGCCAGAGTAGCCCAGAAACAGGAGATGGAAAAGAGCTATCTACTTCACCCCTCTTCCAGTGCACAATTGTTCCCTAAGAAGTAGTCTACAATTGCTGAGCTAGGCGAACCTGTCTTCCCTCAATGCTATGGAATTGTTTTCCAAGAAAAGTGGCCATCACTGTTTGATAACATAGTAGCATATGGTAATACTAGCAGGGCTGTGCCTTAAGTGGATCTTTCTATTCAACCTTTGTGAAACCACAAATACTTCTTATCCCTTCTAGGGTTCAATGAACAGCTTAGTCAAGAGTTTGACTATCTGATTAATTTAATTACAGGTTCCTTGATTTATGACACAAGAAAGGCTGTAAATGAGGACATCACATTGGCAAGTCAACCTCAAAATGTTTTCAAAATCAGCAACAAAACTCCTCACATGAAGTCTTGTGAAAACAACCCCCTGGAGAACAGACTGCAACATTTAGTTAGCCTGTATGTTTACTCAACAGGAGAGATGAATGACTGACTTTGATTTTTCGTAGGTGTGCAAATAAGGAACATTAGACTTGCTTATCCCGAAGTGTTGACCTTCATCTGTCAGTGCTGGTGAGATGATCACATGCCTACATGCCCCAGGCGAGCTGAAGACCTGGAAATTGTGATACTTGCTGTCAGAAAGGCAAGAAGAGGCACATTTTCATTTAACAGGGAGTCTAGGGCCTCCTACATAATATGACCAATGATAAAAGTTAATTTCTAGATGCTCAGACATCAAAGCTTCCTTTGAGCACCAAATAATCTCAAAATAAAAAACTACAGCAAGAAAAGATGGACCAAAAACTGAGAGTATAGCCCATCCCAACAGCCTAGTTCCAGCACTTCCAAACTATGGGGCTGTTCAAAATCCAAATGGCTGTTTCCAATGGGCTGTTTTGAAATCCCAATTCTGAGTTATCCCAAAAGCCAGGGTGTGTGGTATCTCTACCCAAATGTTGTGGTTTAGCATTTATAACCACCTTAAGTGAATGTGGCTCTTTATAGACTCATAAGCTATGTCTACACTTACACTATTTCGAATTAAGGGTTAGTTCGAACTAAGCAATCAAATTTATTAGTTTGAATTAAAGAAGCCCTTAATTCGAACTAATGAAAGCCTAGTGTGGCCAAGGCTTAAGTTAGTTCAAATTAAGCTTCCTTAATTCAAACTAACTTGCAAGTGTAGACATAACCATAGACTTTAAGGTCAGAAGGGACCAGTACGATCATCTAGTCTGACCCGCAAAATGCAGGCCTCAAGACCTCACCCACCCACTCCAGGAATAAGCCACTAATCTATGACTGAGTTATTTACCTCCTTAAATCATGATTTAAGGACTTTAAGATACAGAGTATTCACCGGTAGGTGAGCCGTGCCCTGTGCTACAGAGGAAGGCGAAAAACCCCCAGAGCCCAGGCCAATCAGCCCTGGGGGAAAATTCCTTCCCGACCCCAAATATGGCGATCAGTTAAACCCTGAGCACATGGGCAAGTCTCAACAGTCAGTTACCCAAGAAACAATTCTCTGTAATAACTCAGAACCCACCCCATGTACCCTCCCCTCTTAGGCCACTTGTATATCCACCACCTGTAGCCAAAGATCAGTCACCCTCTTGTGGCTTCTCCATATAATACCTTATCAGTCAGATACTGCTTCCAGCTAATGGATTTAGTCCTTTCCCTCAAGCAGTAATGGCTCATTGTTTTTAGAGCTGTTTGGAAATTTTTGAAGGCATTTTTTTTTTGTCAGAAAATGCCAATTCATCAAAACAAACTGCAGGAAAGTGTCAGTTTTCACAAATTTCATGTTTGGAAGAAAAATTTCAAAATTGTCCAACCATCCTGATTTGACATTCTCAAAACAACAAAAAATCATTTTTGTTTTGTTCCAAGCAGTTTTACACTTATAGAAATGTAAGTTAATTGTACTAAAAGAAATTGTAAAATATTCCAAAGGCTGAAATGAAAGCAAAACCCACCAACTGATCTGATCTGGTTTGTCTGTCTCTTTTTTGGATTGTCTGTTTGCAAAATGCTTTGAAACTTCAACTTTTCATCTTGATTCAGCAATGGGAAGTTTTTTTGAACCTCGTTCCCAGGATGACTGAGCCACTCTCACCCCTGCCCCCAGCTGGAATGGTTTTTGATCTGTAAGACCCCTGGACAAACCCTACTTGTGGCCCAGATGGACCTACCTACCTACACAGTCAATGCAGAAAATGGATGCCATAAGCAACACAAGAGGAAACTGTAGCATCCTTCACTCCACAGAACCTGTAGAATTAAATAATGTATGTGCATCACAATATCCCTAACTAGGTGTATTTCAGAAATCTAAAAAAAATGAACTAAAATATAAACTAAAGAACAAAGCAAGAAGTCTTGATTTTTGCTCAGGAGGGCGCCATCCATCCCTAGAGTCATGGGGCCTCTATTAAGAAGTTTCTGTCTGTTTGGCCCTCTTGAGAGCATACTCCTGCACGATCAACACTCTTACCACCACCAATGTCCAGTGCAACCACAACCGTTCACCCTTCACACTGTCTTGTCCTATGTTATCTAAACTGATGAATGGGTAAAGGCTGATGGGACCTAGAACGGGGCATGCCTGCATCCTGGTCAGTAGAAGGCCAACGAGCAGCTTTGGGCTCAATCCCTACCAAACAGACACACCTGCAAAGCCTGTTGGAGCTGGAGGAAGCTTAAAAAGTAGAGTTGGTCACAGGAAACTGGGGGGGGGGGGACTGGGAGGAAAGCTTTGGAAGGAGTTTAATCTTGTTACAGAGTAGCTGAGAAGGGAACAGTTGATAAGCTTCTGCTGCCCACAAAGACTTACTAGAACCTCAAAAGACCTTTTTGGAAGGGAGAAAGGCTCTGAAGCAGCCAGTGTGTGACCTCTGAGGAAGGCCCTGTGATCATCTAGTCCAGTGTTTCTCATCCTTTAGTAGACCGGGGAACACCTAACAGTATTAATTACTTTACTCAGAACATCTAATGAAAACTTTCTTGAAAAAAGCCAGTATATTCATGGGCTGTAATGTTTGTAATAGCTGTATATTACTCATTCCTGTGAAAACAATTCAGGAGACCAAATTAAATACAATTTTAAGTACAAATACAAAAATTAATATAACATGCATTTATTTCTAAAAATAGATACGTACATAATGATTATGCACACAATTTAAAACTGAAAATAACTGGGATTTAAGAGCGCTGGCTGACAGGGGCCAAAGGGGTGGAAGCTTTGCCATGGCTGGGGCATTTTACGTTTCCTGCCACTGTTACTGATAGTAACAGCAGTGAGAAATTTAAAATGCCTGAACTGCAGCAAAGGAGCAAGATGGCGGCAGACGCCAACACGCACCTGAAAGCTTTGCTGTGCCTGGGGCATTTTAAATCTCCCAGGTGTGCGTCAGCTCGTTGCGTTGCTCTTTTCCTCCTCCCCACTCAGCCCCTCCAATGGGAAGGGGTCACAGAACACCTTCCCTGTGTCCACAGAGCACCAGTGTTCAGTGATCTAGTCCGAACTCTTGCCTAACCCAGGTTGGAAAACCTCACCCGGGAATTCTGCATCTGGCTCAGAATGTCCTGAGACGTACAAGATCTTTGAAAAGGACACTCAGTCTTGTTTTCAAGACCCCTGCAATGACAAAAGCCACCACCTCCCTAGCTAATTTGTTCCACTGGTTCATTACCCTCAGTGTGAAATGTTTTGCACCTTACTTCTAGTCTGAATTTGGTCTGTTTCAACTTCCGATGGCTGGATCTTTTTATGCCTTTGTCTGCTAAGTTAAAGGCTGGCTAGGAGCAGAAATCTTTTCCCTATGTAGGTACATGCAGACCACGATCTAGTCACCTTTTAATTTCTCCCCGGATGAACTAAACAGTTTAATCTCCCTCATTTATGCTCTAGGAACTATTTTGGGGAAGGTCTTTGGCCTGCGTTATATAGCAGGTAAGACGAGATGATCACAATGGTCCCATCTGGCCTTGGAATCTACATGCCTATTGTTGTAAAGCTTGTTTTGCAGTTCTCAGATCACTCTTGTAGATCTTTTCTAACCCTTTCCAATTCACCAACCTCCGTTCAGAAGTGTGGACACCTGAACTGGACACAGTGTTCCAGGACTGGCCTCATGAATCCCATTTACCGAGCTGATAACATCTTTCTGTTGTTGGACAGTTCACTGCTTATATATCTGCCGTAGTCTTCTGAGAGATGGCTTGATAGTAGGATCTCATGCTCAGCTGGTTATCTGCCGTGAGTCCTCAGTCTTACACAGTAAATGCAAGACTATAAAGTATGAATTGCTTTTGCTTTGTCATGGCTGGAGTCCCAGCAAGAGTCATTCACACCCCATGGTGGTGTGCCATGCCAGGGCTATAAGAGTCGTTCACCATCTCATAGCGGTGTGCCATGCCAGGGCTATAAGCATGGCGGAGAAGAAAGATATTGGAAATTTGGTGATAGAAGATAGAAGTGGAGCAGTAAAAAGACAAAGGGGCTTTCTAAAGCAATGAGGACACCTGCATCCCAGGTGGATTTGATTAAGAGGGACAACATCTCCGGCTAATAAATGAGAGGACGACAGATGTGATGGGGGAGGAGGTCCCTGGTTCAATCCATCATGTAGTGAGTCAATGGCAAAAATGTCCTGGAAGGATTTTCTATACGTCTGTTCCCCTCGCCCTCCAAAAGATCCAGTAACTTTGAAACAGCTTGTTCAAATAACTTCAGATCTGGGCAGATAATATCCACTGGCTATGGACCACATATGCCAGCTCTAAAGATCAGTGAAGGGAGGAGAAGCGGGCAAAATCGGATTTTCATTGGAAAGCGAGTGTCACTTTTGCTGCTTCATGACACATATCTAATTAAAAAGGAACAATGGTCTAATCTGGGAGTTTAGCAAGGTTTCTGGTCAATCGTTCATAACTGTTTTCAGTGAAGATTTACATATACCCCTTTGGCCGTCAAAGCACACAAATTATCTATCTATCTATCTATCTATCTATCTATCTATCTATCTATCTATCTATCTATCTATCTATCTATCTATCTATCTATCTATCCAAACACACAAACAAACAAACAGGGGATGGTGGAGACTCAAAGAGGTTGAAAGAATTACCTGTCATCATAGAAATCAGCCATAGTTGCAGGAATTAAATCCAGATTGCTTGAGTCGCAGTCCTAGGCCTCCTTATCTCCAAAGCCATCCTTCTTTTTACATCAGTCAATTTTACGTCCCAAGAGGAAGGGCCCTAGGAAAGTACATGGTGCTGTTATTTCGCACTGCAGTGAAGCGCATAAATTAAGTGCATTTATAAAAGTTACAGCTGATGAAGTAGATTCTAGCCTATGAAAGCGTATGTTCAAATAAATGTGTTAGTCTTTAAGGTGCTACGGGACTCCTTGTTTGTTTTGCTGAAACAGACTAACACGGCTCCCCCTCTGGAGCTTATAAAAAGAGCAGATGCTTTTACACTGAGATGGTAAATTACCAGTATTTCGTACATTGTCTTTGGATTTCTTATCTTTGGAAGTTGCTATGTTTGAGATTCTGGGCTGGGTTGGTTGGTTTGGATGAGATGGAATATCTCAGTTTTCATTTGAGTCTCTGCCCCTCCTTTGCCCCGGGATATATCTGTATCCTAACAACTACACAAACCGAGAGTGAAGTGTGACTAACTGTGACTGGCACTGTATTGCTGACGAACTCTCACCATTCACATTTGTCCTTGTTCAACTCAGCGGGTGAAATGCAGCCAACAGAAGCCATCTGCTGTTATGAGCATGCACAAGGATTTCATTGTGAGCACACAACAGAAAAGGAGGGTGGATTGCTCAGAAAATACAACCTTCTGTGCTGGATTATTTTCTTACAGATTAACTGTGGATAAGTGTCTTTTGAAACACAGTGCTTTTTTACTCTGGGTTCTTTGAGGCTTGGCACTGCAGAAGGTGAAACAATTGAAATGAATAAGGCCTAAATCTGCTCATCAATATTGTTAACAGCACTAGTGTAGCTGAGGGCAGCCATTGGCCCATGGGTAGGTACCTGAGCCCACTTGAGCCATCCGCGAGGTTTGAATGCAGGATTTTGTGTGTATAAAAAGAAGCTAAAAGTCTAAGGGCAGGTCTACACTGTTCACCATTTTCAATAATTTGCATATTTCCCTCCGACTTCCCTACACCTAAAATGTCCACCATGGTGAGTCGAAGGGAGGGCCTCCAGGGAGGATGCTCCCTTTGACACAGTGCTATTCACTTACTGAGATGGTCTTCAGGGATTGACTTCCCGATTGACTTCATGGGGCTTCACAGACCCGATCAGTCGATCAGGAAGGTCGATCTGACTATGGCGATTTTGCTCCTGTCACTGAACCTAGCCCTCAGGGTAGTGTGATTATTCCCCTCCAGCTCACCGAGGTAGAAGACAGACTTGCTAACAGCATATGTGGAGCAGTTACTAGAAGGGGGCGAAGAACACACGATCCTGGTATGGGTTACATGTGGCTGACAGCCCACATCCCCACTTCTCTGCCAGCAGGAGCAGACTTTGCTCTACCCTCTTGCTCCTGCTGTACACATCTGCAAGGTGCCTAGTGCACTGATTGATCTAGAGAAGAAGCTCCATCTTGCCGATCCTCCCAAGATCCTCCCACAAGTGCACTGAGAGGGAGGGTTACGCCCATACAGATGTGCTTCTGACACACATATGGATTCAGGCAGCCAAGACACTTGCATCCTGGTTAGGGAGACCAGGTGTCGTGTGAAAAATCAGGTCGGGGGGTGGAGGGTAATAGGTGTCTATGGAGGAGAAAAGCCCAAATGGCAGGGTGGTCTCTCTATAAAATTGGGACATCTGGTCATCCTAACCCCGGTGCTCTGTGTGACAGGACTTTCTCGCTGCTCCTCAGCAGCCCTCCCCTCATTGCAGCATGAGGAACTAAACAGCCCTGCCAATGGATCAGCCCTGAAATCTGCGTCAAAACCCCTAGCCCCTGCCTCGGGCAGCCCCATAGCTGGGAGGTTGTCTGGTACAATATCAGCAGAGCATAGAAGAAACTCATGCTCTGCAGAGTGCGGCAGGGATTGCCTGCTAGATCATCTGGTCATGTCCTGGCTAATCAATTCCCTGCCATTTTCAGGGCTTCAGGCACTCAGTCTCTGCCTTCCCTAATGGCTGAAGTGTTTTGGTCCTAATGGAAGTCAAAGGACTCTCTGGGTGAAAGTCAATGTCCTGCATCACACAGGAGGTCAGAGTAGATGGTCCTATGGTCCCTTCAGGTCATAAACTCTGTGAAATCAATAACCATCTCAGTGCTCTGCAATGCATCACCATGTCAGCACAGTCTGCCAACCACGGAGGGTTATCCTTATTCTACAGAGTGGGACCAAAGGTACAGAGGGATAAAGTGAGTTCGTGAAACTCACACAAGAAGTCTTGGAGGGACTCAGGAATTGAACGCTTCACAGCGGGGGCAGAATCCCAGCTCAGTCCCTTCACCCTGAGATGAGCCTTCTCTTCTTCATGGTGGCCCTTCTGCACCTCAATGGAGAGCTAAACCTTTGAGCAGTGAATAATGACTAGCAAAAACATAGTACACTTCATCAAACTTTCAGGATCCATCAATCCTTTAGAAACACCTGGTGGTCACCCAGGCACTCCTGAACAACAGAGAACATAAGCCAAGAAATAGCAGTAAAGCAAACCAGTAGAGCCCCATTCACTTGCAAGTCTACCAGTATTTGAGAAGCATGGAGTCTAGGGTGGTGGATTCGCCCCTGTTATCTGTGCCCGAACATGCTCTTTGACATCAGTCACTTCATCTCTCTGAGCTTGCTCTTCAACAATGGGCTCTTCAGTCTAGCAAAGAAATGGCTAACATGATCCAGTGGCCAGAAGTCGAAGCTGAACAAATTGAGACCGGAACTAGGGTGCGTGGATTTTTTTTTTTTTTTAACAGTGAGAGTAATTTAACATAGGAATGACTTACCAAGCTGCTGGTGGATTCTTCATCACTGGCAATTTTTTTAAATCAAGGTTGGGTGTTTTCGTGAGAGATCGGCTCTAGGAATTACTGTAGTTCTCTGGCCCATGTTCCACAGATCATACTAGATGATCATAGCAGCCCCCGTTGCTTTACAATCTGAAATGAGAATGATGACATGCCAACAATCCCCATGCGAAGACATAACTACAGTTATCAAGTTCTAGGCTTCCTTAAAGGAGATAGAATGGTATTTGTCAGAATCATAGAATCCCAGAAGATGAGAGTTGGAAAGGACCTCAGGAGATCATCGAGTCCACCCCCTGCTCAGAGCTGGACCAACCGCAACTCATAGACTCTAAGGTCAGAAGGGATCAGTACGATCATCTAGTCTGACCTCCTGCAAAATGCAGGCCTCAAAACCTCACCCACCCACTCCAGCAATGGGCCACCAACCTATGACTGAGTTATTTACCTCCTTAAATCATGATTTAAGGACTTTAAGATACAGAGAATTCATCGGTAGGTGAGCCATGTCCTGTGCTACAGAGGAAGGCAAAAAAACCCCAGAGCTCAGGCCAATCAGCCCTGGGGGAAAATTCCTTCTTGACCCCAAATATGGCGATCAGTTAAACCCTCGGCACGTGGGCAAGTCTCAACAGCCAGTTACCCAAGAAACAATTCTCTGTAATAACTCAGGACCCACCCCATGTACTCTCCCCTCTTAGGGCACTTGTATATCCATCACCAGTAGCCAAATATCAGTCAATTTCCAAAATAGGGTAACCATACCATCCCCTCCATAAATTTACCAACTAAATCACCCCAGCCAGGGCTTTGTCAAGCTGGACCTTAAAAACCTCTATGGATGGAGATTCCACCACCTCCCTAGGTAACCCATTCCAGTGCTTCACTGCCCTCCTAGTGAAAAAAGGTTTTCCTAATATCCAACCTCGACTTCCCCAATTGCAACTTGAGACCATTGCTCCTTGTTCTGTCATCTACCACTGAGAACAGCCCAGCTCTATCATTTCTGGAACCCCCTTCAGGTAGGTAAAGGTTGCTATCAAATCCTCCCTCATTCATCTCTTCTGCAGACTGAACAAGCCCAGTTCCCTCAGCCTTTCCTCATGTCATGCGTTCCCACCATCTAATCATTTTCATTGCCCCCCACTGGACTCTCTCCAGTTTGTCCACATCCTGCTTGTAGAGGGGGTCCAAAAACGGGACACAATACTCCAGACGTGGCCTCACCAGTGCAGAACAGAGGGAATAATCACTTTCCTCCATCTACTGGCAACACTCCGACTAATGTAGCCAATATGCCGTTAGTCTGCTTGGCAACAAGGGTTGACACATAGCCGGGTTGTTGTCCACTGTAACCCTCAGGTGCTTTCTTGCAGAACTGCTGCCCAGCCAGCCGGTCCCCGCTCTATAGCCATGCACGGGATTCCTCTCCCCTAAGAGCAGGACTCTGTATTCGTCCTTGTTGAAACTCATCAGATTTCTTTTGACCCAAGCCCCCAACTTGTCTAGGTCATTCTGTATCCTCTCCCTATCATCCAACATCTCTAGCATCCCTCCCAGCTTAGTGTCATTTGGAAATTTGGTGAGGGTGCAATCCACCCCATCCTCCAGATCACTAATGAAGAGGGTGAACAAAACTGAGCCCAGGGGCACGCTGCTTGTTATCAGCTGCGAATGAGACAACAAGCCGTTGGTCACTACCCATTCAGCCCAGTGAACTTCTCAGCTTTCCATCCACTTTGTAGCCCATTCATCCAACGCGTACTTCTTTAACCTGCTGGCGAAGATACTGTGGGAGAGGTATCAAAAGCTTTGCTAAAAAAGACAGATCCTCAACTGGTGAGTGTTTCCATTGAAGTGAATGGAGCTGTGTGGTTTTATAGTGGCTGACGACCTGGCCCCTATTTTCAAACCAAACAATGATGTGAAAAGGCTGCAGAGTGATGCATTTAAAAAAAAAAAAATTAAAATGCTACCCTTCCTTGCTGTGAATGCTGCGATGTCATCACGGCAAGTGGTAGTTCTTTGGATTGTTATTGGAGAAATAGCAGTGGTTTTTTTTTTAAATATAAAGGTAACATTTTTCAAAGCAAAACCTGCACGCCATGAGTTATACACAGAGAGTCGGTGCAGAGCAATGCCATAAGCCAAATCCCGCTTGCAGAAAAGGGCCCTACTGTACGCTCCTAACAATATTGACATTTGAAATCCAAAGCACATGTGATGCATTAATGTGAAACAGGGATTACATACACACTGCTCTCTGCCTGGCACCTCAGGAAAAGTCCTTATGTAATGAAGAACTGAAAGACTTATGATGGAATCCAACAGACTGTTATCGTGCAAAAATACCAGCGCTCTCCAAAGTCAACGCGCAGCGGCTCAAATGTATGCCGGTCTGTGTTTTGTTTTCCAGCCAGAGAAGGAGCCCCATTCATGTCAGCTCCTGGTAATCTCATGCCTACGGGTCGAGGGGTGTGAATGAAACAGGGACTTGGGAAAGTCACTGCTTTTCTTTCCAGTCAATTCTCAAACATATAAAACCCAATTGTCAATTATAGAACCTATGTGCAACAAGAAGGGAATGTTTCATCCAGTGGTGGGGGTGTTTTTTTCTGTCAGAAAATCCTGCACCGTTTCTTGGTGCTTCATATTTTTTCTATTAATAAGCAGCTGAATCCCCTAAGATTTAATCCCACACCAGGCCAATGCCAGCTGTGCCTCTTAAATCAACACCCAACAAGCAAAATGGAATAACAGTGCTTGGCACGTACATGGGACCAAAGAGTCACTGTCAAAAAGAGCATTTGGGCCGTCTCGGTGGGTTAGCCGCTTTCTCAGAGCCCGCTGCAAATGTCTTAACAGAGGAAATCTCCCACGGACTTGGCCTGAAGTGTCAGGAGTTTTGCTTGAGGGAAAAAAAAAAAAGCACTGAAGAGAATCCTCAGATATATCAGAATTTAGGTCCACGCCCAGCATCATGTGTGGCGTTGGTGGCCATAGTATGTCTTGCCCCATATATCATCCTGTTAGGATGGTGCGGCTAGGTAGGGACTACCATAAGCAATACAGTCTTCAGCTTCTGCGAGGGCTCTGATCATGACATGGACGCCATAGGCTGGATATGGGACCCTCAAGTGGTACCTGTGTAGCAGTGGGAGGGACTGTTTTAAGCTGCTTACATTTCTGGGGCAAGGCTGGCAAGAGCCAGGTGTTCTTCTGTGTTGCCCTGAACCTTTGGAGAACTTGCAGGATCAGCAGGGCTCCTTGATATGGGGTCTGACAACACTAGGGACTTATGCTTCCTATTCGGCAATAGGTTTAGCTCTCCTGTCATTCGGGTTCAGAAGCAAAGTTCTCCAGAGCCACTCCCTTTAAGCAGCCTGCTTGCAGAAGTCACAGGCCAGTAGAATGCCTCCTGCACCCACAGGCAGTTCCTACATCTCCTTTTACGGTGCGCAGCCTGCATCTCCCCATGATACATGTTCCCAGTTTCCCGCCCGCCCCCAGCCATGAGCCCAGAACCCCTGGGCAGGTGGTCCCGTAAGCCACACCCACTCAGGGCTGCGCTCTGTCCTCCTCTAGTGGTGGCTGGGCCACATAACTATGCTGGGCTGGGAGTCTTCCTATGAAGAGACAGGGACTATGTGTCTGTCTGCTGTTCTGAATGGCTTCGGGGTAAGCCGGGACTCGATTTGTTACCCAGGATGTGTGCTGTTGTCACATCCAATCACAATGGGACCATAACAGCTTGCATGGTTGTGGCTATGGTAGCTGGCTGTACTTTTTTAGGCTAGCATTTTGAAAGGAGGCAGAAGGAGTTAGGACCCTGATCCTGAGAAGCATTTAAGGGGTCTAACCCTCACAGGCATCAGTGTTGGTGCCTAAGTACTTGTGAGATCCTGAACACCCAGCTCCCCCTCAATTTTAGTGGGATTTGGGTACCTAGCACCTGTGGCCTCCCTTGAAAATCCCAGTTTAAAACAGAGGCATCAGAGAGAGCATCCATGCTGGCCCGGAGCCAGAGACAGCCAATGGACGGACAGATGAGAGGACCAGTCCTGGGCTGCAGGGAGGAACCAGCTTTCAGGAGACCGGAGCCAGCTAAGTCCACTTCTGACCCCAAGAAGGGCTCCAAGAAAGTGGTCATCTCTGATGCCTTTCAACCAGTGCTCGCCAACTGCATCCTGGGACAGCCTGACAGCTATCTACCTCCTGCTGCAGCCATTGCTGGCCATCCTGGTCATGCCCAAGGTCACCATGGGCATCACCACGTCCAGGTAACCAGACGACCCCGGCCAGTAGCATTATAGACTCATAGGCTCATATAGGGTATGTCTACACTACAAAAGCTAAGTCGACTTAGAGAGTCTACGCCAGACTCTCTAAGTCGACCTGGAGTGGACCTTGTTAAGCTGACTTAGAGAGTCTACGCTAGACCCTTAAGTCTACTGGCTAGGGCCACAGAGAACTGCGGCTCCAAAGGGAGCCATGGCTTCCGGGGACAAGGGGAGCCCCAGGTTCCCCGGCAAGCAGGGAGCCACAGCTCTCCAGGACAAGGGAGCCTCACGCGGCTCCCGGAGAGAAGGGAGCTACGTGGAGCTCCCCAGCCCGGGCCCCAATGGGGAGGGAATCCCCCGCTGGGGCTCCAGCAATGAGGGAATCCCTCGCCATCCCGAACCTCGGCTTCCTTGTCCCCAGCCCTAGGGCGACTTAGGGAATTAAGTCGACCTAGGGTGTCCACACTGGTTTTAGGTCGACTTAGTGAATTGACTTAGCCATTAAGTCGACTTAATGAACGCCCATGTGAACGTGGAGTAATTTAGGTCAACTTAAGTGTCCTTAAGTCGACCTAAATTGCAAGTGTAGACATACCCATACAGGGCCGTCCCTTGGGGGGAGCGGGGCCCAGGGCCAATCAGACTAGGTGGGGCCCCCGCTCCTCCACCTCCTTGCTGGGTGTCGGCCCCGGACCCAGCTACCTGCACAGCCACGGGCAGCAGCCGGCGGCAGCAGGAGCGGTGCAGGTGGGCTAGCCCATCGGGGTTCGGCTCTCCTGCTCCACTTCTGTGAGCCGGCTGCCCCACTCTGGAGATGGGGTGGGCCACCCTAGAGGCCAGGCTTTGCCCTCCCTTGCCTTCAGCGGGAAGCCGAAGGCAGTGGGGCAGGGGAGTGAATGGGCTGCCTGCAGGACGCAGTGGGGAGGGGGCAGCGGGGCAACGTGGGACCCTCAAATCCGCGGGACTCGGGGCAATTGCCCACTAGACCCCCCCAAAGGACGGCCCTGTACCCATAGATTCTAAGGTCAGAAGGGACCAATATAATCGTCTAGTCTGACCTCCCGCACAATGCAGGCCTCAAAACCTCACCCACCCACTCCTGTAATGAACCTCTAACCTATGACCGAGTTATTGAAGTCCTCAAATCATGATTTAAAGACTTTAAAATACAGAGAATCAACCAGTAAGTGAGCCATGCCCTGTGCTACAGAGGAAGGCAAACCCCCTCCAGCGCCCAAGCCAATCTGCCCTGGGGGAAAATTCCTTCCCGACCCCAAGTATGGCGATCGGTTAAACCCGGAGCATGTGGGCAAGTCTCACCAGCCAGTCAAGAAAAAAAATTCTCTGTGATAACTCAGAACCCACCCCATCTAATGCCCCTTCCCAGGTCACTGACATATCTATTACCCGTAGTAAAAACTGGACAATTGCCAAACTAAGCCGTCCCATCATATCATCCCCTCCATAAATTTACCAAGCTCAGTTTTGAAGGCAACTATGTTTTTTACCCCCACAGCTCCCCTTGGAAGGCTATTCCAGAACTTTATTCCTCTGATGGTTAGAAACCTGCGTCTAATTTCTAGCCTAAATTTCCTGATGGACAGTTTGTATCCATTTGTTCTTAGGACAATAAGAAGGAATTCTTTAAACAAATCAGGAACAAATGAAAGCCTAGCAATGGTACAGGGCTGATACCAGATAAGTGTGGTAACAATTGCCAATTATGATGCAGAAAAGGCAGCGGTATACAATAAATAGTTCTGTTCTACATTCAGAAGAAAGGACAGTGCATTTATATCTTGCTGTGATAACAATATTCTTTCCAGGACATCAGTAATTAGGGAGGTGGGTAAACAGCAACTATTGAAGGTAAACATTTTTAAATGTTTATCAAGAGTATCAAAAGAATTGGCTGAGGAATTCTGACTCTTATATGTTGGTTTTAAAAAACTCTTGAAATATTAGACTAGAGAACTACAAAAAAAGCATATGCAAAATATTATTAAAAAGAAGTTATAAGTGTAAGGAAGGTAACAGAGGGGGAGCTTCTCTGGCCTGCGTTATGTAAGAGGTCACATGATCATAATGGTCCCTTCTAGTCTGAAAATCTATGAATCTCTGAAATCTGAGCTAAGGCCCTCCACAGATTTTTTTTTAAAATGTTACTTATAGTAACATAAGAAAGAAAGAATATAGGAAGGGAATGAGCAGAGTAGTAAATAGCCAACTTCATTGAAAACCAGTGGGCAATTGTAAATTGAAGAAAACTCTGTATTGGAGTTAGCTTATTCAAAAGTATGAGGATTTTTATCCCCCAGTATTTTTCATATAAATATGTAATTCTTTTTTTGAATCCTAGTAAACTTTTGGTCTCCATGACATCTTGTGGCAGTGAGTTCCACAGGTCATTTATTCACTATGTAACATTTTCCTTTGTTCAAATTTAAAAGTATTGCCTTTCAGTATTTAAAAGTATTGCCTCTTTGCCCTATGAGTCAAGGCTAATAGGAGTGCCCAGTTTATCTTCCCTAAACCATTTATCAGTTTGTAGACTCCTAACATGTCTCCCACTTACTTACCTCCTTTCTAAACTAAACATTCCAAATCTTTTCAGTCTCATACACATTTGTTTTCATGGATTGTTTCAAATCACAAATACACTTGAGAAACCAGTGATTTGTTTGTGGGCAAGTGATGAATTGAAAAAGAAGCAATGTTTCCTGCTTCAGTGCCTTGTTGTGAATTCCTAGCTCAGCTCTGCAAAAGACAGATGTTGGAGGAGAGAGACGCTCAGAGAAGAAGAGATACAGAGGAAGACTATTACAGAGAGCTGGAACTGGGAGAAGAAAGTTCCCCCACCACAGGGGAATGACTATACGAACAAACACTAGGGCACAAGGGGTGAACAATGTGAAGAGTGGGATGGACCAGGGCCGACGTACAAGGGGAAGGAAGACAAACCGTGGGTCACACATGATGGGAAGTGTGGTGTGGTGAGGTCCATGTCTGAAAGGGGCTAGGACAGGGCAATAGGAAGGAGGAGAATGAGGCAAGACCTGTGTACAAGCTGGGGTGAATTCTGACTGACTGGAGTGGGATGCACAGCTGTTTGAAAGGGGGGAGGATGGAAAGGACACGTTTCTGAATGCCGCTGGGCCACATTCAGCTCCCTGTGATTGATGCTTGGGAGACAGGTGACTGAGATAATTGCAGAGCAGAGATGACTGATGCAGGGGAGTCGGCTACTCCTTTCAGACAGCGGCTGGGGCTAATGAGGTAATGGCTCAGAAAAGGAAGACATGCACTCAGCAGGGCCAGGAAGTAACGGGAGCACAAGTTGGAGTGGGAGAGAAAGGGCAGTGGAAGACTCGTCCTGACACAGGCCAGGGCCATGGTCTTCACGGCTGGGACCTGAAAGATTAAAGATGCCTATGCGGGAAAAGAGAGGGCCTGTGGGTGTTTTGAGTAAGGGCCCAGCAGCAGGTACCCAAGGGAGTGCCCGCTGCTGAGTGCAAACCCTGGAACGACCTCACCATCCTTTCTTCCCACCTGTCCCAGGATGCCGTTCCTACAGCCACTTGCTCCTGGTGTGGTCTGCAGGTGGGGACGACTCAGGGCTCCTACTCCGAGCCATGTCTTCTGGGGCTGGGTGGGTCTCTCTGCCTCCTGGTGGGACTGCTCTGTGGTCCATTCCCCAACCTCTGACATGGCAGGGGGTGAGATGTGGCTGCTGCTTTCGCCTCCCCAGGCGAAATCAGGTGTTTTCTGGAGAGAAGCCACCGGGATTTCGTGCTCCCAACCTGTTGCAGCAGGAGCCCCTCCATCCCTATATCCAGCTATGAGAGGTTAACCACAGCTTGCTATTCCAGGGGACTTGAGCGCTAAAGTGACAAGTGACCCCATTCCCTGACGAGATGCTGCAGGTATCTTGGGGAGAGGATGCTATGGTGGGGAGGTGACTTTTAGGAGCAACTCAGAATGCTGCGCGCCATCTGCTAGCGAGATCCCATACGGTGAGCCAAGGAGGGAGGTGTTTGCACAGCATATACCAAGCTGAAGGGTTGCACAGCCATTAATAGAATATACAGACCAACCTCTGCTGCAGCCTTTGTTTGATGAAGCCATTTTGAAAAGGCCTCTGTCCTGGATCAAAATATTGAATCAATTAGTGCCTGTAACATTGCAAATAACTTTCAAGCAGCAAAACAGATTTTGGCACAGCTCACAATCTGCTCCTTTTATTGAACCCTTATATGGCAAACTTCAAGGGCAGAGGGAATTCTTAGCAGCAAAGTCATCATGCTGGACTTTTACAATAGAGCATGGAGTCCTGAATTCTAGTCCTAAGACTTAGGAAGTGCCTCTGTGTAAGTTTAACTTTTTGTGCTTCCTCATTTGTTCTATGAAGAGGGAAACATTTGCCTGCATTGCCAGGAGGGTGTCAGGTTTAATTAATGTTTCTAATGTGTTTTGAGATCCTCAGAGAAAAGGCCAGATTTTAGCATAATGCTGGTACACTTTGAGCAGTGCAGGAGGATTGATGATAATCATCCACTGATATGTTAAAAGTGGCAGAGGTAACAACTTCAAGTGAGCAAACAGCAGCTTCATCAGTTGAAATGCTTGGCAAATAGAAAAGTTTTTTTAAAAAAATGCTTTGGATGAAACAAAATGTTTTCTTCTGATTTCAAGCATTTTTTACTGTTTTTTTTTTAACTGCAAGAAAATGAGAGAAAAAGAAGACATTTCAAACAAAAAAAATGTGAAATGTTTCATTTAAAAATATAAAAACATTTCAGTATTGTTGGAATTTTCTTCTGGAGGTTTCCCCACCCCTCAAACTGGACAATTGAACAAAGTCAACAGAGACATGCAAAATATTCCAGAAATGCTTAGCTACATTTTTCACCAAAAAGGTTTGGTTGAAAAATTTCACCCAGCTTTACTAGAAATGTCTGTAGTTAAGATGGCCCGGTGTTTTTCATTTTAAGCCCCAGGTTTTGGTTGTTTATAATGAGACGCAGCAGAACTTAATGTTTATCTTTATTATAATTTCAGTGGATAATATTGATGTTTATTTTAAAGCATTTTTATATTTGTAGCTATTTAGGTTTCAACAGCTGCAGGAAACTATGGGGGGAGTAAACCATGGAAGTGTCAGACACTTATTTAATGATTGTAGATGCTGAATCCGCCAGATGTACCACGTGAAAGGTATCTCACACTATCGGGGCAGGGTTAAGGTTATGGGGAAGAATCGTCTGTTTAACCGTCTGTGTGTGCGCCTCAGGGACAACGTTGCTTACAGAATTGGCTTGCTAGGCCTACTTTGTGATTTCCATGCTTTATAATGTTAACGGGAGAGGCTGTCGGATTTGTGAACACACTGTCTCTTCTTATGCTGGTGTATTTGAGGGTTAATTGGATTTGCCACCTTATAAACTGAATTGGGCACAATATGTACCCACTCCACATTCTGGGCATTGCTTTAAATCATAGAATCATAGGGCTGGAAGGGACCTCATGAGGTCATCTAGTCCAACCCCCTGCTAAAAGCAGGACCACTCCCCCTAAATCATCCCAGCCAGGGTATTGTCTGTCTTTTGGTTTTCTATTCCACAATGTCCCGATCTGTTTGTTCCATTTATCTAATGCATACTGACGTTTGATGGTTGACAGAACCACTCACTGTGGTAGTACACATGCTAGACCATGAACATCCTTCTAAAACTCGGCCACATAGCTACTCTATTTGTTTCCAAGAGGATTGTTCCTTGGACTTGAGTCTGACAAACCAGAATGTCAGCCCAGGTTTATTGGCAGCATGCCTGTGTCTTCTGTTTCTGTAAGGGGCCTTCGCTTTCCCAAGCTTCTTGTCCCACTGGCAGTTTTTTAGAGAAACTCAGCAGGTCCCTGGAAGTTCACAAAGCTCTCTTCATTCATAAGCAAGCTGCCTGGGAGCCCCTGAACGGAATGGCTCTATCCGTGAAGTCTGATTGACCTTTGGGAACCGCGCACATGACAGAAAAAATAATAATAATAAAAAAGGGGGCAGAAAGTTTAAGGAAATAGACACACCAAGAACAAGGGGCGCACCAGTGTGTTAGTAATGCCCTGAATGGGAGAGCGAAAGGTATAAATATCATAATGGGCCATGTTTGCATTGCCACAGACTGGCAAAAAGAAAGAACCCCAGCGCTCGGTGCTGACGCGTCCTGCATCCTTAATGTCTTCTACATAAAAATTGTCATTTTCATTGTATGATTAAAATAAAGAGTATCCACAAAATAGGCACTTCCTTGTCCACACATTTCTTTTAGTGAATTTGCTGTTGATGTACGAAGCCAGACTGACAAGCCCGGAGACAGAGGTCCTCTGTCTGTAGAGTAGGTGCAGCAGAAGCGAGGATCTCTGCCTCACACGTGGACCTTCCGAGATGCCAGGACCACCTCGGGGGTGACGAGACAGTTCAGGCTTTGGCCTCTCTATGAGAGTGCCAACAGGGGTGCTAATCATTGCCAGCTGGGAAGGTAGGTTTGGGGTGAGCTGGACGCTGACCACTCAAACCTGGCCTGCAGCCACCGATTCATTTCACACAGGCCACCGAAAGCCAATAGACGCTAGCAAACGTCAGTCGTCTGCTACTGAGAGCTTAATGCCTGTTAATATTGCCCTGGTCAGCACAAGTAATTCCTGTCTTCTAGTTCTTTCATTCATCTATTCCAATCCTTGCTTCACCCCTCCTCCTCCCAGCTCTAGGGGTACGTCTACGCTGGAAGCTCTGTTAAGTCGACTTAAAGTCAACCTTGTTAAGTCGACTTAGAGCCTTCACACTGAAAACTCCAGTCGACTGCCTGCGTCCACACTGGCAGGTGCTAGGTCGACGGAGGAGTGGCCAGGAACTCTGGGAGGGGGCCAATGTTCCCTCTAAGTTGATGATGCAGCTGAGCAAGATATCGTACTTATTGAGCGGCAATTTGTGAGGCATGGTGCCTCATGGGCAACATCTTTTGGGCGCTGGAAGCATCAGCAAGCTTAAGTACCTTAAGTCAAAAGAAATGCATAAATGTGGTCTTTTCAACTGAACTTTAATAAAAATGTTAAAATGGAATATTGTAGTTTTATTAATTTACTATGGGTCGGGCTGGAGACAAGAAAAAGAGCTGCGGCCATTGGGCTGGGGAGAGCTGCGGCTGGGGAGATCGAGCTCGGGAGAAGGGGAAAGCCACGGCCAGGGAGATCAGGCTGAGGAAAGCTGCACCTGGAGAGATCGGGCTCTGGGGAGAAGGCCAGCCCGATCTCCCTGGCCATGGCTTTCCATATCCTGATCTCCCAGCTGTGGCTTTCCCCTTCTCTCCAGCCCGATCTCCCCAGTCGTGACTCTCCCCAGCCCGATGATCACAGCTCTTTTTCTTCTTTCCAGCCCGATCCATAGTAAATTAATATTAAATTAATTAGAAATCAGTCAATCAATCGAGCAATTAATAATTTAATTTAATTAGTTAAGTTATTAATTAGCAAATTAATATTGGAGGCCATTTAGGTCGACTTAAGGGCTATTCCCCATCTACACTGGCTTAAGTCGACTTAATAAGGTTGACTTAAGTGTTAGGTCGACAGTAAGAGGTGATGTTATTAAGTCGACTTAAAGAAGCTCAGGTTATGTTTACAGTGCTAACTGGGGGGGGGGGATAACTTCCGGCTTGAGAACCATACCCACCTTAGCTCAGGAATTACTAAGACAAGCATAGCAAGTACCTATTTTCTCTGAGTATGTGTCTAGTGCGTCCTACTTCCCACTATTGATCAAAGCTAGCGTGGGTTAGCGGCCTCAAGTCAGGAATCACCCCTAAACCTGAAATGCAGACATACCCTCAATTGCAGTCTTAATCACAGAACACCAGTGCTGTCTTAAGAGGCATTGTGGGGCACTTCTGACATATTTTATGTGGTAGAGGGCAGATGCACACATACAAATCCACACTAAGAGATGAATACATCCACACGTCAACTGACATGCACATGCAGATCTTGCATACAATGTTGGATATCACCTGAACTCCACAGCGATGTCCAAGCTCCATGGAAAGCACAAATGTCAGCTTGGAAAAGTAGTCTACAAGAGCAGAATGAAGAGGTTATGCCTATATAGGGTGCGGAAAAGACGCAATGTGGAAGTGCAAGAAGCTCTGTGAGTCCAATACCATGTTCTGTGTGGAAGCTATGAATGCACAGAAACTCTCCTTCTCTAAAGTGCTTGAACTGGTTGCTCTTTCCACTTGTTGAGGTAGGTCTTGCTGTGGAAAAGGTGTTAGCTTCTTTGAAGTAGGTTTTGCTGAGAAAGTCTCTGTGAAATAGTCTCCCTGCAAAGATGACAAACATGCCTTTTTCATCTTGACTCAGACATTAGGAGACATATTTTAAGCTTTCATTAGATGCTTTGGCCTGGAGAGAGGTTTTGGCATTCAGCTTTCCATCTTTCCAAAGGTCTCACTTTATTTTCTGACTCCTTTATATGGATATAACCCATAATGTCCTTTGATGTGACGTTTATTTCAGTCTGACTTCATGGAAACATTCTGATTGAAATGCTAGGTATTTTTCACTGCTTTGATTAATTCCTGATTAAGTTGAAACCTGGCCTAATTTGTTGAAATGAATTGTTGATGGTCATCAGACCCTTAACACCATTTCCCTTGATTTGAATAGTAACACGTAGTCAAATCCTAGCCCTATTCAAGTCTATGGCAAAAATCTCTTGCTTTCAGAGGGAGTAGAACTTAGCCATAGCTGCCTTCTAAACTAATCTTGATAAATCTATGGAGGGGATGATATAATGGGACAGCCTAGCTTAGCAATTGACTGGTCTTTGATGACTGGCGGTAGATACGCCAAAAGCCTGAGATGGGAGGTTTGATAGGGTGGGTTCTGAGTTATTAAAGATAATTCTTTTTTGGGTGTCTGGCTAGTGAGTCTTGTCTGCATGCTCAGGGTTTAAGTGATCACCATATTTGGAGTGGGAAGGAATTTTTCCCCTAGGCAGATTGGCAAAGGCTTTGGATTTTTTCACCTTCCTCTGTAGCATGGAGCACAGCTCAGCTGCTGGTGAGAACGTCCACTTGGGTATCTTTCTTTGATCTTTGGCACCTTCCTGTTCTTACACAATCCCTACTGGCCCCTTCCTCTGGGCTTCTACACTGGGTTGGGCGGAACGATCTTAACTCATAACAAAAAGGAAAGAAATAAGGGCTTGATGCAGAAGATAACATGCTATGACTGTCCATGCTCAACGGAAAAGCAAGCTGCTTAGCATTGTAGAAGACATCTAGAAATGGAATGAAACACATTTGAGGAAGAACTGCCTGAAATGCTTCAAATGAAACTTCGTCTTTGAAAAGTGCTTATTTCAGAAAATGGGAAAAAAAATAATTTTCCCTCTTTTTCATTTTTTGGTCTTCACTTTTTGATTTTCCGTTTTTGATTCCACTTCCCCCCTTTTCTTCTCCACTTCTCTCCTGACCCCTTTTCAGCAGCAAATGGAGAAAAAGGAGAGGAAGGGGAAATAAAAGAAAGACCAACTAACGAACATGTTTGAAACAATTTTCAGTGTAAAACTCAATGAACCCTTCCCAAAGCAGTTCTTTTAAAAAAACTGGGAAATAAAAATATTTTCAAAAAGTCCAGAAATGTTTGCTTCTGGCTTATGACCAACTCTACATTTTATAGACTAGCACATCTTCTGTCCCTCTCCTTTCCTGCTTGAGTCCCCTCATGCCGTTCTTTCATGGAGGACCTGCTGCAGGTACCAGGTTTGGGTAACAGCTGAGCTGTATGTTCTCTCCCATGGGGTTCCAACATGGCCAGTTGAACACTGGTGCATCTTTGCTGCATACAGAATCAGCTGGAAGGTGTACGGCTGTTGGTAGCCAGACTGTAAATATATTAAGTGTTCTTTCCATTTATCATTTCACACAGTTATTTTCTGCTAGTTGTGGTTGGAAAAATTAAGTCCTACAATTTACAAAGTCAACACATCTCTCAGAATAATTTTTTACTTAGTTGAAGTGCATCTCACAGCTCCTTAGTGTATTTGCCTAGAATAAGGAGAATCTGTAAATGACACAGATTCTATGGTCCCGAAGAAATCTAGGTGACGGAGCACTCGACGAAATTACACAGAGATGGAGAATGCTTCTTATGCTTAGCAGCATTGCAACATTGATCATCTGATGGATTACTCATGAAGACACAACCCGTCTTCTCTTTCAGCCTCCCAAAGACGCACAGCACAGTGTGCACAATATTTCATATTGGAGGTCCACGCTGGCCACGGAATTCAGCAGTAGTCAAAGAGAGATACATAAACTACGTAAAATAACTTGCTTGTCTCTCTTCGACTTCCAAACACATACTTACCAGAGCATCTCCACTGCACTGAGTTGAAGGGAAATGCCTTTCTTCGACTCATTGCTCCTCTTCTTGATGGAGTAGACTTACTGTGTTGATTTCCATATTGATTGAGTGGGTCTTCACTGATCGCTCAGTCAAACTGAAGAGATCAAACTGACGGTGGTGAATTGCCTGACGTCACTGTAGACTCGGCCATAGTTTACAACACTTATTCTTCCTCAATCCTCTGCCAAGAGGAGGGATGAGATCTCTCCATCCAAAGATTCTTCATTCTGGGTCCCATAGCCTCTCTCTCCCCAGCACATCCTTTCTTTGCCTCCGTCTATCCTCTCTGCTAGTGTGTTAATTAGCTCATTAGTCCTCCCCAGTTCATTCTAATCTGCTCACTAGGCACAGTCAGGGCCACCGTGGGAAGGAATTAATTGGTATTTAAATGATCAGAGTCCTGTGTCAGCTGTTGGTTCCCAGAGCTCCGTCACAGTACCAAAATAAGAAGAATCTAGTACCAATTTAAATTACATTGAAGGTTTTTTTGTTTTTTTTTTTGAGGGGGGGGGCAGGATTTTAAATAGCCTAGAACATATCACTCAGCCTGGAATCTGTCTGAGGCACCACCTTTAATAATAATGCTGATCTTGCTGAATATTTAAAATGACAAGTCGTCAGCAGCTGTATGTCTCTTTCATGTCAGAGCACTCTGGGAGAATTATACCACATATAGTGATAGATTCATCAAGACTTTCTACATTCTTTGAGTGTTTGCTGGAGGCAAATAGTGGCCCTGCCCCAGACAGCTTTGCCCAAGTCAGGAGACAGAAGAGGAATCACTAAACTGGAGTCTGGACAAGGCCCAGGGGTTACTAACCTGCCCACTTTAATGCCATTTAGTGGTCAGGTGCTCTTATCTGAATGATGTTTGTTTTTCTTACAAAATAGTTATGAATTACTGAACGTTTTTCAAGTCTTCTCTGCCATGTGAATCGTCTTGGGAAGCCAGGCTTTGACTGGTCTCCCCTTACCTGGTGGAATTACCCTAGCTGTCTGGGAACAATTAGCACACACACCATTGGGGGATAATCAGCGAGAGAGCCCTAAGAAGTTGTAGCTTTTGCAGTTCATCCCTCCTACTTCTCTGATGTTTTTTGGTGTTGTATGTGGTGGTGGTGGGGGCGGGGGGTAGGATTTATGCACACATCTGAACTAATGTCAACTTCCTATGCTCCCTTTCTCTCCTGGACAGTCGAAAGAAATGTTAAGGTCACGAACCTATCTGCAAGCTTCTCTTCCTGCTTCTTGTGTGGTTTTTCCTTCGCCCTTGATTTTCCTTTCTGTTTCCCCACTGGCACCTCAAGCAGCCCCCTTGTTCTGCTTTAGAAAGAGGAACAGCAGAAGGGGAGAAAAAAAGTCTGACAATTAGAAACATACTCGGAGATTTCCTGCTTCCAACGTCTGTTGCAAAAGGGTTGTTGTTCCTAGGTTAAGAGGGAGGGAAGCAAGAGGAAATTAATGAGCTTGGCAAATCGTTGACAAATTGAATAAAACACTGGGCCAAATTTACCCTTGCTGTCATTCCTTCGAACTCAGAAGAGGGATGACTTTGGCTCTGTATTTTAAACTTTCTCTCCAGGTTAGAACTGTGTGGGTTTTTTGTTTGCTTTTTTTTTTTTTTTTTTAACATCACTATTTTCTTTGGTACATGCTACAGAAATGACTTTATCATGCATTATTACTGATTATTATTTCATGTATATAGTCCATATATATATTCGGGGCAGTGTGGTCTACTAGCTAGTGGATTGCCTTGGGAATCAGGTTTATTCCTGTCTGTGCCACTGGGGGACCCTGAGCATGTTTCTTCACCTTTCTGTGCCTCAGTTTCCCCTCTGGCTGTCTTGTCTATGTAGACTGTAACTTCTTTGCGGCAGGCACCATCTCTCACTGTGTATTTATACAGTTTCTATCACAGTGGATCCTTGACCTCACATTTAAATACTGCCTGAACAAGAAGAAATGTTGCCTAGAGAGTGGCATATGGAGTAATAGAGATAGACAATTCCTTGCACCTAAGCTCTGGCCCTGAAAACACTTTGAGTGAGAGCCTGGACCCAGAGGAGTAGATGGCAAAGGATTTGGGGCAAGAGTTACAAAGGTCTTTAGGCACCTTTGGAAATGTGGCTTGGGCGTAGCTGTAGATTCTGGGGGCAGTCCTATTACAGCCAAAGGTAAGGCTGGTAGAAGTAAACCCTATCCCCAGTAATCAATGCAGGCTCTACAAAGAAGATGGGCAGAGGAATCAAGGATGGGGGGAGGGACGAAGCATGAGGTTCTCTTTTTTCCAAACCTGACCCATTAGCTTTTGAGAATGTGAGACCATGTTACCGAGCTGAGCACGAAGGCAGGCCAGGGGACTGTGTCTGAGAATTACTGTGGGCTCCTTTCCAGATAAGGGTCTGCTCCCTTGGAAGTCAGCGGCTGTGGTGCCCTCCAGCTACTTTACGGAGGACAGGATCATGGTAGACAGAGTGTGGGCCATCATCCTCCAGTGCCCTGACTTTCAGCTATGTGTGTTGCAAAACAATCATGAAAAGGCCACAACTTTGCTCAGCTGGCACGACCACCATGCTGGGTCCATCTGTGGAGAGGAGGCCTTTTGGGAAAGCCCTCAGTGCCACGGGAAATGGTGTTGGTGATTCGGTAGGTGATACTCTTCCCTCCCAGTTAGTACAGAGTCTGCCTGGGCTTGAGTAGAGGCAATGGAAACAGCTTGGGTTTAACATGCAGAGTTTTGTTCTTCTCAAGCTCCCAAACTCCAGCTCTGAAGATGCCACCACGCCTCCCTCCCAAACGCTGGGAGCTCAGCGCCTTCCTTCAGAAATGTGAGGCCACTTGAGCAGTCCAGACCTCTCCAGAGAAGGATCATCCTTTTATACGAGCCTGGGCCCAGCTCCTCAAAGGTATTTAGGCCCCTAACTCTTATGAGAATTAGGTGGTGAAATAACTTAAAGAACCAAGGCCTAGATCTTCCAACTCTGGGAGAGGCAAGTAGCAACAGCAGACAGTTTTCCATGCATCTGCATCTCACTCTTTCATAGATTCCTGAAGGGACCAATATGATCATCTAATCTGACCTCCTGCCCAATGAAGGCCACAGAACCTCCTGTCCGCTCCTGCAGCAGATATGAGTGAAGTTCCCAAATCATGGTTTAAAGCAGGGGTGGGCTGAGCTGCTTCTCATTTGTCAGCCATTAGTTACTGTGAAATTCACCTGCGGACACGTGGTCTCAGAATGAACATTCACGTTAATCCAAACTCAACATTTCCAAACCTCCCTGCTGGTTAACTTTCGCAACTTGAATGTGCTTCACAGATTTTTTTTAAAAGGAGATAATTTAGCAACGGTAACTCAAGGTTCATGGATTCACAGGAACGAGTCCTGGCTCACTGGAGTTAATGACAAAACTTCAATGGATTTCAAAAGATCCAGGATTTCATAGATTTTAAGCCACAGAATCTCACCAGTGATTCCTGACTCAAGCCCGTAACTTCTCACTGAGTTGGAGCAGATCTTTAGTATGCACCCCCTACCCCAGTCTTGATGTGAGTGGAGCTGGAGTAAATCAGGTCAGCACCATTGACACGGCAAGGAATGCCAACAAGTACTGATCAGCGATGACATACAGATTTCCCTCTAAAAGCATGGAACTACCCTACTTCCTTGGGACTCTCTGCCCCTCTGAGTTCACTGCCTTATGATCCAGTAGTTGTAGCAACTTCAGAAAGTGACAGGGCTACCAATAGAGGATCAGAGAGGACAGGGATATTGCTCTCTGACCCTTGACCCTCTACTGCTCCCCTGACTATTTTTTGCCCCAGGCTTGTTACAGAGATCTCAGTTGGCCGAAGCCTCTGAGAGGTTTTAGTGTGTCCCTATCAGGAGACAAGTGAGCACGGTCTGTCCTTCCCACTGAAATCTCAGTTCAGACTGGAACGCGGCAGAGGGATTCGGTTTGTTTTTCTTGTAGTCAGATCTGCTCCTTGCAACTTTCCCTTTCAGGGCTGTTCCAGTTACTGAGCCATATAAACAGAGGCCGGGCTTTGTACGTATTTTCCACGATGCCAAGACCTGCACTATCAGAGCCAAGTGTGCTTTTTTGGATCAGGCTGTCTTGTTTATTTTTCTCCATGTCTCTTACTCTGCATTACCTTGGCCGCCAGCGCTGAGGAATAGGAGGGCGGTGGAAAGGTCAGATGGACTGGATGGAGTGAAGTGCCCATAGGAGTCTCATTGTTCTGGGGCACAGTGTTGTTCCGTGCAAGCTAGCAGACTGCAGTGCACGGTGCATGGAAAATATTTACACGCTCTGGGTGGATGGATGGAGGCCAACCATGTCTGGTTTCAGGCTTGAGGTTCTCAAAGCTGCCTAAGGGGGGTCTGGCTGCCTGATTCCCAGAGAAACTCACAGGACTTGTGCTTCTAAATCCTTTGGGTGGGTTTGAAAATCTCAGCCCCGATCGAATTCACTCTTTGGTGCAAACGTACGCAAAGCCAGCGTATGTGCTAGAGCAGGGCCAGTCCAACCATATACGTGAACATATACGTTGCCTAGGGCACCAGACTTTAAGGGGCACCAAATTAGATGGATATGACTTTTTTCTCTATTTTAAAGACATATATTAACATGGTATCTTCTTTTATAACATGGCGGTGGGGGATGGCACCAACGTCATAGTTTGCCTAGGGCACCAAAACCCCTTGGGCTGGCCTCATTCTAGGGGTCTACGATCCATTGGCATGTGAGGAGAGCAGCTGGTGAGACATCCTGAATGCCTCTGAGGGGTGCTAGAGGAAAAGACTGAGGATTGGTGCCTACTGCTCCATCCAGCACTTCACCCACTCCACTCTGGCTCAGCAGCCCATGGAGAAGAGGGAGCGGGTCTCCTTCGGGATATTTAACACCATTGACTTCTTAGCTCTTGCCCCTTGGTAGGCGGACAAGTGAGGCAGGGCGCCTGGTGGGATGTGTACAGAATGAGCCAGAGTCTGGTTCTGGGAGATTTGCAATCTGGATAAGTGACGTGATCTTCTCCTTTCCAGGTGAATGGGGATGGTCAGCCCCATTAACACACAGCCTGGAGAGGGGCTGGGACTAGAGACAGAACTGATCTGGGGGCAGAGCAGGGACGAGGGCAGAGCTTGGCCTGGAGGCAGAGCAAGATTGGAAGTGTGGCACTTCCTCCCTGCCGCCCCATTGGGGTTGGCTCATGCCCCATCATGTACCCCCCCCTCCGGACCTCCCCCCCGAGGAGGCTACACCCCGGGCTTTGAGAACCACTGATTTAATTCATTCTTACCCATCCCAGGCCAACAGGCAAGTGAACATCTGCCTAGCTGGCTTCTCCATATGGTGGCAATGCCGGGAACCACATCACTCCAGTTCCCCTGGAGGAATCAATCAACACTCCTTGAGCTAGTCCTTGCCGGCAAGAACCAGCTTGCTGCCTGAGGGTGTTTGGACTCACTGAGCATGCACAGGGAGCCTGCTGAGACGCCATTCCCATGAGTCTGGCATTCTTCCGTGCTAGGGAAGATGGGCCTTTCCCCCATGCACAGCCTAGGCAGCAGTTCTGCAGAAAAGGACTTGGGGATTTATAGTGGACAAGAAGCTGGATATGAGCCAACAGTGTGCCCTTGTTGCCAAGAAGGCCAACGCCATATTGGGCTGCATCAGCAGGACCCTCGCCAGCAGGTCAAGGGAAGTGATTATTCCCCTCTATTCAGCATAGGTGAGGCTGCATTTGGCGCATGGTGTCCAGTTTTGGGCCCCCGCTACAGAAAGGAAGTGGCCAAATTGAAGAGAGTCTAGGGGAGGACAGCAAAAATGGTGAGGAGACTGAATCACTTGATTTATAAGGAGCCGCTGAGGGAACTGGGTTTCTTTAGTCTGCAGAAGAGGGAGGGAGGATTTGATAGCAGCCTTCAACTACCTGAAGGGGGTTCCAGGGAGGAGGGAGCTGGGCTGTTCTTAGTGGTGGCAGATGACAGAACAAGGAGTGAGGGTCTCAAGTTGTAGTGGGGAGGTCTAGGTTGGATATTAAGAAAACCTTTTTCCCTAGGAGGATGGTGAAGCACTGGAATGGGTTATCAAGGGAGGTGGTGGAATCTCCATCCTTAGGAGTTTTTAAGACCCACTTTGAATGAGTCGGGGTTGGTCCTGCTTTGAACAGGGATAGAACTAGATGACCTCCTGAGGTTCTTTCCAACCCCTATCTTCTAGGATAGGAGGATGGGGATCCCAAGAAGACTTCAGAGCAACTCAGAGGCTCATTGAAGCTCACAGAAAAAAGTCCTTCAGGTCTTTACAGTTAGATGCTGGTGCAAGGTTGTGAGACAGTCTCATGGTTAGAACAATGCACTGGGTGTCAGGGCCCCTCAGCTCCTTCCTCCGCTCTACACTTGCCTGGTTCTGGTCTCAGCAGTTAATCCCACTGGCTGCGTCTACACTGGTAAATTAAGTTGACTTAAGCTTGGCTTAAGTCGACTTAATGTGCCCTGCGTCTACACTACACTTTGCTTAAGTCGACTTAAGGAAAATTAAGTGGACTTTATTAAACCACCTTTCTACTCGACCTAAGGCTTAATTCGACTTTCTAAAGTCGAATTAAGCCAGTGTAGCCCTTGGGTAGCCCTAAGTCGACTTAGGGCTACCCCAGGACTACACCAATGCCCTCCCTGCCAGGGGGGGCACAGGGGGAGCCTGGCATGCCCCCCAAAGGGCAGGGCATGTGGGCACAGTGTGACACTGTCTGGATTTAGGGAAGCATTTATGATATTATTTTCTATGGATATCTCATAAATGCTCTATAATCCATAGGAACTATGTCATGTTTGGTATCAATAGAAAGGTAGTCATTTGCTGGGAAAGATTATATAGTTTATGTCTAGGAATTCTATTTTGATTAGAAGTTAAGAATTTGATGTTATATCCATACTTTAACTTGTGTCCTTCTGTACAAATGTCTTAGATGGGAGGGTGTGAACAACCATTGTCTCCTTAATGTTTAGGAATTTTCCAGGTAGAATGGTCCCAGGGAGTAAACTGATGAGCCATTGAGGACATAAAGAATACAACCATTGTATCCTTAATGGCTCATCAGTTTACTCCCTGGGACCATTCTATCTGGAAAATTCCTAAACATTAAGGAGACAATGGTTGTTCACACCCTCCCATCTAAGACATTTGTACAGAAGGACACAAGTTAAAGTATGGATATAACATCAAATTCTTAACTTCTAATCAAAATAGAATTCCTAGACATAAACTATATAATCATTCCCAGCAAATGACTACCTTTCTATTGATACCAAACATGACATAGTTCCTATGGATTGTAGCATTTATGAGATATCCATAGAAAATAATATCATAAATGCTTCCCTAAATCCAATTCCAAAGGGGTAGCCGTGTTAGTCTATTGTAGAAAGACAACAGAGTCCTGTGGCACTTGCCCTGCCAGGGTCCCTGTCCCCCTTTGCCCCATTGTACACAGGGGGTGCTCCCCCCGCCACCGTGGACCTGCCCAAGGTCCCCCTAGCCCCACAAAGTCGACCTAGGGCATCCAGTGTGGACACTCTAGGTCGACTTTGTAAGTTCCCCTTTAAGTCGACTTTAATTTTCAGTGTAGACGCACTAAGTTGACTTAGTTAAGTCGACTCAGTTAAAGTCGACTTAAAAGTGCATGTGTAGACATAGCCACTGTGACTCAGTTTGCCCATTTGTAGAACACAGCTGATGTTAGCGTTACCTCTAATGCTCCAAACCTCAGGATTTAGCAAGTTGTTCCAGTTAGAAGGAGAAATTAATGATTGAAGCAGGTATTTCTTTGGTCCAGTCCTATTTATTGATCAAGATTGTATGAAGTCCTGTGTCCCTGAACACAGCAGGCGTCGGTTCTTTTCCTCACAGTTCAAAGCCCCTTTCCAAGCAGCACTTAGCCCAAAGGCTCTCCCTCTCAGCTCTTTCTCAGGGTCGCAATACCACTGCTTCTGTGGCTGTGCCTTTGGCTTTCAGCTGTTTGTGTCTCTCCTCTGGTCTTTCTGTTGCTTTGCTCAGAGGCAGAGACATCTCTGGCCACATAACTTAGTTTCTATGATTTGCATTTGCCTTTGTTCTGGGCAGTGACATACCTGTGTTTTGGGTAGAGGATCCTATTCTTTCAGCTCTCTGGTTACCTAAAGGCGCTCAGTTGTGTTTTACACTTTTCTTTAATTAAGAACAGCTGTAACACCCCACAGCTTGAAGGATTTTTAACCTATCCACTCATAACAATATTTACCAACCTTGCATGGCTGGGAACTGAATAACGTTTGGCAAATGCTTTAAAATCCTTGCCTGACAGGACTGACATAAGTGTATATTATTATTATACTGTGAACCAGGTTCTGCCATGTTCAGTGGGATGCAGCAGGGGAGACGTATGGGAGCTGATTAGAACTCCATGAAGCTCTGCTTGGTCCCAGGAGCAAAGTAGAGCCGCTCTAAAATACACCATCTGACAGCGGTTTCCAAGGAATGCCATGTCTGCCGTTCAACCCTCCTGGTCCCTGAAATGGTCCTCCTCATCCCTGACTTGTCTTTTGCACTGGGGACTGCGGGAAGGAGATCCAGGTGCTAACCACTCTGTCTCAATGCTTGCAGGTGGATTTTGATGGAGGAAATCTGAAGCTAGATGTTTGTGGCCAGTTTCTGCTCTTTCTGCACTGCTAAAGCAGCACAAAGGGAATGGAAAAGAAAAGAAAATTGGAATTCATCTCAAACTCTCTCAAATTTGTCTCTTCTAATGTCCTCCTTTACTCACCGGTCACTGAGATTGGGTGTTTTCGCCTGATATCAGAAGAATGAGAACATTTAGCCACATCTGTTAACAGCCAATGAACTATAAAGTTACGCTCTCTTGGAAGCGTTCCAAAGCAAAGTTTCCTTTTGGATTTAATTAAAAAGCAAAGTGCCATCATCTGTAGACTTATTGACTTCTCTATTAAGGACATATTGTTATTATGGTTACAGAGCTGTAAGCCAGATGAACTGTCCTGATGTAACACCCAATGTCTCCTCGGCATCTCATCAATGCGTTGTGTCCCAGCTTGCGGGGAACTGGAACGAATGTGGCTAGATCTCTATTACTATAAAAGAACTAAGAGCTTTATTGAACACAGCCGCTTTGGGTGGGCCATGAAGTCATGTAGCAGCATGTTGTAGAGTGGGCTAGGTCGTGTGTGTGCCCATTCCAGCCCTGGTCTGGAGAGCGAAGTGGCTCTTTTCAGGACATTACAATGTGAGTTTTGTTTGTGTGTGTGTGTTCGGTCAGTGGAAGACCCATGACTTGAACACCCAAGCCAGACACTCTCCACACAGTATGGGCCTGGTCCAATGCCCATGCAAGGCAATAAGGTATCTTTCCCAATGAGTCTGTCCCTAAAAATCTCATTGACTTCAAAGGGCATTAGATTATGAGCCCCTATGGGTGAAATTTGCTCTTGAGGAATGTGCACCACTTAAGTCCCTTGTCAGCCTTATTAATTAGTGCTTGTCCCTCTACCATGGCTGAATTTCTCCCAGAGGAGTCCATGGGACTTTGCAAATCTCAGCTGACATGACAGCCATGTGGGGTTCTCCGGCCCTCCCACAGGAGATGCCAGGTCACTCATGATCCAGATCTCGAGCCAGTTCATTTCCTGGAGCACTTTTTGGTTCCGCTGCCCGTCAGAGGGTCTTCCCCATTCTGGCATAGGCCCTGTGAGTGCCTACCTAACACAGACATTGTCCCCTGCCAACGGAGAACAAAACAAACTCTGAGGTTCCTTTTCCCTGAGCCAACCAGGGCGTCTTTCTGCCAGCACACAGTGGCACATAGATTCACATTCTGTGCCTGATATTTAGTGCTTTAGATTCACGCTGTCCAAAAAAAAGCTTGATTGCGTTGCCTTGTGATGAAATTAATTACGGGGGGGCGGGAAGGAGGGGAGAGGGAGCTGGAATATGAGAGAGAGAGAACAACCCTCCCCCAACCCTTTTACAACTCTTTGTAAACCTGGTTTATGTGTGCCTGGCTACTCCAGACCCTAAATGGTCTGTTACACTGGTGCCTCACAGAATCCAAACACTTCTGCGGAGCTACAATTTACACAGTCATACTCCAGCTAATGATGGGAAGCAGCCCCGGTGAGGAAGCGTGCTTTCCTTCGCAAAGCACTTTACCTGCAGCGAGTAAACAGCCCTAAGTGCCGTATGAAAAGCACTGAAGTTTATGTCCCTTTTTATTTTGTGCTAATGGAGCAGTTAAAAGGGCACACCATCACCCTTCAGCATTTTCGTCCTGGGAAGGGGACTGCCAGTTTCTTGGGGAGATCCCGATCTGACTCAGACAGGCGCGTGGCAGGAGCCTGCACCCCCATCACTTGCCTTCACGTGTTCATCAGTGCCATGATTAATTAGTGCCAAAGGCCAGTTTCTCTGCCGTGTCCAACTCCTGCTTGGGTGGCCGACTCACAGCTCCTCTATTCTGTGCCCAGCCCTGGCATCTACCAAACATTGGCTGGCCATGGCCTGCAAGGACCCATCCATCAGCTGAGAATAGCTGGATCACACTCATAGCCATCCTCAGTCCCCTGCTTGAGGCCTCAGTGGATGGGGGAGGAAGGAACAGGCCATCTGGCTCTATAGTCTAAGGGGACTTTCTTGCCCTGGGAGAATCCCCAACTTGCAGCCAGTCTTTGCTCTGTTCCCTCGGCAACACCACGAAGGTGTACATTCTGAGGCCTTTTTTTTGCCTAAGCAGTAGCTTCTAAAAGATATGCTCTGGTTCAAACAGCAACTAATTCAGGGAGTTCCTAGGGCCTGATTATGCATGAAATCAGACCAGATGATCAAAACAGCTCCTTTCTGGCCTTCATAAGTAATTAACATGGATCATCCAGCCCTGGTCATGATTCTGCTTGTCTACTGATGTTTACAAAAGTAACCCCGCTAAAGGCAATGGAGTGGAATAAGGGAAAGCATTTAACACTGAGGTTGACTAACCATGGGAACTAACGACCATGGGATGCAGTGGGTTCTCCATCTCTTGAGGCCATCATATCAAGACCGGAGGCCTTGTTGGAAGATATTCGTCAGTCAAACACGAGTTGCTCAGCTCTATACAGAAGAAACCAGTTGAAATTCTCTGGCTTGTGTTATATAACACGTCTACCTTTCCCATCTGGCCTTGAAATCCAGGAGTTGCCACCAGTGTAAAACGTATGTTGGAGAATGGGGCACTAAATAATAACAAAAAGTATTTATAACTCATGACCGTCATCACTAACGTACACATAATTGGCAAAGTGTTTACATCGCAGCCCAGTTGTAACGTGCAGTTATCGAAGGCTCGCACGTTTCATTATAACTGAATTACTGAACATAAAGTCATTTACAGTGAACTGTGGCAACCCCTGAAATAAAGTAAACACATGTGCAGTGGCTATTGATGTGGTACGGCTGTTCTGATATTTAAAAGGCATTATAAAATGCGTTGCAAGGCACTTCACAAAGTGGCCTACATTTATGCAGCGCCTTTTATCCTGAAGTATCTCAGAAATGCCATATGGACTGTGGGGCTTCTATAGCCATGATGTTCCTACAATGGTGTGATGCCGTGGAAATGGAATGGACCGCAGCACGGGCAAGGGAGAATCAGAGCTGTGCATATAGGGACATTGGGGTGACATGCAGAAGGCATTCTCTGCTTGTAAAGTTACCTAGAGATGTTTTGGGGCACAATTAAAGCCTAACTCCTGTCCTCAAAGCAACAGCAGACATTTTGGTAGACTAAACTGCAACTGAGGAAGGACATGCGGGCTAATGCTCTTGCAAATTTCATAACGGGGTCTTTAATAACGACTAGTTGACTTAGAGGGTCAAGTGCAGATTCTTTAAGTTGACTTAGTAAGGCCAACTTTAAGTCGACATAAGAGCCCTGTGTGGACTCTCTAAGTCGACTTAAAGTCCCTAAGTGTAGACATAGCCTAAGTGCTTTGTAACTTAGGGTGAGTTGTATTGGGGAAGTGCCTTTCTGGCTCAACCAAGATCATTGCCCTTTATGGTGCTATTCAAACATCTTGTGAGATACAGTCCCTGCTCCAAAGAACTTCCAAACCAAATAAACAAGACAGACAATGCTTTACAGTAGAACCTCAGAGTTATGAATGAGTTACCCACTGGCCAGTCAACCACACACCTCATTTGGGATTGGAACTACACAATCAGGCAGCAGCAGAGACAGGCCACAAAAAACCAAATACAGTACACTATTGTGATACATGTAAACTACTTCAAAGGGAAAGCAGCATTTTTCTTCGTCACAGTAACATTTCAAGGCTCTATTACGTAAATATTCCGGTATAAACTTTTGAAAGAACACCCATCACATATTGGTCAGAGTTACGAGCATTTCAGAGCTACAACCGGCCTCCATTCTTGAAGTGTTCAGAACGGTGACGTTCTGCAGGTTTCCCATTCCACTTTCCAGCTGAGGACCTGAGGCACAGAGGGATGAAGTGACTTGGACAAGAAGTCCGTTCTAGTGTTAGAAACCAGTCCCAGCTCGCCAGTATTTCACCCACCATGTTATGGGCCTGATCCAAACGCCTGTAGAAGTCCGTGGAAAAACGCTCATTGATTTCAGTAGGCTTTGGCTCAGACGCCATGTCACTTGGAATCATAAAAGATCAGGGCTGGAAGGCAGGGTTGTTAAGAGGACATCTAGTCCCACGCCCTGCTCAGAGCAGGGCCAACCCAAACTACACATCCCAGCCATGGCATGATCAAGCTGGACCTTCAGATCTCTAAGGGTAGAGATTCCACCACCTCCCCACCCAGGTAATCCATTCTAATGCTTCACCACCCCTTTTGTGAGAAAGGTTTTCCTAATATCCAACCTAAACCTCCCCCACTGCAATTTGAGATCATTATTCCTTGTTCCGTCACCTGCCACCACTGAGAACAGCCTCCCTGGAGCCCTCTTCACATAGTTAAAGGTGGCTGTCAAATCCTGCCTCATTCTTCTCTTCTACAGGCCATCCTTCGTTCCTCACCCTCTCCTCATAAGTTACGTGCTCCAGCCCCCTAACCATTTTCGTTGCCCTCTGCTGGACACTTATTTGATTATCAAAATTTTATTCCAAGCTACACAAATTCATCTTTGAAAACTATTTCAAATTTCTTCAAAGTGACCGGACTTTGTACTTGTCTATCTGTTGGTATAGCTGGAATTTTTACCTTTTAATCACCTCTGTCTCGGTAGCGTGCTGCCCATAGACTTAATGTAGATAGTCACAGTTTCACCACTATGCCACACACACAATGAACCAGTCACACAATCGTTTAGCCTATGTGCTTATTTATTCCGGCCTCTTATAACCAAACATACTCTCTGTGGCTAATGTGATTAGCTGGGCAGAGTTGATTGGGACAGAAGAATGTGAAGAATGCCTCTTTCAAATGGTTCCTGCCTGCCTGGCCACTTGTACGGATTCCCAAGCTTGACAGAACGGCGCACAGAAGGAGAATCATGCAAGATATAAAAATTAAGGGGGAGGAAAGTGGCTTTAGATGTATTCACACGTAAGGGAATTAATGTTCACTGACACAATGGAAGCTAAAGAGGCAACCCCTTCATATTAACGTGTTAGCGTTGCAGACCTTTGACTCTTTTATGGTTAATTAGCCTTTAGCTAACGAAAGCCCGCAGGTCATAGACCTTCCATCAGCCCTGGACTCAAAGCTTTGCCCTCTTTCACCCTGGCAATTTACGAAGTAATGATGATTGATGGCTAGATGAAAGCTTTGGCTCGCGCCTGTCTTCTCCCATTGTGCCGTGGAAGGCCTGTAATGATCTATTGCAGTGGTCGTTTCAGGGGCCATTTTGGTTGATTGCACTCTCATTACGCCGGGCTCAAGCTTGGGCCAAACCGATGTTACAGTGGCAGAGACTGTCTCCGCAGTCGGTTAAAAATCAACCCTGACGTCCATGTGAGGTAAGGCCCCAAGTGCCTCCTGGGTGCGATTGTAAATGGATCTGCCTGCTCCAGAGTGCAAGGAGGGAGCGGTGGGAACTCGTTGCTGTAGACAAGTCAAAGCTGAGGGCTCAGTTAGACGCAGCTGCCTCAGTGCCCAGGTTTGCCCCATAAGGGCAGTTGCGCCTAGTGGTCAGGCCACCCAGTGCTTAATTTATAATGAACGAGGTGCAGGGACGCGGCCCTGGTGCGAGTTAAGCACTGAGTCTACCCCGCCATGTGGCAGGGGCCGCTAACGGGGGCAATAAAGAAACCTATAGAGCCCCAAGGGGGACAGAGGTGGGGGGAAATGGACCCAGGAATGACTTGTGTTTGGGGCAGGAGTCTTGTGACTGCTCCTTTCAGAGGCTGGGGCTTGCAGAGAGGGTGGGGCTAGAGATCGGCTGGGAGAAATGCCTCCTTCATACCTGGGCAGAGGCCAGCCATTATGGCTCCAGCCAGGCTCTGAGGCTATATCTACACCTACAAAAGCTAGTTCGAATTAGTTAATTCAAAGTAATTAACTTAATTCGAACTATCATGACCCCACTAGAATGTTAGTTCGAACCAGCCATGGCCATGCAGGGCACTTGCTTAGTTCGAATTAGTCAGTTGCAGGAAGGTCAATCTGCCGATTAGTTCGAACTAAGCCGTTAGTTCAAACTAATATGGCCACATTTGTCTTAGTTCGAATTAACGGATCGAATTAACTGTTAATTCGAACTAAGCAATTGAATTTATTAGTTCGAATTAAGGAAACCCTTAATTCAAACTAATGAAAGCCTAGTGTAGCCAAGGCTTAAGTTAGTTCAAATTAAGCCTCCTTAGTTCGACCTAACTTGCAAGTGTAGACATAGCCTCAGTGAGTTCACAGATCAAAGACAGCAGCCACGGCCAGCCATCTGGAGCTGCCCAGCCTCAGGGCAGGAGGACAGCTGGCATAAAGTCTAATGCCAATTCCAAGGAGGAGAGCAAAGAGGCTGCTGTATTAAGGGGAGGGACGAGGGGCAATTGTCTGAACAGTGGGGGAAATGGCCCATGGACCAGCATGGGTGTGAACTGGGGGGGGTGTTAAAGACAGGGGTGGCCTGTGTAGAAATAAGGAACAGGCCTGGCCCTGTAAAGTGGGGGGGAGAAGGGGAGGGAGGAGCTCTCTGGGTACGGGACACTCCTTGTCTGGTTTAGAGGCAGAGTAAGGACCAGTGAAGACACACAATGGCTATGTCTACACTTGGCCAAATAAGTCGACTTAGCATGTCCACACTATAAAATTAAGTCAAATTAAAGGGGACCTTGCCAAATCGACCTAGAGCATCCACACTGGATGCCTAGGTTGACTTGTAGGGCTAGGTGGACCTGGGACTGGTCCACGGTGGCAGGGGGGGCACCCCTTCCAAAGTGCCAGGGGGCTCAGCATTGGCCCCATTGTACCTAGGTACAATGGGGGCTGAGCAGGACAGGGACAGGGGCAGGGTATAGGAGCAGGGTGGGCAGGGCTGTGTCCTGCCCTGTGGGGGGGCACGTCAGGCTCTGGCTGTGCCAGCCACCCTGGCAGGGAGGGTAGTGGGGGAGCCCTGGAGCTCTTTAAGTTGACTTAAAGTCAACTTAGGGCTACTCCACGTCTACACTGGCTAAGTCGACTTAATAAAGTCAACCTAGCCAGCAAAGTCGACTTTAAAGTAGGTTTAATAAAGTCGACTTTAAATTTCCTTAAGTCGACTTAAGCAGCAACTTAAGTCGACTTAAGGAAAGTGTAGTGTAGACGCAGAGTAAATTAAGTCGACTTAAGCAGGCTTAAGTCGACTTAATTTGCAGGTGTAGACGCACCCAATGTGGGGTAGGCTGCCCTGGGTGCTGATCAGCCCTGTTAACTCATCCTGACAGGGTCTTACGCTGGTGCTTTGCACAGAGCAGCATCCCGCCCAGGACTAGATTGGGCTCTAGCTGTTACACAGGATGCCCCATGCCCCCAGGGTAATTGCTAGAGCAGAGCTTTCCCGAGAACAGCCAGTCTTGATTTCAATACTGTCCCTGATGGACAATCCATCAAGACCCTTGGTCAATTACTCCAATTTTGCTTTTTCACTGTTTGTTAAGATAGATAGATAGATAGATAGATAGATAGATAGATAGATAGATAGA